>WOVY01009684.1:1390000-1701640 GCA_013436015.1 Rhipicephalus annulatus
TACACTTTTCTAATCTTTTTCGGTTTCAGTCGGGATCTACACTCGCGTGCTTTCGCGTGATTCTGAAGGTCTAGCTTTTTCGTGGCTTTGGCAGGACCCCGTCGTGTGAGTAGTTACGCAATGTTGCGCAATATTAGTCACGCGACTAGTTACGTCATGTTACCTCATTTTAGCCTGTGACTAGATATATGTTTTTCGGTGAAAACGTACCACGTGACTGGTTGTCACAGTTTTTTCCGTCATTTATAGTCACGTTACTAAACCTTGTGCGCTCAGTCACGTGGTTTATAGGGCCCGAATTCAAAAAACAACCTCATCTTTACCTAGAGCTTTCCTTATCATTTTTAAGCCTTTTTTGCGCTTAATGAACAAGATATGTTAGTATTCATGAACCAGTTTTGTTATCTTTCACCCTGCTACCATTTTTCATGCATTATATTGCATGTAGGGTGTATAGAAACTTGATAATAGCGTGAGTTAATGTCAATGTTGCTTTCGGAATACGGGTCAATGGATGTCCCATGATGTTACATGACATTAAGTCATGTAAGTCATTAGTACCTGATGTTAGATGATTTTGAATCACTTGAGTGCTGATACGTGTCGTAAGGTGTTCTTAGTCACTTGAGCAGTTGTGACGTCTATTTACGCGATTTTTAGTCGCACGATGATGTCTCATCTTATTCATGTGACTAGATATCTCGTTACGATACATTATTTTCGGTCACGTAAGTAGCGGTCACGTGCTGTTACGAGATTTTAGACGCGTGATTATTTACAGAGGGGTGTCTCGCTGGACGAGTCGATACGATACAATAATTAAATGTCATGCAAAAAAAAAACACGGACACAGGAAACCAGAACACGTTTAGCGCTGTGCACGCGAGTTGTTTTTTTGTGTGTGTTTGTTTCTTTTGTGAATGTTGTTACGCTGTGTCACAACTTGCTGATAAAATGCCGCTTTCACCTAACGTTGCCACACCAATTCCTGCCAGCGCTGGAACCCGAGCTTTCTCGTTTCTTCGTATAGGCCTCCAGGTTACTGTTCCATAAGTAGGTATAGGCTACCGGTAAGATGCTGCTGTAATATACCTGTACCTTCACCTTGAGAAACATTTGTGAACGCTTTTTCATGATTTCAAAATGTCTACAAAATGATCTCCCCTGCATTTTTATTCCCTTAATTACATAAATCTCAGGGTTCGGCTCTGTGGTCCCCACCTGTCTTAAGTATGCATATTTCTTTCACTCCTCTTCACCCCTCCAGTGCCTATTCCATGGGAAAGTGTAGTTTTGTTCCGAGAATGTGACGCATCACTTTAGTTTTCTGCGTGGTAATTTTCTGACCAACCCTTCTGCTTTCCCTGTCCAATTCTATAATCATGATTGCTAAACTGTACTAGTAAATAGTTGTGGGAAACGACCAGATTATTTTTATCGCATGCAAAGCATTTCCCGAGTTTTATCAAACGGTGAAGGTCTGTTTCGTTCTCTCAAATTAACGGGTAGAATGTATTTTACGCAGGCAATCAACAAGGCAAGCGTTGAATCACCATAGCCGAAGACATTGAAAGTTCCTTACGAACGTAGGGTGAGAAGATTTCTTTCATTTCAAAATCATCCTGGAAGAGAATGCGTACAACCAGGAGAGCAGAATGCTCCACTCTCGAACGTGGTTGAAACCAGCTCACTTATGCCCACTCACGTAGCCTCGTTTTTCGACGAATCGCTCTTGTGCTTCTAGGTATCATTGCGCCCCTAGGGTTCCTTTTATTTCTTGCACAAATATTACTTTCTGAATTCTTGGCTGTGGTCTGTTTTCTTTTTTTTTCACCACGACCGGCAGCAGCCCAGCTGCTAAGATGTGCTATATTTTTTTGTCCAACTGCACGCAGATCCTGTCCTATAAGATCCGCTGCTCTACAGCCATGAGGTAATGTTCCTCCGGACCTCAATAACGTTCTCTGTCTATCTGTGTTTACGCAGGTCCACAATATAATGTGATAGCTACAGCGGGTCGCAAGAGCTTAATATGTATGTTGTGATATTTTAATTCTTTCTCCACTGAGGCTGAAAAACTGGCCAAAACAAAACGGGCTGGCATAGATGCGCGTATTTTTTAGTAATGAGCCAGTCTGCTTCCAGGAGTAAAGTTCCGGCGCTCGCTGAGTTGTTTGCGCTCACAAGGATATCAGAGTCGTTGTATATATAGAAGCTGTGCTTTAGTGAGCCTAACAAAAGTAGGCCAATGTGAGAACATTCGTACACAAGAGGTACATGCGCTGGAGCCGGCTTTTTGACAAACAGGATTGTCTTCTTCAAGACTGCCACTGCTTTCAGTTGCAACAGCTGCAAGATTTGAAAGGTCGCTAAACCTTGCTGTTGGGGGAAGTTGTGCGCGAGTCTGCAACGAACGCTGAGCCGTGACGATTTTTCGAAGCAGTGCCGCAATAGCGGAGTTAAGCGCTTTTAATTAACAAAACGTGACGATAACTGCTTTCACTCTTACCATCGCTACCGCCCACTCAGTCCTCTCGCCGTGTGACCTTTCGGATGTTTCGCCGCCCACCGCGAGCTTCTTTTCTTTTTTTTCCCTTCTTAGCAACGTAATGACTTTTGATAGACCTTTGTGCGATCCAATGTGCGTGTGTTGTCGGAAACGTGCACTAGGCTGGCGAACTTAACAGAAACGCGTTACCCTCGTGATTATACTGCGGTAACATCGACCATTCTGTAATGAAAGAAACATTTACAAGCCAAAATATCGAATTAAAGTGTCAGCTTTGTAATTTGACTGAGTTTAGCAGTAATAACTGCCAGAAATTCATACCAGCTATTCAATAAATCGCTGCCACCAGCAATCAGGGAAAATTTATTCTATAAAAATATTTCCAATAGTCTGCCTAATGTTCAAAGTGTCACGATGGCTTTCTCAGCCAGTTTCCAGCAGCTTTTGTTTTGTTTGTATTGTTATAGTAGACCCAGGTTCGCATATCTTGTCACTAGTCGCTCATATTGCGTAGTCGTCACACGTACATGAGTGCGGATCAGCGCTGCGAAGCACATGCACCGCTCAAAATTGTGTTGCAACCCAACCTGAATTGAGTGAGGACGAGCATGTACAGTTCAAGGATGATGTTGTTATCAAAGCTACCAGGTGACTGGAAGGCCCCTCGCATTAGTCCTGTATTCAAAAAAGGGAACCGTCTTTCTCCTCAATATTATCGTCCTATATCTCTAAAGTCATCCTGCTGTAAATTAATTGAACATATTATTGCCACCTCCCACATGCTTACGTCAAATAACTCACGGCCCTCAGTCCCCAGCAGCTGCGAAGCAACTGACCACGGCGGCGGTCAGATCTGCAACGCAGCAGAGGGTGCTAAGAATCTCTGGATCCGGACAGGCCGCCTTTGGAACCTGAACTTGGCAACGTTTAACGCTAGAACCTTATCTAGTGAGGGAAGTATAGCTGTACTATTAGAGGAGCTAGAGGGTGTAAAATGGGATATAATAGGGCTCAGTGAGGTTAGGAGGACAGATGAGGCCTATACGATGCTACAGAATGGGCACGTCCTTTGCTACAGGGGCTTGGCAGACAGAAAAGAACTGGGAGTGGGGTTCCTAATTCACAAAAACATAGCTGGCAATATAGAGGAATACTATAGCATTAATGAAAGGGTGGTAGGTATCGTAATTAAACTGAATAAAAGATACAAGATGAAGGTAGTACAGGCTTACGCGCCTACATCCAGCCATGATGACGCTTCAGTTGAAAGCTTCTATGAAGATGTGGAATCGGCAATGAGTAAGGTAAAAACACAGTATACTATAGTGATGGGCGACTTTAATGCAAAGGTAGGGAAGAAGCAGGCTGGGGACCAGGCGGTAGGAGATTATGGCATCGGTACTAGAAATGCCAGAGGAGAGCTACTAGTAGAATTCGCAGAACGCAATAATTTACGGATTTTGAATACCTTCTACCGAAAACGAGAAAACCGCAAGTGGACATGGAGGAGCCCTAATGGCGAAAATAAGAACGAAATAGACTTTATAATGAGTGCACACCCTGGAATCGTGCAAGATGTGGAAGTGATTGGCAAGGTACGATGCAGTGACCATAGAATGGTACGGTCTCGAATTCGCCTAGACTTGAAGAAGGAACGACAGAAACTGATACGCAAGAAGCCAATCAATCAGCTAGCACTGAGAGGGAAAGTACAGGAATTCAGAGTGTCGCTGCAGAACAGGTACGCGGCTCTTAGTGAGGAAACGAACCTTAGCGTAGATACAATGAATGATAATCTGACGAGTATAATTACGGAGTGTGCAGTAGAAGTTGGAGGCAGGGTAGTTAGACAGGACACTGGCAAGCTTTCCCAGGAAACGAAGAACCTAATTAAGAAGCGTCAAATCATGAAAGTGTCAAGTGCAACAGACAAAATAGAACTGGCAGAGCTTTCGAAGTTGATCAATAGACGTAAGATATGCGATGTAAGAAGGTATAACATGGAGAGAATTGAACACGCTCTGAAAAACGGAGGAAGTGTCAAAGCATTGAAGAGGAAACTTGGGATAGGCAAAAGTCGGATGTATGCACTAAGGGACAAAGAAGGCAAAATAACTACCAATATGGATAGGATAGTTAAAATAGCAGAGGAGTTTTACAGAGATCTGTACAGTAGTCGAGACAACCACGACCATAATACTATAAGAACTTGCAGTAACCCAGATTACACCCCACCAGTAATGATAGAAGAAGTCAGAAAAGCTTTGGAGAGCATGCAAAGGGGCAAAGCTGCTGGTGAGGATCAGGTAACATCAGATCTGCTGAAAGATGGAGGACAGATTGTGTTAGAAAAACTAGCCACCCTGTTTACGAGGTGTCTCTTGACGGGAAGAGTACCAGAGTCTTGGAAGAACGCTAACATCATCTTAATACATAAGAAAGGAGATGACAAGGACTTGAAGAATTACAGGCCGATCAGCTTGCTCTCTGTAGTATACAAGCTATTTACAAAGGTAATTGCTAACAGAGTAAAGAAAACATTAGAATTCAATCAACCAAAGGAACAAGCAGGATTTCGAACAGGCTACTCAACAATTGACCACATTCATACTATCAATCAGGTAATAGAGAAATGCTCAGAGTATAACCAACCACTATACATAGCCTTCATAGATTACGAGAAGGCGTTTGATTCAGTAGAAATATCAGCCGTCATGCAAACACTGCGGAATCAGGGCGTAGATGAAGTATATATAAACATTCTGGAAGAAATCTACAGGGGATCAACTGCTACCATAGTGCTTCATAAAGAAAGCAACAGAATACCAATCAAGAAGGGTGTAAGGCAGGGGGACACAATTTCCCCAATGCTATTTACCGCGTGCTTACAGGAGGTTTTCAGAAGCCTAGAATGGGAACAGTTAGGGATAAGAGTCAATGGAGAATACCTTAGTAACCTGCGCTTCGCCGATGACATTGCATTGCTGAGTAACTCGGGGGACGAATTGCAACTCATGATTACGGAGTTAGACAAGGGGAGCAGAAAGGTGGGTCTTAAAATTAATCTGCAGAAAACGAAAGTAATGTACAACAACCTCGGCAAGGAGCAGCGCTTCGAGATAGGTAACAGTGCACTTGAAGTTGTAAAAGACTATGTCTACTTAGGGCAGGTAATAACCGCAGAACCGAACCACGAGATTGAAGTAACTAGAAGAATAAGAATGGGGTGGAGCACATTCGGCAAGCACTCTCAAATTATGACAGGTAGATTGCCACTATCCCTCAAGAGGAAGGTATATAACAGCTGTATCTTGCCGGTACTTAGCTACGGAGCAGAAACCTGGAGACTTACAAAGAGAGTTCAGCTTAAATTGAGGACGACGCAGCGAGCAATGGAAAGAAAAATGGTAAGTGTAACCTTAAGAGACAAGAAGAGAGCAGAGTGGATTAGGGAACAAACGGGGGTTAAGGATATCATAGCTGAAATCAAGAAGAAGAAATGGACATGGGCAGGGCATGTAGCGCGTAGACAGGATAACCGCTGGTCATTAAGGGTAACTGACTGGATTCCCAGAGAAGGGAAGCGGGTTAGGGGGAGACAGAAGGTTAGGTGGGCAGATGAGATTAAGAAGTTTGCGGGTATAAATTGGCAGCACCAAGCACAGGACCGGGTTAACTGGCGGAACATGGGAGAGGCCTTTGTCCTGCAGTGGACGTAGTCAGGCTGATGATGATGATTATTGCCACCCAAATAGTAACTTTTTTGGACCAACATTCTATTTTGACACAATTTCAACACGGGTTTAGAAAGGGATATTCAACAGTAACGCAATTGGTTACAGTAATCCATTCATTTGCACTAAATCTTGATAACAATAGGCAAACTGACATAATTTTCTTAGATTCCAGTAAAGTGTTTGACAGAGTACCTCACGATAAACTGATTCAAAAACTTAAGCGGATTGGCCTTCCAGACATTCTCGTAAACTGGATTGCCGAATATCTTACTAACCGGTCAGAGTTTGTTGCCATTAATGACCACCGTTCACTATCTCTTCATGTCTCATCAGGTGTACCCCAGGGAAGCGTACTGGGGCCACTGCTTTTTCTCATTTATATCAACAATATTGTCAATGTCATAACACCTACAGTACAAATTAGATTATTTGCCGATGATTGTGTTTTGTTTCGTAATATTTACTCTGTTCACGATCAAAAGGAACTTAACACAAATCTTTCCAATATAGATCAGTGGTTTAATGAATGGGGAATGACCCTCAACGTAGACAAAAGTGTCTGTATGCGTCTGACACGTCAGAAAAATCCGCTAGACTATATCTAGAAACTAGGGCCGTCATCTCTGAGAGAGGTCACTAGCTATAAATATTTGGGCTTGACCATAACTAACAATTTATCTTGGAACGTCCACATAGACAACATATGTTCAGCTTCCCTCCGAAAACTCGGCTTTTTAAGACATAAACTGCGTAACTGCCCTCCAAATGTAAAGCTTCTTAGTTATTTTTATTTTGTAAGACCTAAATTAGAATACGCCAGCACAGTATGGGATCCTTACACTAAGTTTAATATTGATAAAATTGAGCAGGTTCAAAGGAAAGCAGTTCGTTTTATATACAACAAATACTTACCATCTGATTCACCCTCTGCACTAATGACTGCAAATGACATTCAGCCACTTGTTTCGCGCAGACTCAAACAACGGCTTGATTTCCTTTTTTTGTTACTTAACAATAAACTCGCCATTGATCCATCAACGTATCTATCTTTCCTATCAACTAGGCAGACCCTACATCACCATCCCAACTTGCTTACTCCATATTTCGCGAGAACTGATGTCGTTATGTATTCTTTCTTTCCACGGACCGTGTCTGATTGGAAGAAATTATGTGATCCCCATTCATTGTGAATTAAATAGAGTGAAGTGCATTATGTATGGTGCATGTTATTCCTGTTTTTTTTAAGTGATGTGCCATTCCTGCTTGGACCATTTATGGTTCGCAGTATGTACTAAATAAATAAATAAAACTTCAGCTTCAGTTTTTGTGAATACGATGTTTTCGGTGAGCCTGAGACATGCACACCCGTTCACGGGTTTGTGTTCTTTACGGCCTCAAGTTGTCTTCTCCGCCGCAAGTGTGTAGCTGCTGACCTTTGTGCACAATGTTATAGCTACTCCGGTTACGTGCGAGGTTACGTGCGAGGTCCACAGCACGGTTACGTGCTGTGCTGGCGCCGGCTACAGAGCTTCTCTTAACAACAACAAGGTTCCCAAAGCACACTTTGGACCTCAACACAGAGAAGCGCGAAACGTTTTGAAACTGCGAGTGATATTCTTGTCGTTGTAGTACGATGTGTGAAACGCTAAGAAAATGCTTGGATGCATATATAGTAATTCTAACCTAAGCGGAGTGAAGTGGCTCATCGAAAGAGGCGACTCTAGACAAAGTAACTTTGATCATTAGACATCTCATCGATATAAATATGACTCACATCACGGGCATCCGTCTACATTGAAATAACTGGAGCATCCTATCCCAAGAGAACAAAAATATACAGAGAAATCTCTACTAGTTCACTTCTGTCTCACGAGAAACCGAGCAATCCTTCACACCATGACTCGAGCAACGAAGCAGCACCTCGGTTCCTATTTTCTTTGTCTACGTGAATAAAAACTTTTTGTACAACATTTATTAATTTTTATACTGTTGCTGAGTCATTTTTCTTGAAAATGTATATTGAGAATTTTTTAGTTTTGGAATATTTTTGCACAGTGTTTTTATTGCACTGTTTACCAGCTAGCTACCAAAAAATACCAACTTTTCACATTTTTATTCATTCTAAAATATTTTTCTTGCTCAATGACGTATGCTTTTTTTAAGAGAGCTTTACTGCGCAAAATTTGGTATGCTGCAATGCTGCTAGAGGTTTTTTCAAACTTGCAAAAACAGTAGATGCCTACACTTTTTGCCCATTCAGGAGAGGCGTGAGTCTAGAGACTGTTACTACTGGGCCGTCCTACTTGGGCGGGTGCCAAACCTTGAGTCTTGATGACTTCGGCCACCCAGGCAGCGAAAAGTTGGTCTCCCATGCACAGGCTGAGCAGCACGACCTCCAATTTCTCGGTGTAGTTACCTAAAATGCAGCGTTGGTGGAGTGCATAATGCTGGGTGTCGCTGGAGCGGATATTCAGATGATACGGTCAAAATTGCCGCGAGCCACCCCACTCACTTTGAAAGACGATTTATAAAGTGCTGGATAGATGCGAATATACAGCTATAGTGTGTGGGGAAGGCGAGTGTCCGCCGTAATCACCGTTTCGTCGAATGTTGCTTATTTAATGACTTGTTGGAGGTTGTGTACTTCGTTCTCGCGCCAGATAACGTGGGGGAATTTCGCCGTATACCTGACCATTCTGTATTTTAAGAAACTGTACCAGGCGATGACTGTCAGCCCTGTTAGCTTGGAGGGCTACGTGTAATCACGACTGTAGCAGCTCCGATAATGGGTGAAGCCCTTTATGAAGGATTTGTGGGTCAGTAAATGGTTAGCGACTTCGTTCTTGCCAATGACACAATGACCTATATTCGGCGACAACTTTCTGTGGCAGCACAATTAAAGCTGTGGGGGTGGAGCTTCTGCAAATGTGTTTTTACGCCAAGTATATAGTTCGTTTTCAAGCGATTTCGGTTTCGGTTTTGCAAGCGCATCCAATCCGCACTTTTTCTACGACCGTTATACAATGTAAATTTATTTGATAGAAAGTAAATAATATGTTCATTGTTTAAGGGAAAGCACACGAAACTTCTTTGAAGCGATGAGATTTATTTCAGAAAGAAATGAAAGGTATGGCCGGGCATCTACTGGGAGATCGAAACAACGCAAAGCCAAGAAACCATCTCCTAAATTTCAGTGCATACTTGGTCAGCATCATTGTTTTCCCTATTTTAGAGACGCAAGAACTTCCTGGAGTGTTTCACGTTATTTTTATGAGACGCGAAGGCATCGATTGAAAAGAGAAATCTCGGCACCGATCAGTCATGAGTGGGCGTCTGACATTCGTAAATCCAAGTGGGTGAAACATAATTTTTACTTGGCCAAGAACGCTGTTTGTTGCACAGTCAGCAGGGTGATATACATGAACGTGTCTGTTACCCAGGCAAAGCGCAAGGAACGGCTTCCTCCGTAGACTCTGACGGGAGCGGTGTTACGGTATGCAATCTTCAGTGTTATCGTATCAACAATGTTAGGAAGGCAAAACACCGACCACGTTTGCACCGCAATTTAAGAAAAGGGTCATAAGTTTTACGTACAGTTTACAATCGCACTCTTTCTTCCAACAAGCTGGTGTTTCTGAAAACTGGCAGGTCACAGGTGTCACTTTCAAGGCGGCTATAGCAATTAGAGACACACTTTAACTGATGATATCACATCGCACCCAAATTCTAGGCGTTTGCATGAGTGAGAAACAAAGTATTTCACAACGCACCACTGTCTTCGTTTCTCTCTGCTCAATAAATACAGGTCACCTAATGAACACACACTCAAGCTCGCTCACAAGCTTTGATGTCAACTTCTTGCAACCGAGTGACGCCATCGTTGTTTACTGGAGCAGGGAAAAGGTGAAATGGCACCAGAACACCAGAGACAGCAAAGAACGAAAAACGTCAAGTGTTGATGGTTTCTAATAATAATGCAAACAGTCTGGAACATAATATTTACATCTTTTGTTTTCATATTTTCTATTAAGCTACGCAGTGTACAAAAGTTAGCATTCGTGGACTGCATGAACGCGTAGTACAAACGGGCGTGCGTGGCCTTCGTAGCCTTGGCTGTGCTGCCGCAGAAAGTTGTCGGCGAGTACAGAACCTGTTATGTCGCCGTGGCCTACTGGCCACGGTACAAAAGGAACACAGGTTCATATGCTTCGAGAACAGGCAAAGGAATGACGTTTATAATCTGCAGTAGTGTGTGAATAAAAGATCGTTGTGGGGGCGGGGGAAGGGAAGAAAGCAGAGAACTTCACGCGTGCGCAGAGGACAGCCAGTCTGTGACATAGATACCGATACAACACGTCTTCCTTCTAAAAATGAGACTGATCAATCGGCTTCCGTGTTCGCATGGAGCGTCCTAGCACTTAAGCTGGTTCACTTGAAACTACAGCTTCGGCGGACTGGTGTGTTGAAACTAATTCAAGGGCAAGATCATCTGGGTCTAAAGTTTGGAAACCCAACCGTCTTCTCAGGCTTGTGTCAGGACATGGCGCCGATTCTTCTGGGCTGACTGGTGGATTGTCCGAGCACACGTCTTCTGCCTGGACCTGTGATTGCTCTTCTGCGGGCTCCGGGCGAACTTTATCGACATGCCGTCGGGTGATCGCCCCAGGTGTCTCTACAGTCCCCATTCGAGTCCCAGATGTAGATATTACCTGTCCTGGTATAAACTTGCTTGCGGCCCTATAGTTTGGCACGTACACCCGGCCGTTTACCTGAGGCACGCGTTTCTGGCTCTTACATGGTGCTCCTCCGTTGTAGTATGAAAAACAGGTATCTAGACGCGATCTGATCTGTGAGCCTAGAAGCATTTCTGATGGCGACTTCCCGTTTTGCTGGAGTGTTCTTCTGTAGCCAAATAACTGTCGCATCAGTCTGTGCTCCAATTTTTCTCCCTTCATCTTCCGAAGCCAATATTTCACCATTCGTACGGCTCCTTCCGCAGCTCCATTAGATTGTGGGTAGAACGGGGCTGTCCAAACGTGTGAGATTTTTTCATGACGAACGTTGCAAAATTCCGGCTACTAAATTGCGTCCTGTTATCGGAGACAATCGTTTGGGGCACGCCAAATCGACTGAATATGTCTCGTAAACAGCTGACTGTAGCCGTCGTGGTAGCTTGCTTGAAAGGGATGGCTTCTATCCCCTTTATGTGGGAATCAATGACAACCAGAACCATCATCCCTTCTGTTGGTGCGGCAAAATCCACGTGAATACGTGACCACTTCTCAAGTGTTAGTGGCCAGCTTGAGGGTGGTGCGATCAAAGGAATGGGTAAGTTGTCGATGCAGTTCTTGCACGTCACCGACAGTCTCTCAATCTCTCAGTACAGGCCTGGCCACCAAAACAAAGATCGCGCTATTGACTTCATCGCTGACAATCCTTGGTGATTTTCATGCAGGAGATGCAGTAAACATTTCCGCGCCCCTGTGGGCACAGCAACTCAGTGGCCGCAATAAACTAACTCGTGTGACAAAGACAATTCAAGTCGGCGGTTAAAAAACGAAACCATATCCGGTTCCATACTTTAGGCTTTTCTGGGCCAACCGTGCAGCACGTATCGCTTGATGCGCACGAGTGTCGTGTCGTAGCCTATCGGGTGTTGTAGTTCCAGCGTCTAGACTGTACATTTATCCAGGCTATGCAAAGAAAAGACATACTCTTGCGGCTCGACAGCGTGACCAGAAAATGGTAGTGGGAGCCTGCTGAGGGCGTCTGAATTCAGCATTTGCTTTCCGGGAATGTACTGAAGCGTGTAGCGATAACCGCTGAAATAAAGTGCCCACCGTTGAATGCGGGCTGCTGCCATAGCAGGCGTTGGGTGGTCGGTCTGAGCAGTCCCACGAGTGGTTGGCGGTCTGCAATTAGTGTGAATTCACGACCGAAGAGGTAGTCCCGGAACTTAGTGACACCAAAAACTAGTGCCAGCGCCTCACGCTCCAATCGCGAGTAATTCCTTTCGGCTTTCGTAAGAGTTCTTAAGCAAAATCCGATCGGTCGATGCGCGGTGCCTTCTGCGTGGAAGAACACTGCATCAATGCCATGTGGTGAAGCGTCACATTCGAATTTCAGTTCTTTCAATGGATCACTGGAACGAGCCAGTACATCTATGTCCGTCAGGCCTTGTTTGGCTTGGACAAATGCTGTTTCCTGTGGGTGCTTCCACTCCCATTGCGCATTTTTCCCGAGCAACTGATACAACGGCGATAACGTTGTTGACATGATTAGCAAGAATCTGGAATAAAATGTCAACATGCCGACAAACGACCACCCCTCGCTCATATTACTAGGGCTTGGTGCTTTCACAATAGCTTCCACGTTATTTTCGGTGAAATTATGGCTACGAATGTCTATCCGCTCTCCCAGATAAGTTCCGGATTCTTGGTTGAAAGTGCATTTGTCGTACCTCAGCTTTACCCCGTGTTCGCGAAAGCGCTGCAAAACTGCTTTCAGCCGGGCTCCGTAGTCGACCGCTTTTTCAGACACAAGTACACCGTCTAAGTACGCTTCCACTCGAAGAAGAGCTGCCAGCACGGTATCCATTTTTATTTGAAATATGGCCAGAGCCAATGAAATGCCGAACGGCAGCCTGTTGTAACAGAGGAGTACCAGATGCGTGTTAGTTACGCACAGCTTGCGTGTACCCTCGTCCAAGGGCGCCTGGTTGTAGGCATCTTTTAGGTCTAGTGTACTGAACACATTTCCTCTCCCTAATGGCGCCAACATGTCAGAATCACCGGAAGAGGATATTGCTCCGTCTGGCCAGCTTGGTTCAACGTGGCTTTAAAATTCCCGCAAATACGAACCGTGTCGTCCTCTTCAAGCACGGGGACTAGTGGCGTTGCCCAGTCCGAATGTTTCACAGGTGATATAATACCCAGCGACACCAGCCATTCCAACTCTTGAGCCACTTTGTCGCGAATGGAATACGAAAGTGATCTTGCTCTGCAAAACTTGGGAACAGTGCCGTCCCTCAGCAACAAGCTAGCTGGGGGCCTCTTGATCAGTTTCAATTTCTCTGAGAAGACATCTGTGTATTCGGCGCGAGTGTTGTCGTGGCTGAGGGCCTACGTGCGCTGTGCCCGGTGCCATTCCTCTTCAAATTTGCAGTACTGAAACTCCAGCCTTGCCCAGCATTTTATGAGTTCTCGTCCACATAGGCTTGGTCCAGCGCATGCTAGTACTAACTACCAGCTTACATCCCATCTTTGTCGCCACTGTTATGTCACCACGGCCTACTGGCTACGGCACGAAAGAAACACATGTTCATAAGCTTCAAGAACAGGCAAAGGAATGACGTTTATTATCTGCAGCAGTGTGTTAATAAAGAACTTATTCATAACCACCGGTCTACACTATCGAAACTACGTAATGGAGTCTCATGCCTCTGGAAAATGCTTAAATTGTTCATAAACTTCTATGTCAATTATACGAGTGTATACAGCGGAATTCATTGTATCCGCATGCATTTTGTGTCTGTTTTCGAGTTGTTTCATTGATATTGTTTAGTTGTGAATTATAACGAGAGTGACCTCTAATTCTTAAAATGTGTTATGTAAACTTCTTATGCTATTTATGTTTGAATTTTGTGTTTACAATTTCAGGTTGCTTGAAACCAATGTATTGAATATATATATTGTTTAAGCTTTGCACAGTCACGGACTGCGGAGGGACAAGGGCCTTTGTTAGGCTGTTCGCCTTTAGCCCTTTGCCCCTGCAGTGAGCTCTGTATCCGGCTTACTGTAAATAAAAATCCTACTACTACTACTACTACTAAAAGATCATGGTTGGGGGAAAAGGAGAAAGGGAACGGAGAAGAGAATTTCACGCGTGCGCAGTGGACAGCCAGTCTGTGACACAGATACCAATACAACAGAGCCCATACTAGGTAAACGTGAAGGTGAGGAGATGGCGTTGTGCTCACGAGTATGCGCTTCGCTTGAGGAGACATGGGGCCTCTGGTGGTTCTGCGGATATCCATCGTGAGAGTCGCTAATGTGAGGCCGTAGTCATAGCGTCGTCGACGTCGTCATCGTCGTCGTCATCATCATCAACATCATCATCATCATCATCATCAGCCTGACTACGTCCACTGCAGGACAAAGGCCTCTCCCATGTTCCACCAGTTGACTTGGTCCTGTGCTTGCTGCTTCGAATTTATACCTGCGAACGTCTTAATCTCATCGGCCAACCTAACCTTCCATCTCCCCCTAACCCGCTTGCCTTTTCTGGGAATCCAGTCAGTAACCCTCTATTGTCTGTCTACGCGCTACATGCCCGGCCCATGTCCATCTCCTCTTCTTGATTTCGACTATGATATCCTTGACCCCCGTTTGCCGTTTCTTCCCTGATCCACTCTGCTCCCTTCTTGTCTTTTTAGGTTATACCTACCAGTTTTCTTTCTATTGCTCACTGCGTCATCCTCAATTTAAGATGCACCCTCTCTGTAAGTCTCCAGATTTCTGCTCCGTAGTGAAGAACCGGCAAGATATAGCTCTTATATACTTTCCTTTTTAGGGATAGTGGCAATATACCTGTCATAATATGAGAGTGCATGCCAAATGTGCTCCACCCCATTCTTATTCTTCTAGTTACTTCAATCTTGTGGTTCTGCTCCGCGGTTATTACCTGCCCTAAGTATACATAGTCTTTTGCAACTTGAAGTGGACTATTGCCTGTCTCGTAGCGCTGCTCTCTTCCGAGGTTGTTGTACATTATTTTCGTTTTCTACAGATTTGTTTTAAGACCCACCTTTCCGCTCTCCTTGTCTAACTCCGTAATCGTGAGTTGGAATTCGTCCACTGAGTTACTCAGCAACGCAATGCCACCAGCGAAGCGCAGGTTACTAAAATACTCTCCATTAACTCTCATTCCTAACTGTTTCCATTCTAGGCCTCTGAAAACCTCTTGTAAGCACGTTGTAAGTAGCATTGGGGAGATTGTTTCCCTCTGCCTTACACCCTTCTTGATTGGTATTCTGTTGCTTTTTTTACGAAGCGCTATGGTAGCAGTTGATCCCCTGAAGATTTCTTCCAGGATGTTTATATGTGCTTCATATACGCCCTGATTCTGCGGTGTCTGCATGACTGCTGATATTTCATGACTTCTGATATAGTCGTAGCGTAGGTTGAAACCTTGGAAGGTTCTTTGCATCTTCCGGGGTATGTGCTGCGTTGAAGCGAACTATTTTTGTCGAATCCACTCCCGAGTGCCGATGTACAGATGATGTGTGTACGCTGTCTGTCTGTCTGTCTGTCTGTCTGTCTGTCTGTCTGTCTGTCTGTCTGTCTGTCTGTCTGTCTGTCTGTCTGTCTGTCTGTCTGTCTCTCTGCCTGTCTGTCTGTCTGTCTGTCTGTCTGTCTGTCTGTCTGTCTGTCTGTCTGTACAATTGTCTGTCTGTGGTAACGATACCCCAAAGAGCACCAAACTATACGTCTAACGGCCAACCCCACCCGCAACGCCCACCAATGATATTCAAGTTCCAGCGTTCGTACTTGTGCGATTTTCAATAAGAAAACAATTATTGCGCATATCTGAGGCACCATAATAACGCGTCTATGTTTTTTATGCGTGTACTAGAGAATGCTAACAGAAGTAAGTCTAAGGACCGTAGAGTTTATTACGCTGCGCGGACAGTGCAACTCGATGCTAAAATTGCCCGCAGCTTCCCTCGGGGGAACACTGAGGAGGATGCGGAGCATATAATTGGTTAACGGGGTGTTAAAGTGCGACTTACTTGGGTCGATGGCTAAATTGGTTAACGTGGTTGTGAAATGGGGTGTTAAATTGCGACTTACTTGGGTCGATGGCTAAATTGGTTAACGTGGTTGTAGGAGGGGGTGTTAAATGAGTGAACACGTACACACGTATGCGAAAGGGCGGCGCTGGTCGAAGGGACGTCGATCATTGTGTTTGTGGATTCGTTGGAATTCATTTCACCGCGACCTTGGACGTCGACGCGCCGTACAAACCAACCGACGAGCGGCAACTGAGCGAGCGAGCGCCGACCTTGAGTATATATACAGCACGACGGCGCATGCACTGTCAGCTGTTGAATGTTCTCGAAGCGCGACGCCACATGCGCGTCCACTGGAGAATCAGGAGAATTGTAGATGTCGAACGCGGTGTGTAGAGGAGGAAGGGTGCACAGATGGTGGAGGAGTGAAGCGCGCGCGGTGTGTAGAGGAGGAAGGGATGCACAGATGGTGGAAGAGTGGGCGACGGCGCGACGGCGCATGCGCGCGCGTCAGCTGTCGAATGTTCGAGAAGCGGTGTGGACGGCGCGGACGGCGCGGACGGCGCACTACAAGGCGCGAGTATAAGATGCTCCGCATCTAAAATGCAAGTGTTTCCAACGCTTCGCTAAGACGACGTGGTGGCGGCTCCTGTCAGTCGCTTTGCGTCCTACTCCTTATTACCTCCGAGAAAGACGTGCATCTTTCTGCACGGGCCCGCGCGCCTTCCTTTGTTTCCTAAGACAGCTGCCATATGGCGCTCGTGTATAATGTGCCAGAACTGTGGAGAAGGAAGAGCAAGCAAGTTTGGAAAAAACGGGTTCAGCCGGTTCAATTGTCGCAAGGCCCAGCTTCAGCGAGGTAGTGGTGGGGCTGGGAGGGAACAAAGCAGCTGGCATCACAGGTGCAAATAGCCCCCAGGTGCAGGACGCTCCAGCTGAAAAGACACAACATGTGATAATCGCCGGGGACTCGAATTTAAATCGACGCACAGAAGCCATCAAAGAGGAATAAGAGGGGACAAGAGGGTTGCAGTAGGGGCGTTCCGAGGACGCAAGGTTGAAGCAGTCGTAAGGCAAGCGAGTGAAAAACTCAAAACTACAGCTGATAGACGAAATATCGTGATGATTTCAGGCGGTTTAAACGATGTCTTGAATGAAGATACAGCAGGACTAGCAACCACACTGGCGAAAAGCGTCCATGACAGGCGCGCCCACTTTCCTGAGGTACAGGTAGTGATATGTACGATACCGGAGGTACCGGTGCGTGATAGCAACCTGCAAAGAGTGGTTGTCAACGCAAACCAAGAAATATGGCGGATGAGTCGAGAGAAAGACTTTGAGGTGGTGGAAATAAACAGAGGTGCATAGGTGGGGTGGTTTTCAACGAGACAGAATTCACTTCGAAGGGTGGCTAGGTCATGAGGTGGGTTGGCGACTTGCAGGACGCGCAGTAGGTTTTTTGGGGGGCAAGCGAGCCCTTCGGGGTGCAGGATAGCTAGTAACGAGTAAAACAACCAGGGAGACTCTTCGACAGGTGGTATGGAAAGATACAATTCCAAAGTGGCACCAATATTTAAGATAGGTAGTCCGGGGCATAAATAGACGTAGCCACGAGCGCCGAGCCAATTGAGACATATGGTATAATAACATGCAGGGTGGTAGGAACGGGCTGAAGTGGGAAGAGATAGAAGAACAGCAAAGGGAAGAGAGGCCGATGGTATACGGTTGTGTAGAAACATATCTCAGGGACATGGAACAACGTCCGAACAATCCGGACTACGCGTAAGAATATTGTATTAGAACAGAAGGCAGCAGAAAGGGGGATGGTATTGGGGCATTCATTCATAAAAGTACAGACTGGCAAAGGGTCAAGCAGGAGTGCAAGGAACATTTATGGCTGAAAGGGAAAGTGGCAGGTCAAATGACACTCCTTGGTTTCGTGTACTTGTGGACGGGAGCAAAGGCCAGAGAGGAAAACCAGGAAATGGTAGAGTGTATATCAAAGGACATAGAAGAGTTAGGAAAAGAGTGCCAGATAATTATACTAGGAGACATGTATGCGCACATAGAAGATATAGATGGGTATACCGACCCGACAGGCAAAATGATCACAGATATGTGTGAAAGGCTCGATTTGATCATTTGCAAGAGTACCGAGAAGTGTGAAGGGCAAATAACATGGCAGGTAGGAAGGCTGCAGACGACGATAGATTATGCATTCATGTCACATAGGATGTATGATAAGCTCAGGGGAATGCACATAGATGAAGGTGGCTCCAGAAGTCTGGGTACTGATCACAAACGTATCAAGCTAAGTTTTGGAAGAGAAGTGAAAGTGGGAAGGAGACAAGATGAGCAACTACAGGGAAATTTTTATCCAGAAAGGCTAATTGAACTAGCCACTCAACAAATTGAGAAAGTAATCACGGAGGATAATAAGACAGTGTGGACATACATGAATCTAATTATACTCTTTGAGAAGAGCTTGCTACGACGCGTGACAAGTCACCCCGGAAAAGAAGACTCAAACCGAAACACTGGTGGGATGAGGAAGTTAAGAGAGCCATAGCAAAACGTCAGGAAGCCTCTAGGGAACACAGACATGCTAAGCAGCAGGGTGAACCAACAGATGACGTTGAAAAAAAAATCGGAAACCTATCTAAGCTGTAGAAGGGATGCATCCCTTCTGATCAATGTAAAGATTAGAAGAAAGGGAGGTCGGTGGCTGGCAGAAGTACATAAAAAGATAGAAAGGCAGTTGCGAAATTTTGGAACCATCTAAACTCCCTAAGAAATGAAACGAGCCTAGAGCAGAGTTTTATAACTACAGCCCAAGGTGCTAGGCTAGAAGGGGACGAAGCTATTGAATATATAAGAACAAGGGTGACAGAAAAATTTCAACAAAGGAGTACTTTATGTACCACAATAGACAAGGACGTATCAAGTGGTGCAATGGCTCCATTTTCACAACGAGAGTGGGAAAGGGCTGAGAAAAGGGTTCCTAGTCGTACATCAACAGGCCCAGATGGCACTCCAATTATTCTGATAAAGACATTAGGTCCGAAGTCTAAGCAGGCTTTGAGAGAGGCAGTGAGCAAAATAATAATCAATGGTGAAGTTCCCGATGGATGGAAACTTAGCAGGATGAGCATGATCTATAAAGGAAAGGGGGACAAAGCTGACATAAACAACTACCGTCCTATAATAGTGACATCAGTGGTTTACAGGCTGGCGATGCAGATTATAAAGGAAAGACTGCAGGCATGAATAGAGGATGAGGGGGTGGTGGGGGAAGTGAAGAATCGGTTTCGGAAACACAGGAGGTTGGTAGAAAATCTGTTCTCACTGACTCAGTGCATTGAAATAGCGGAAAAGGAACACAGGCCCCTGTTGCTAGCTTTTTTGGATATCAAGGGAGCGTACGATAGCATGGTTCAAGAAGAATTGTGGGGAATACTGGACACACTAGGCGTGGAACATGTAGTCACTAATTTTTTAAAGGATATCTATAAAGGTAGCAAGGTAGTTATAAAGTGGCAAAAACAGGTATCCAAGCCTGCAGAGGTAAAACGGGGGCTAAGGCAGGGGTGTCCCCTGTCAGCCTTATTATTCATGATGTACCTACAAGGATTAGAGGCCAAATTAGAGGGAAGTGGACTGGGCTTCTACCTTTCTTTAGTCAAACAAGTAAAACTCATCGATCAGGCACTACCAGCATTAATGTACGCAGATGATATAGTGCTAATGGCCAACAACAAGGAAGATTTGCAGAGATTGATGGACATCTGCGGTAATGAGGGAGATAGGTTAGATTTTAGATTCAGTGAGGAAAAATCAGCAGTCATGATTTTCAATGACAACGAAGGTAGTGAGCTTAGAAAACAGGAGGTGACGCTAGAAATAACAGATAAATACAAATATCTGGGCGTATGGATAAGCAATGGGACCAAGTACCTGAGGGAACACGAGATATACGTGACGACTAAAGGTAACAGGAATGCAGCAGTGATAAAAATTAGGGCACCGTGAAATTACAATAGGTATGATGTTGTGAGAGGAATATGGTAAAGGGGCCATAGTTCTTGGGCTGACGTTCGGCAATGTGGTCTTGTGCATGACATCAGAAGTTCAAGCAAGATTAGAAATTAAGCAACGTGGAATAGGTAGGCTTGCTTTAGGAGCTCACAAAAATACACCAAATCAGGGAGTACAAGGTGATATGGGATGGACATCATTTGAGGGCAGGGAAGCTAGCAGCAAGATAAAATTTGAGAAGCGATTGAGAGAAATGGGGGAGGAGCGTTGGGCTAGGAAGGTTTTCAGCTACTTGTACTTGAAGAATGTCGATACAAAATGCAGGAAGCGAACCAGAAAATTAACTGGTAAATACTTGGAAAACAGGTGGCCAAACCAAAAAGAACTATCAGTTAAGAAGAAAGTGGAGGAAACGGAGACTGACATGTGGAGAATGGGCATGATTAAGAAGTCCGCACTAGAGATCTATCGAATTTTTAAGCAGAAAATCGCCAAGGAAAGGATCTATGATAATACTCGGCGTAGTTCTCTACTGTTTGAGGCCAGGACAGGAGTACTGCGAACCAAGACATATCGGGCCAGATACGAAGGGGTAGACACAGTATGCAGCGCGTGTGGAGAGGAAGAAGAAACTGCCGAACACTTGATAATGTTCTGTAAAGGGCTTCACCCTATAGTTCAGGATGATGGCGCAGAGTTTTTCAAAGCACTGGGGTTTAGGGACCGGGAGGGCAAAATAGACTTTAAGCGGGTAGACTTAACTAGAAGGAGGTTATCTGATTGGTGGCTAAAGTGAAGGCACGAGTGAAATTTAAACCCTTCACTGCAAAGTACGAATCCTCAAACTCACTTTTTGAAGAAAAAAGAAATAAATCTAGTTTTTCATTCATTAAGTATTACGGCTTGGTGGCCCTAGCCACAGCCCGATATAAAGGGTACAGCCATATCCATCCATCCATCCATCCATCCATCCATCCATCCATCCATCCATCCATCCATCCATCCATCCATCCGTCCATCCATCCATCCGTCCATCCGTCCATCCGTCCGTCCGTCCGTCCGTCCGTCCATCCGTCCGTCCGTCCGTCCGTCCATCCGTCCATCCATCCATCCATCCATCCATCCATCCATGCATCCATCCATCCATCCATCCATCCATCCATCCATCCATCCATCCATCCATCCATCCATCCATCCATCCATCCATCCATCCATCCATCCATCCATCCATCCTCGATGTGCTCGTTCACATTCGATGCACGGATCGAGACTCTCTAGTGCAGCGCTTTTAGAATACAATACACTAATTTTCCCTCGCAGAATATCACATAAACGGTTTGTTCACTCGCTCCACGCGAAAGACTATTGTCTTTCGACGACATTTGCAGTGAAGCATGCAGATATGGGGCCATTTTTTTACGATATGGCGGGAACATCGACGGCCACGTATGTCAACGCCCTACGTTCTAATAACTGTGCACAGTGTTCTATTAATCATAAAGAAGAATATTCTGAACAAATTAGTTGTTAACAATGAACCAATCGTTGGCAAGTTAATGTGCTTATATTCATGACATGGGAACCATATACCTGAAGTATCTGCCTACTTATTGCAGACCCTTACTGTTGATGCTCTGACCTCGACCTTATTTAATGGTTCTCATAAGCCGCAATGAACCGTCACTCATGATAGCTTCCAGACGCCCAACAACATCACTTTTTATGACACTTCGCCACTGGCGATAATTTTCTTCGACAATACTATGCGACTTTCTTGCTTCTTCAGGGCAATGCAAACTTTGTAAGGACCTTCTCAGATACCGCAACACCACTTTCAATGTCATAATAACAATCGGCCTTACATAATGAGCAGTCCTGCGAACTCTCATGCTACAGCGACCCACCGTAAATGAAAGCCCCAAATGAAAAATTCTGGTGTGTCGCAGTAAATTTAATGATGAGAATACACTGTCACATATCCACTGTAAAAAAACTAATGCAATACAAAAGAAGCGTCCTAACATTCTTTCGAACACTTGATGCTAAGAATGGGTCGTGAAATTATTTGGAAAGAAATGTTCGCATTATTCATGTCAAGGATGCAAGTAATTCATTTATCAGCGTGAAAAGCCGCAAGAGAAGCAGAAGCTCGTAAACCTCGTGTTGACTCAAAAAACAGTCTCCCCCGAGTTGTACGGCACTCGGGTTTGTCGAAAACTTGTTTCTGCAATGAGCGTACCTTCAACACTTCTATTAAAAGACCTATAAAAGGTCACTTGGCGCGAGACGCCCTCCTCCTGTAATGTCTGTTCGCTTCTTGGCAAACTGCCGCCGCAGGCAATAACTTCGCTTCTCAGGACATGTTTAATTTTTCTGACCAGCCGCGGTTCCTCCATTTCCAGCATCGTGTGCACTGCTTCTATCACTGCGCCGTCTATACTCCCGTCGTATAGATTGAGCGTTACGTTGGGTCGTCCAATGCCGCTCAATTCGATGTTGTCGGTGCACAGCCACGAGCTTCCATCGTGTTCGCTATTTCCGACGACGTAGTGCACCACCATTCCGACGTCGTGGATGTGGACATCGAACGAACCACTGTGACCTGTGAAAGCATATTAATCACTTTCAATGGCTATTAAGTTGGTTATAGCATATGAATGTTGCATGGACAAGTGGAAGGTATAAGTACGGCCTCAAATCCCTGGCATAAGCCACGTTTTATGGGTTTATTATTTAGTCATTTCTGCCAACTTCAATTCGAAGTCCTAGTTGGGGGGAAGTTGCTGTTTCATCAAGTAACGCGCTTTCTAATGTAAGGAAACAGCCAAAGAGGTTCGAAACTAAACTACATCAGGGAAAAATGTAGAAGTATCGTAATTTACAAACATAGAAAACATAGGTAAATATAGTACTTCTTCTTGTACATATTGAGAGAGTTTTGTGAATAAAACGGCGAGAGTAACGGTACATCGACAAAATTAGCTAAATGGGCTCAAATATACAAACTAGCTAGCTGGGCACACACCGAAGCGTCAAAATTAGTCAAAATTCAGGTATACACAATACACGTTAGATGCACAGCCAATAAAAAAAAGATTTCAAAAAATACGTTCAGTTGATCGCTAACGAGGCAGTGTGTTGATTTGTAAGAAGCTTAGATCTCATGCTCATCAACACTCGTATGATAAGAAAATTAACGTCTTTTGTTTGAATACATTATGATTTGGATAAAGATCTGCCTTCCGGGTGCTGTTTTATGAGGAGTGGAGAAGATGCCACACAATATGTTCATAATGATAATGCATCAAGCCTCCTTCCTCAGCGACCATAGTCTCATAGCATTGAGACATTTCTGCCCTAAGTACGATCGCAGCGACTGATATATAAATTAGCCCATCAAATAACAATTACATTCTGCTCCTGAACTAAATTTTTATAATAAAATCTTTTTTTTCCTTACAGTTCGTCGCAAACATGAGTTCATCTGCACCCCACACTACAAGCAAGACATCTACTGTAATCAAGCGTAAAACATAACTCAGGTTGATTAGGCACTGTGATTTGTCTTGGCTATTTCTACAGTCTCTATCAACGTACGCTACGGGTAATTATGTAGAGAAAGCCCACGTACGACTGCAGGAATCAGAGAAATGAGGGAACTCCAGTGACTGCTTTTATTGCACTGGTTCTTATGACGCGTTCGCGTCGAATTGCTGAGTGAAGGTGCGTAATGAGGGTTGTTACGTTTGCACCATTCACTGTCCTACGTGCGTTACGTCCGCTTGTGCACATATATATTTCGTATGGGTAAAGTCTTTCGGAGAAGCCTGAATGCTCGGCATAGATCTTGAGCGTCCGGTGAAAAGTGCATCGTACCCATTACAGTGCCGTAAGAGCCACGTTCGCAAAACTGCATCGTAAAGAAGCGACATACTTGTTACATCGCAAGTGCGAGAGGCGTAATAAACATAGCTGTTACATTGGCATCCTGCCTCTTTCGCAGTCGAAAGTTGAGCCAACTCAGAAGAGCAGTGTTGCCGGGTAGTTCGCCTTTCTTTACTCTTGTTAAGTACTTGTATACGGTTGTTTCCCCTTGATTCTGGTTCACGCTGAGTTATATTAGTACGTGAGGTTCTACGTCCCAGTTGCCAGGGTATGAGTACGAAGAACACTGTAGTGGAGGGCTCCGCAAATTTGGCAATCTAGTGTTCTTCAAAGCACACTGGCACTGCACAGTACATGGGCCTTTACAATTTCGCCTGCACCAAAAGGCTACCGCCACGGCCACGAACAAACCCGCGACCCACGAGTCAGCAGTCGAGTACTGCAGCCACCAATTTACCGTTTCAGACAGCTTCACGCTAGGCCCATAGCGAAAATTGGGTGAGCAAGATTCCTAAGGAATGACGTCGCGAAATTACATTTTCAGTCCTTTAGGGTGACTTGCCTCGACGCCACCATAGTGCCGACAGTTTGGCAGAAAAAGTGTAGTCGACTTCAACAACATCGGCTCGACCGTCGACGCAGTAGCGCCGGTAGTGGGGTGGACTCTCCAGTCCGGACACGCTCAATTTTGACGCAGTAACATCGTCATACTCAAATTCGTGGACGTAGCCTGAAACGCCCCTTAGCTGGATGCGATTTCCATCTTGCTTGCAGAAAATTCTCAGAAGCTTCGCCACGGTGGTGTCACTCACAGCCATTCGATCTGTTAAAAGACAAAAGGTTTGTAAGGTATGTATTCAAGACAAAACTTACCCCAGACTCTAGCACGATCCTCGCCACAAACACCATTTTTTCCCGCCGCAGTAGTCAAACTTTTCCGTAGGCTTTCCGGAGTCTTCAGAAAGCTATAATCACCACGAGCAGCCTCTACCTCATGTGGTATCTCGCGCGTCACCAACCACCTGGCACAGCTTCTTGTCGCGTGCTATCGTGCTGTGCCATGTGGTGCAGGTATGACATTGCTAATTACGACAAGCTAATTAAAACCTACCAAATTAGACCATTCTAGTTCCAACTATACTAAATAAATTTTTGTGAATTTCGAGCGTACCAGCTAAGACCTATCCTGTAAAACAGTTTGCACACTTAAGGGTGTTTCACGCACGCAGAACAGCATTTTGCTTACACAGAATTCGAAAATATGGTGTGTAAGGGTGCTTTTTTTTCAAAAACATCCTTAAAAATTGATGTTCTAACTAAAACACTCTTTAGGAGTGTGTTTGGAGCTATCGAAATACTTATGGTTCACACAACAGCCACCGAAATGATAAATGGGACTCGTTTAAAAAGTCGTTGGATCTAAGGTTACTTTCTCTTTGAAGATATCTCTTTTTCAGGGCTATCTACAATCATACCACAGCTTTAAGCCTAATATGGTGATGTTTAGTTTGCATGTATACGGAGCAGGAATAATTTCTCTGGTCCTTAACAACGCCTTAAAGTAGTGTGGGTTGGTATGAAGGTCACGTTAAATCTATGTAGCGTGAGAACTCCGTTCCTGGGGCCCTTCACAATACACTGGACTATGTGTACGCTATGGCATGTGCGTGCATCTTCTATGCTGATGTGATCATTAAATGCACGTTCTCGGACTGGTAGATTTTATTTTTCACGTTCTTTCAGTGATAAGTGTGTTTAGGCCTTTGATAACTCCCTATGATAAGGGTGTCCCGATACCTGAAAACGCCCTTTTCGTAATGGTGTAATTATGTTATAAACTTGATGGGGGCTTTGGTGTAAACTGGTTCACTGTGATATAAATACACCTCGCAAGGTAAGATATTGCTAATCAGAACGACCCAAATTAGGATCTTGCCAGTAAAATATGGTAATTGAGATCATCTGAACTATGACATTGCCAAGTAAGTTCATCATATATTGAGCCTTGTAATTAAATAACATTAGAATATATCGCTAGTTAATACCTGGCCTAATGAGACTTCACTAATGAAGACCTTGTTTTCTCTATTTCTTTTTGTTGTACCTGCTTCGCTGTTCCTTCAAGCTTGGAAGCACTAGTATAATGCTGTCTTACTTTTTTCACACTTGCAATCTGTAAATAGAAGCGCCGGTTGAGGTGGGCTCTGCCAATCCTGTTGTTTTCTGCTATGTTCTGCCCTCTTCAGTAGAAGTCCTAAGATATCTTAAATTAGAAGACCACTTCTTAACCTAACGTAATAGCCAGCAAGACTTCCGATTTTGTAAATCAACAACTTACATATTATAGAAACATTCAAGGCTTCGAAAGGATGTTCAACAAGGTGTTACTGGATGACGTCATGTTTCTGCACAACACTGGCAAAAATGTTTATCGGGCAAGTGGAGCGCATTCATAATGTTGGGTGTCATGAAGCAATAGAAGTTTAGAAGTGGATGTCGCCGATGTAATGATGGTGTTTGAAGAAAGCGGATAAACCAGCGTTGCGCATGATCTAATACACATCGTCAAAGACAGCGAAAACAATAAAAACAAGCCTCATGTTTTGTAAATTGTTTAAAAAATATGATCGCAAAACCACAGTTTGTAACAGCGAACGTATTACGCTGCGCTTATTTTTAATGCAGAATCGCAGTCAACAGTTGTTGTGAACCTGTGGTTGGTTGAATGGTCTACCAGTGGTAAATTCAACATAATAACCAAAAGAATGCAAATCATGCTTTTCCGCTTCAAGTGATTTAATCATGATATGTTTATGGTCCATGCAGAATGGAAAGTTTTGGAATAGTTGAAATACCTCACGTTCTTTAACGTGCATCTGATTGTCACAAAACAGCTGTTTCTGTATTTCATGGTCATCTAAACGCAACTGTTCTGGCCGTGAATCAGATACAAATGCATTTAACACGGGTTTGTGCATTCAGTAGATATGTCTGATAATCACAAAATTACATACCATAGTAGATTTTCACGTGACCTTTGTGTACAATCGCATGAATCGTCAGCTACAGAAGCCAAGAAGCGTGTGGGGATTTTTCAGTATCAAAATGAAAACGGAGGAGCTCGACAAGCGCCAATGAACAAATATTATAAATGAGCTTGACGTGTCTTTTTTAAATATCGAATTTTTTTTCACGTTTTTGTTAGGTTGACAAAATAGCTTCGTTCTCCCCGTGTACTTAATTTGAATGTGTATTGATCAGGCTAAAACTTTTCCTCACATAGCATTCAGCCAATCATTATGCACGTCATATCAGCAGTGAAAGCTGCCTGATGAATGAAAATACGAACTTACGATGTATAGGTTTCACGGATTAGGAATCAAATGCTTGACCGCACGCGAAATACTTAAGGGCCTAAACCGAACATACTGGTGCACTGTCACCGGAAATGTGAACGACTTACTCGGACACGGCTTGGACACACAGGACACAACGAAGCTGAGCACTGTGGCAACGACGACAACGTCATTCATTCCTACAGTTGGCAGTAAAGATAGGAACACATTATGAGTGACCATTAGTTGAAAAAAAACCTGAGCCTTTCCCCTGCAATAATTCCGAGTAATTATTACATAGGAACACCAGGCTTAGTTCAAAGTAACCGTGACTGCGTATATTTTGGTATTTGCCATTACTCAGTGTCATTTTAATCCTTTGGTAGTTATTGAATTTTTATAATTGCACAAGCGCCTCCTCTTTTTTATTGATAGACACAATAAAGTGATAATTTAATACGAAATTTATCACTTTTCTGACATTCGTAAACCGCAGTAGTAGGAAACACTACTACAGTCAACACACTTACTCATTCCGTATTAATTTACAGTATCTTTAAACCAGGTGACGGAAAGGTATTGTGTACCTTTTTTTGCAGTTTATTGGGTGCAAAGCCCAAGTGAAGTGTCATTAGTGAAAAATACTTGGAGCCGAGCTATTCGCTTTATTGGATGGGGGAAAACCACAGTGCTAAGCTTAGGAACATAAGTCCCTACGCAAGCTTTCGATTGCTCTGTTATTTTCTTTATTTTTGCGAGGTTTTCTACTCATTTACTTGTTTGTTCATTTGAGGATCACCACAGCAAGTGATTTTGATTTTGTTACCAGTTCTCTTTACAAGTTATTCTCTGCCGTCATAGGTAGTGTCATGACTAAATTTTTTTTGTAAGTGAACTTCTCCAACGGAAACGCTACCATAAAATAACATGACAGGCTCTTAACTTTTCACAGCACATCACAGAAGAACAATACGGGTCATAGAGGGCAGCATCTTGACTTTCATATATTCAAAGCTTGCGCAACTGCAGAATGCTGAAAAGAGCTATGATATTTTATCTAAGGCGATAAGCACGTGTGTGACAAGCTCATTATTCATCTTTTCTGTTCCTTAACAAATATGGCTTGGTGCCGTGTGCCCCTATGCACACCTGAGAATGTGAACAGAAACATATGAGAGACTTTTCTTCTTGACTACGTCAACAGTTTATTCAACGTGGTCGTATAGTATAACGAAGACGTTGGTAACGTTCAAAGGAGCAGGTGTGTGCTTAAAGAGTGAGTAGGTTGGAAAGTAAGGTGGGATCCAGGCATAACGGTAAGGTTTGAAATTTTTCGTGCATTTGATGAGGATTTATTAGGTTTTATTTTCGCATTTGGGGCAAAATCGTCACACTTAGCGTGACGATTTTGTGTCGTTAAGTAGAACAGTTGGCCATTGTGGCAGCAATACGTCTTCACGCAGTGTACGTGGGTACATGCTTCATTCATGGCGTGAACAGCCATATCCAGGCAGTGATACTGTCACCAGGACATTTTATAGTTGATGTGACTACGAGATGCTCGTTCGTATCATGATATACACTTGCTTGGGGCGATGCGCACAATTTTTAAGATGCCACCAGTGCTTTCATCGCAAAATATGCTATAGAGCTGATCCAATATTTTTAATCTTTGCGCGGCAGGGCGTGACACAGTGAAATAAATCGCCAACACAGCAATGATGTGAAGTAAATGATAATAACCTTTTTATCCTTGAAATACTTTCAATTATGATGCTTTAGTACGGATCTTCATATAATTCATAGTACATCTCTTTGATGATTGATAGATACGGGGGGTTTAACGTCCCAAAACCACCATATGATTACGAGACGCCGTAGTGGAGGGCTCCGGAAATTTCGACCATCTGGGGTTCTTTAACGTGCACCCAAATCTGAGCACACGAGCCTACAACATTTCCGCCTCCATCGGAAATGCAGCTGCCGCAGCCGGGAATCAAACCCGCGACCTGCGGGTCAGTAGCCGAGTACCTTAGCCACTAGACCACCGCGGCGGGGCGTAGTACATCTCTTTAAAACACTACTATGTTTCAGGACGCTCAAGAAGATTTTTTTGCGTAATTTGAAGTAACATATCCTGGGTCTCAAAATAAAATAGCTTGCAAATGCTTGACGTGAATTTACTGGGGACCTCAAGTACTCTGTCTGTATCGCCGTATGGCTAAAAAAATAAATGTATACCGAAAGCTAGTTGTCGTTTGAAGCCGAGTAATTTGTTCGCCAGTACTTTATAACGCCTGTAGAAACATTTAAGGGCCATCGACAGTCTTTTCGAGGCATTGTTAGCGAATGTCATTGTTGCTATGCAATCCCATCAGCAAGAAACCATGTTTTCCTAATCGCGTTGTTATTCGCAACTTTGAGCTTTGGTGGCGCCACCATACGGCAACCGGCGAAAGTCGTGATGTGGTGATGGAACGAAAACTTGACTGGCGACGACGTGCCAGTCATGCTTCGTCATCGTTCTGTCGCACAACTTATGCACGCCTCCGGGAACTGAAGTGCGACAAATTCGGTTGGCACAAGGAACTTTTCAGCTTCATCTATGGGCAAATGGTACAAGAGCAACCACGTGTGCTGCGGGCTGCAATGCTCAAACCGCTCCGTGAAAGGCGTCATAAGCGTGCTTGGTTTTCTTTTCGGCTGGCCACGGTAAAAGACATTGGCTATCAAAATGCACATCTTAAAACTTGTCACAATAACAATGTTGTCACCAGCGTGCACTTGAAGTTGGCTGACTTCTGGGACGCAAGAGAATCGCTTAGATTTTATTTACAAAAACCACGATATGATGAGTGATGAGGCGCTGTAGTAAGGGCTTCAGGATTAATTTTGACCACTTGGTGTTGTTCAAAGTACTCTTAAGTTTTAGCACGTGGTTGTTCTTTTGAATTTAGCCGTATCGATATTTCACCGCCGTAGCCGGCAATCCATAACGTGCCATTAAACTCAGCAGCACTGCACTTGGCGTGCTGTGCTACCATGTTGCGTAATCCTGAGTCAACAAGCGAGTGCCCTCTTTGTTTATTTTGAGGGAGAGGGTAGTTACAATAGCACGCTGAGTACAACTCTGCTTTCACGAGTGAAAACACCTAACAGCTTGCCGCCGCATGTGTCAGTTGCGCAGCATGTTGGGCAGGCGCAGCCCACGATCGAGCGCAAGGGAGCTCAAATTTCAGCGACGTGATTGATATTTCGAGTCTTATGCCTGCGTCGAGATGTGAAAGCAGTTTTACCTACAACATTGATATGAAGATCGAAGCAAAGTAAGCCTGTTGAACGTCATGGCCTTCAGTGTCCCATGTTTACTTGTGTAATTCCCGAAAATTGTGGTTTGAATGAGTGACGCACTGGAGCACCAGTTTATTTGATTAAGCATTAGTTTGCATAATGAAACAATTGTAATATACTTTCGCTGGCATGAAAGAAGTAAATTAAACTGGCATTCTCGGTCAAAATTACCAGAGTGCCCTCTGGCAAAGAAACGGACACTAGCACAAGCGGCTCTACGTCGCCTGCCTCCCGTGCTGGTTACCATTGTCGATATCGCCGGAACGAGCGGATGACAAAAATCTGGCGAGTTTGAAGCACGCTGGATGCCCGATCCGGCAATGCAGTGTGAAGGAACCTGACCGAACCGGCTGCTACACGAGCGCGTCGAATATAATGAAAGATTATCCCATACTTTATGCACTCTAGCATGAGCTGATTCCTTAATGGGAATTTCAATGCCATGGAAAATTATCCTAGCCGAAAGCGGTGGCAAACAGCTGTGACGAAGGCTCCGCGCATGCAGTGAATCACCGCATTGACATCCATTTAGGTTTTCTCGTGGCGCCCCCTATAGTCACGGAAAGCTGCGAATAGCGAACACGTGGTAACTTTCTTTTCTACATTCCTTAGCGAACTACATGCTAGAACATATAGACACAAAAAAAAACACTTCATGCACAGCATAAGGGTGGGACATATTTACCGCTTCAGCAAAGCACAACCAGATGCGTTAGCAATCAGTAGTGTTAAGGCATGTACGTATTCGCTTGTCGTCAAAGATGACCAAGAAAGACTTACGCCGTCAAAGCGTCGAATAATGTTACGCCTCAAGCAATGACGAACTAGATGAGAATGGGTGTGATTCCAAGCCGGCCTCGTAGCTTGTCACAGCGACGGGTGCAGTCGAAACTACGCCTGACATCCGAGCTACAGGGTGACAGTCATCGCCCACAGAAGGTGCTTGATCTCAAAATTACACGGGAACGCGTCATTCGCTAGAGATATATGGCAGTCCTGCGTCTGAGCGCACGAATCGCATCTACTTTCTTTACAAGGTAGTGTGCGGGATATACAAGAAAGAGAACAAACGAGATCACGTTTTTTTTTTGCTGTGCCTGCGTGAAGGGAATGATGTTCTAGTTAGGCGCTGAATAGGACGGCGGTTGTGATGGGACCTGCGGGACTCCCGTGCATACCGTATAGACACAGCTGCGCTTCTCGAAGAAGACGAAAAAGAAGAATTCTCGTCCTTCCAACTTGTCTGCCTTCGATCGTTTCGCACGATGTTTGGAAGCGCCAGGGACTTGCGATTGGTTTTTTTTCAAGGCTCTTGCCACCATGTGACTTATGCTCATCTCGAGGAATAAAAATTAAAGTTGACCGTGAGTCCAAGTGCAGGTAAACTCTTCACGAACACCTGTCATTTGTTGCTTCGCACCGCACTGATTCTTCTTAATTACCCCCATCAAATAACACGTTATTGAGGACAGGCAAAGCTATTTGGAAAAGCAGTTTAGTCAGACACCTGGCGGAAAAAAAGAGTAAAACTAGATACTCCGAAGTTCAGGACAGTAGCGGTCCAGTGGAAAGAGGCGCACAAAAATTTGTGTGTGTGTGTGCGTGCGTGTGCGTGCGTGCGTGTGCGTGTCCTCTTGTCTAAACGGTCCAACGTTGCGATCGGTGTTCTGGGGATTGGAGGAGAGCTAAACTGTCTAGCAACACTGTAACGTGTATGTTCCAGCGGCGACGACAACAAGCAGCGCTTTTGTTCTTTGCCCAGCACGGGAACGAAGAAGACATTGCTGTTTTTTCAGCTATTGATAAAGCCAAATTATCAATGATTTTTCATGAATCCGTCAATCCCACGCGCACACGCACGCACACACAAACACAAACAAGTGCACACTCTCTAAGGTACGCAGTTGTAGCCTTCAAGAAGACAACACCACTCCTGGATACATTGACCACAGCGACGCCTTGAGTCCAGGAATGTTTCATCTTTTCACAGTTTTATCTTCTCCGAACTTCTGCTGAATTCGATGTTTATCGAGTGCAGCTGCACGTTGCATTTCTTGGCAATAAATCACACCACAAATGTTAAATATTTAAAATGTTCGAGTAGTTGTCGTTGATGCATTAAGCCTACTGTGATTTTTTGTGTGTGTTACTTTTGGCTTGTTTACACCGCTCCTGCATTACCCCGTGCGAACTTATTCCTGATCCATGTTGGAGGATAGTAATCCCAACATCAATGTGTGAAGGCGTAACACTTGAATGAAACTGCGAGAACACAGTATCTCACTGACGAGGTCTGTCCTCCGAGAAGAAGCTACTCAAGTGCGTGGTTTCGTGGAGATTTTGGATCCCAATACGAAATTGCTTCCGTTTTTGAACGCTTGTATGTGTTTGAGTTCTGATATACCTCATACTGTTTGTAACAATCCGGGTGTTGTGCACGTTATGTAATTTTAGTTTGACGAGTTATGCTCGGCGTAGTTGTCATTCCTTCATAAGGGTGGTTTTTCGTCTCATAACCACGATATGATTACGAGGAATGTCTGGGTGGAGTGCTATGGAAATTTAGACTATCTTGTGTTCTTCTGCGTGAACTGGCATCACACAGTGTGCGGCTGTCTATCATTTCACCTCTTTCAAAAGGTAACCGCTGCAGCCGAGATCGAAACCGAGACTTTAGGGTCAGCAGCTGAGCAGCCTACAGTGACGGTTCCACCGATGCGGACATGTTCTGCTTAGTTCACAACAAGTGCTGGTGTTGATGCCATGCATTAAAAAACAAATAACTGAAAAACAATTTCAGCCTTTTCTTTAAGTTATATGATTTCTGACACCCACATTGCTGGTATTGGGCTTTTGAACCGTACCACACTCGTTGAAGGATACACTCAGTCATGTCCAAGAGAGAGAGAGAGAGAATAAACCTTTATTAATAACAAATGCACACTGAGCCTTCTTTGGGTGGGGCCCTCAGTCCAGGCGCGATTGCCTTGCGCGACACTGCGAGCCCGCTGGACCAGCTGCTGCAGTTCCTGCCGGCGTAAGCTGAGCAGTGCAGACTCCCAAGAGGAAGAGGTGGGGTTGGGAATGAGAAGAACACCCTGTAGGGCAGAGCATTCCCACGTGGAGTGGTACACTGTCGGTACGGATCCTCAGAAGGGGCAGTAGGAGGGGTAGAGAGTCGGATGAAAGTGATTTAGCATATAAAGGCAAGGAAATGAATTGGTCTGTAGTTGCCGCCAAGCGACAGCATCTGCTCGGTTAAGTGAAGGATGAAGGGGAGGATACGTATAACGGTTCTGTCGGTAGTAATCCAGCGCAGCGTTGTAGTTTAGTGATTCTGTGGATGCGTCGTCTGGATTGGACAGCTCTTCCAATGGAGCCTGGCCGGTCAGCTCTCGGGCAACCGCATGAACGTGTTCATTACTATGGAGAGAGGCGTGTCCAGGAGTCCAGATGATACGCACAGGACGTAATGAAGACGATGAGACAGAAGAGAGGATATTGTGTGTATGTGCAGCCACAAGTCCTAGAGCGAAAGCGCGGCAAGCAGCTTGTGAATCTGTTACAATAGTGACAGGGGAGTCATGTGACAGTGTCGTAGCGTGAACAATTGCCAGAGCAAGAGCTCCCTCCTGTGCCGGACCACAGTCTGTATTGCGAATTGTGGCAGACGCCACAAGGGCGTCTGTGTCATCTGTCACGGCTAAACACATAGCTGATTTCTCTGGGTAGCCTGCTGCATCAGTGTAAAGTACTTGTAAGTCTGAGGTACCGTCACCAAAGAACCAAAGACGCATGTCATAGCCTGAACTCGCGCACGTCGACGACCGGCGTGGCGGGAGGGGTTCACATTTCGTGGAATCGGAGGCACTTTGATGCGTGCGCGGACAGTAGAAGTAAGTTTATGTCGCGGTACTTGTGCGGGTTTTTTGGGAATCGGGTAGCCATGACGAGACAGGACGGCGCAGCCCTGACGGGTCTGCCTGAGCCGTTGGAGCTGACTGTTGTGCTGGGCCTCGATGAGTTCTGTTACGGTGTTGTGGACTCCTAGTTGAAGTAGGCGTTGTATAGATGCGTGTGGAGGCAAGCCGAGAGCCGCCTTCACAGCTGTCCGTAGAAGGATGTGCATCTTTTTGATTTGAGCCAGCGTGAGATTGTGAAAGGGAAGATGATGGGTGAGCCGGTGTCACTTAGGTCCCGGTAATTAGGGAGGCGATCGCCGGTCTAATTCCAAGGGCCGAAGTATCGGCCCCCCGAACCGCACCACGAAAGCATGGACAATTTAGAAGTGGTCCTTTTTGGCACGCCAGCGGACGCCGGCTGTGGCCCAAAGAACAAGTCAGAGCCGAGAGTTGATAAACCAACAAAATTATATTCTCAATAATGGCAGATCAGAAAAACAATACACAAGTATGCTCACTACACAATAGCTGAGTACAATATGTTACCGATCAAACAACGTACTACACAGTACAATTAGCCACACTCGAACAACGGACATAGACAACAGTACACACTACAATGCAGTCGCATGCATTGGACAACCAAGACACTTAAAGACTAAAGAGATAGAAAACCTATTCAGTCCAAAGTCCTTGGAACAAAAGTCTGAACGATGCTCTTCCGAGAATCACTCACTCAAAGTCCAGCGTTGTTGCAGTTCCGCTGCCCCGAATTTTCTCTTCCAGGAAACCTCGCGTCTTCAATTGGCCACTCTCCAAGCTTCAAACGTCTTCGCCGCAAACACGTCGGCTTCACACACGCAGCTGTTGCCACGCGTCTTCGCTCGATAGCGGTAAACTCACGCTCTTGCCTGTAACTCGAGCCTTCACCCCTCAGGTGGAAATCCTCTTCTTCTCCTGCTTTGTCGCTACGGACAAAACCTTCGCCGACTACACGGCGGAATCCCTACGCGCTCTGACGCTAACTTCCGTCTTCTCCTGCTCTCTCGTCTCGGCCGCTCGATTAAATACCTTCCGTGCGAGATTCCAGAACGTTCTCGCCATTTCGTCGACGCGATACGCAGCGAAGGCTGGGGAGCGGGCGAGACGGTTCGAATACCCTCCGCGTCGGATGACTCAACTCGGCATGACCACGCCTATTTCCTTCCAGAAATTTCCAGTGCTTGCCCGGCCGCCGCTGTGGGGTGAGGAGGTTCATCGGCGAAGCCACGCTTCCGAGGGAAGAGCGTCGCGCGCCCGGGGAGCCTTTAGATGTTTGTTTTCTCTCTTTTTTTTCGCTGGCCTCGCGGCGTCACTCCGGCGCGTTATCGCAAGAATTTGGCGGCGCGCCCATTTTGAGCGCTCGTTCTGTGACAGCCGGCTAACTATGAGTGCTTGTACTAAGCGGAGGACATCCTTCTCACAGATACCTCTCCTGCGATTGGTGATGCGTTGGATCATGTGTGTAATTTGAGCTATCTACTGAGCCAGAAGGTGTGTAGTGTGTGAGGCCTTGCAGCCGGACTGAAGGTAGAGACCTAAAATGCGAATTCTTGGTACCAGACGGATAGCACGGCCATCAAGAAACAGTGAAATGTCAGGAGAGTCAGCGGTTTTGCGGCGCCGCTTGTATACCAATAACAACTCCGACTTATCCATTGAACACGTAAGGCTTCCTGCAGCAGCATAGTCTTGTACCACAGGCACAGCTTCCTGTAGGGCGTCCTGAATGGTTCCGTCTGATCCTTTTGTTGCCCAAATTGTCATCTGCATAGATGGCTCTGAATATTGGGAACCTGTTGTATTAGGGAAGAGAGTTTAGCCATAGCCACGTTGAACAAAGTGGGCGAGAGAACCGAGTTATGTGGTGTTCCTCTGCCTGCGAGACGAATGACGTCCAAACGGAGGTTACCCATCCCAATAATGGCCGTGCGGTCAGAAAGGAAGGACCTGACGTAATTGTAGATAGGTGAGCCACACTGAGATGAAACGAGATTGTCAAGAATAAGGTCGTGGGAGACGTTGTCAAAAGCATCCTTCAGATCCAGGGCCAGAATAGCTCAGACCTGGTTTGAAGTGGGGCTATCCAACACGTACTCCTTAAGCTGTAATAATACGTCCTGTGTAGATATACCAGGACGGTAGCCGAATAGTGTATCAGGGAAAAAGTGATTGTCTTCGAGAAATGGTTGTAGTCGAGAATGGACAACGCGTTCAAAGAGTTTAGCGAAGTTAAGGATATAGGGCGAAGATTCTGGGGGGATAGCGGCTTAACAGACTTTGGAATAAGTATGATTTCTGCGTTTCACCACTCCTGTGGTAGCGTGCCGTTGTTCCAATGTTCGTTGTAAAAAGCGGTTATATATTCGATGGACTGGTCATCTAAATTACGCAGAAGTGTGTACGTAATCCCGTCTGTTCCGGATGCTGTGTTACGGTTAATGCTTTGCAAAGCTGCCCTAACCTCTGCTTCTGTAATGTCCTCATCTAGAGGCGTATCGTGTACGTGTGGATAATTATGGTAGGCGGGACGGGGGCCCGTGGATACATAGTGTTGCTTTAAGGTGTGCAGCAGAGCGGTATCGTCGAGCCCTGACTTGTGGAGAAGGGTGTGGATTGCGTTAGGAGTGTGTGATTTTGTCTGCGTGGGATTTAAGAGTCCATCTTGCTAGGAAGTGCAGCCACTATTACAAAGAACAAACAACACAAGCTTTCTAGCAAGGTGGATCCTTACCAACTGGCCCGATACAATTGTTTATTAAATTTAAGAGAGCACAGAGTATACGATACGTTCGAGGTGTACTTAATGAGCCGTTGAGTCGATCGCAGAAGTCATGCCAATTGTTGCTAGTGAGGATGTTCGCATAGTCATGTGCCTCAGTAGCTAGTTGGGCGATTCGGAGAGGAAATTTTCGGTTATGTTTTTGCCGCCGCCACCACCGTGTCAAGCCTCGGTGGGCATCCCAGAGATGCAGCAGATGCCGGTCCCCATCCGGCGTTTCTGTCGTCGCAGCGATGAGTTTGGTAACTGTTTGAAAATCGGACTGAAGCTGTAATATCCTAGCCTCTAGGGAAGGAGAGTGCTGATGGGTAGTTGTACAATTACGCCTAAATGCATCCCAATTAGTTAGTTTTATGGTGCGCTGGGGCACGCGTGGCTGCTACGTGGAGCCCTGTAGTAAGTATGTGGTGATCACTGCCTAGATTCACCATGAGGTTGCACCAAGAATGGTGACTAACCCCCTTGACTATCGTGAGGTTGGGGCATGTGTCCCTGCTCACGCTATTACCTAGGCGAGTGCGTTGATCAGGTTCCGTCAGCAGGGTTATGCGATGAATCGCGCGAACCTGTGCGAGCCACCGACCTTTAGGCGTTTCTGTTGCGTAGCCCCAAGCCGGATGGGGGGGAAGAAATCTCCTACAATAACTACGTGTTTACCCAACTTGCATTGTCGTGCAAATAGATGACCGAAGTCATCGTTCCTGGCGTTAGGTGAACTGTAAACGTTAAGCACGTACAGGCTGCTACTGGAACGAGAGCACGGGACTAATTCGAAAAGTACGTGCGTGATGGAGGTGCTTTGAAGGGTGTGTTCTATGACAGTGACATGCTTAGATACTAATGTAGCTGTGCAATGTGGTGTATTGTTCGTTACGTCCGTGTATGTGGTGTAACCCGTAAGCGTAGGGGTACATTGTACTTCTTGTAACGCTATGACATCGGGAGTAATCCGCTGCGTCGCAATTAATTGCATTAGAGCTCCGCGTTTTCTACGATACCCCCTGCAATTTCACTGCAACAGACGTAGGAGTTGAGGGTTGTCACGCGTTTACCTACGATTTCTCGCCATAATCATGCAATAGCGAGGCATCGGTAGAACATGGAGGCATTTCAGACTGTGCTAAATCCTGGTGGAGGGTGGTGGGAAGCGGGACTGCAGCGGCTGCGGCTGTTGGGATTGTTTTTCGAGACGGTTATAGGAAACGGGAGGGACGTATGTAAGGATGCGGTCGCTGTGTTTCACGTGTCGGAGACGTGGTGCGTTTTGGTGCGGATGGCACAATATTAAGTTGGCCAAGTGCAGCCGATATCTGCTGTGTAACATCCGTTACAATCTGCTGGACAGCAGGTTACAGGGCCTGCTGGATCAATTGTTGGAGTGGAGCTGTTAGTTGAGCCATGATGCTATCCTTTATTTTCTGCATTTTAACCTGCATAATAGCTGCGAATTCGTTCCTTAAAGAAGTAGCCATTTCGTTCAACGCCTCTCGTGTGCAATAGTCGGATCGTGCCGTAGTTGACGGCATGTCAGGGTGAAGCTGAGTGCCCACAACATGGGTTGTGGTAGTCTAGGTGGCGTTGGTTGTGGTGTTCTTTGCTGCGTTGGTGTTTGTGTGAGGCAGTGGGACTGATGTGGAGAGGGGGGGAGGAGGGAACTGCCTTTTCCAGCTTACCGTTTGTGCTTTCTTGTGGGAACCACTTTGCTGGCCATGATGATGTGTTGTCCCGTCCGTGTGCCAGCCTTGAGATCTCTGCTGGCCAGCGAACGGGACAACACATCATCACGATTACGAGTTTCCTCGCTTGGGCCCCGACTTATCCTTGGAACGGCTCCTTCGCCTGGCTGCACTCCCGGACGCACTGCTCTGCCGTCCGGGGCTGGGTGAAGATGACCGGGCCTTCCTGGTGGGAGTAGCTGACCGGCGAGGTTTGCGTCGGTTGACTGGTGGCAAAAACCACTTTGGGCATGGTTTCGCAGCCGTCGAGGGATCGCCACCGCAAAGCATGCAAGAAGGGCGGCGCTCGTGGTTGTTAAGTGATAGTGAATCTCCGCACACTCGACATTTCGGTGTGTCAGGAGGCTGTAGGCACACATCCTAGCGGTGTCATGTTTTGTTGCACTTTCTACAGTGGGGAAAAGTCCGTTTTTAGAGGTAGCAACGAAGAGCCTGTCCGTACGCGTTGACAAAGAAAGAGACTCGCTTGCCACAAAATGTGAGCAGCATTGCTCCGGAGTCGCCGAGGCGTCTGCACGTAAGGACCTCGTAGCCCGGTACTTCAACTTCTGTCATGAAGTCGTCTTGTGTGATTTCATGGCCTATCCCGTTGACCACACCTTTTCACGAATTACCAGGTGCAATACTGTAATAGTTGATGTCGTAGGTTGCTGCGTGCACTGCAATTTTGGTGATTTGTCCAAGTGCAGTGGCGATGTGCTCTGATGAGGTGCTTATTGTTAGCACATTTTGATTTTCGTCAACACGAAGCTTGATATCAGGCTCCTCACTGCGTATATTTGCTGCGTGAGCTACGGCGAAAGGTAACGTCTTGAGCTAACCTTGCTCACATTTATTCCACCATGGGGACAGATTGCTAGCTTGTAGTCTTCAGCAGGGAGTGGTGGGAGTCTTAGTAGACGCGTCTTAGGCCGGCTTTGGCGTATAGCGGGCGCAGACGGCGTGCTGGGCAGCTGTTGAGTCGGTACGGTATGGGGTTGCAGCTGTCGGCGTTTGTTCGCTCTCTTGGTAATAGTGATCCATGGATGTGCGTTATGCTCAATGCTAGCCTGCGTATCGGCGTCTTGGCTGGTCTGCGTATCCATCATGTGGTCCGTGGAGCGAGAGGGCAATCAGTGCTTCTCGTCGGCTGCGATGCTCCCGGAGACGCTCGCCATCCGCTGTAGAGTGGGGCGGCGTCCTGTCTAAGCCACGTACCCGGCTTCTTAAGGGTTAGCGAGGTGGACCTGGCCTAAAAATTTTTGAAACCATTAAGACGTTTAAAAGCGCTCTCACAGGTTGAAGTCCGGTATAGGCTTGACAGTGGTAATGCTATGAACAAGTTCCTATTATTGCAACAGGTCGGCAGGAAGAAATTCTTCTTGAAAATGGAGCTGAGCCGGAGCCGATGTGATTCGCATTCGTTGCATGCTCTCGACCTTAGTATCCCCATGTCCAAGAGTGGAGCTGTGTTTTCATATTAAACTGCGGCTTCGAAAAGCCAAGTGTTTGCGTATAAGACAGATTGAGCGCATGCAACACGTGGGATGTGTGGGCGCCAAGATTCTTTAACGTTACTTCTTTCGTATCCAGTCAAATACGTCCCGAAAAAGTCGACATGGCTCGAGCGGAAAGTGCAGAAATTCGTATAAATACAGTGACCCGATATAAATCCGTGTGGTGCGAGAGAGACAATATTGCCACACCCAAGTGAAAGGCGTCACCCGAAACTTTGCTGCCAGTATATTGAGGTTCGTGACGGGAAATGCTACTATAGGCCGATCTATTGATTTTCTGTTTTGAACGGCTTTGACTTTCCTTCGATTGAGGCTGCTAAAAATGCGCAAGTCGTAAGACCGCATATGAAGTGTATAATTATTGTGTAGCCTCGAAACTATACAAACCTGGATCGTTTTTTTTTTTCACTTCATATCAGGCAAGTCCTGATTAGTCTAGCTGCACCGAGATCGAGCACGTGACACCGCAATGTCTCAGTGAAAGAATCAGAACGAAACATCACATTAATAGTAATATTTGGCGTTTTACGTACTCAAAGCATAATATGATTGTCACAGAAGCCGTAGCGAAGGGATTCGGGAGTGTTGATGATCTGGTGTTTTTAACGTGCGCTTACATCGCATGGCGCATGGGCCTCTACGATTTCGCCTTCATCGAAACGCGACCGCCATGGCCGGGGTCGAACCCGCAACCTCCGGCTCAGCTGCCGAGCACCATAACGACTGCATCACCACGGCGTACAGAATTAGACAACAGGACCCGCAACCATAAAGGTCTCCTAGGTAAAATTTTTTGGAGAGAGTATTTGAGCCAATCGCGAAGGGGCACAAAATAGCAAAGACTGACCAATGCGAAAGAGCACTTGCCAAAAGGGAACCTTGTGAATACAGTCCCCCCAAAAAGGCATCGAATGACTGTCTCCAGTTATTTTTCTGTGTACAGCGTAACGCTGTACACGCCCAATGTCGTAACGCTACGGTAAATTACACGGTGGTCAAGTGCAGTATGCTAGTGTCGAGAAAGGAACACGTTTATCGCCACTTGCTGTGGCAACAAGTTGCGAACAAACCGGCGTCTGTTGGGCCATCTTTGCGCAAGCACAGCGAATACCGCCCCGGAAAACGGTTGAGCGGAGGCACGTGCCTCCGCTCTGGAGTGCGACGCTCCACGAAACTTTTCGCAAAGCCTAGCTTTCACGCTCAGTCGCACGCCATAGCGCAAACGCAAGCAACAGTCCTCGCAAGACCGGGCTCGTGATCGTCGGCTTCCTGCTGCGCACTGACAAGAGCGCCTGGCCCGCTGAATGATACGCTCAAAGAGGTACACGTGCGAAGCTTTTTCCGCTTTTTCACACTCTCCTCCGCTCGCACCCAACCGCGCCACTGGGAAAGGTCTAATTTGAATGAAAGTGCGTGCATGCCGCATCGACCTGGCTCCCTACTCGTTTGTCGCGTGCGTTCGGCGTCACACTTCATTTAACTAGGTATATGGAAGCACGGGTGCGTGCGTCGTGTCGTTTGACGCGGTGCGGTATAAGCGGCGAGTTTCCCCCGGGAGCGTCCATTCATTCCTATATACGAATGAGAAGGCGCGGATCCTTTCAGTGCCAGGCTTTTTAGGCCGCCACCGAAGCATGAATATTACGAATTCTTAGCAGTTGCCAGTTCGGTCTTGCGAGAACGACGCTCCGCAATAGCTGTGGCACAGGCGCGCTTTTGCAATCGTGAATAAGTACAGTTCCAGCGATGAGCGTCGATTAATTCAATGCACCAGCATGCACTGTTGAGCGGTGATCATGAAACTCCTTGGGTTGTGATGTTTCGGCAAAACTTTTTGTGAACGCGCAACTCGGAGGATTAGTTGTAGCGCGAGTTATCGCGTGTTTATCTGCTGGAATGCTTGCCTCTTGGTATTCCTGTTTGATCGGTAATGAATGCAGCTGCACGCAATCTACATGTTTACAAGTACCTACTTCTTTTTGCTTTACGCTACCGGTGGGTGCTTTGGAAACCTAGAGTAATTCTGCCTCCAATATTTATTATGGCTGCGAAAGCTGCCACGGTGGTTTAGAGACTTTGCCCCTCCCCCCCCCAAAAAAAAATAAAAAAACATGTGGATGGAATCTTATTAGCGTGCTCGTCGTGGCATATTTCTGTTCCCACATGCGTTAGTTTGAGCACGCTGAGGCGTGTGGCACTATTGATAGTTTCGATTAACCTCGTGCAAGTCAACAGAGCTAGTTGAGAGGTACTCAATGCGAAGTTCCTTCTTTCAGGCATTGCGAATGCGTTATTACACGAGCGATGGATTGATACGTTTATAATCTGCTTTTAAGCGGTTGAAATAACTACGGCCAAGTTTATAAATAGTCAGAAGTTTCGAGATTGATTCGGCCCCTAGCTCATGGAAGGTCATGGAAGAACAAGGTCATGGAAGCACCCCCTCGTCTGTTTTCACGGCGGTCCGGCTTTCCCTTTGGCATACGTTTCGTGGTCCGTGAACGTATTCTTGGGGTATATTTCCTATGAACTGGTTCACATTTGCAGGTGTGTTCTTTTTGAGTGTGCCACCTAGGGCTTGAGCAACAGCGTCCTTCTCATATTACTTTCTGTTTCTAGAACAGAAGCACTGTTGAAGCCGATCTTATGGTCATGCTTCTCAGAGTGCTGTCAAAGAGCGCTGCGTTGCGCTTCCACTTTCTTGGCTTCATTGTGATGCTGGTGCATTTTTTCCAGGCCGCACTTGCTCTCGCCTAAGTCGGCGGCTGGACACTCCGAACACGGCACCTTGCTGTTGCTCCTTACAACGTCAAGCCTTCTACCATGGTAGCAAGCGGGTGAGCGCCAGCGCAACCTCGCGATTCACCGTGATATCACCTCTTCCGAAAACCCTGGAGAGCTCTTCACTGATGCCTAGAACCTACGGTTTGATGATGCGCTGTGCTGGCTTCCGGGATTTGCGACTTCCTTCCTCCCCGACTGATGGTGTCACAGGGGAGCGAGAGTGTCACGTGCTGTCTTTCGCAGGTGCGTCTGCGTGGCATGGTGGTTGTCCCCTCGAGACGCAGCGTGACACGTGGCGAATGAACGGAAATGAAAGATGAAAATCACCCAGCTATTGTGTCACGCTTGGCTTCTACATTTAGGAAAACATCTTCGCGAACTTATTTTTTGTTTCTTTGTTGTGCCGCCTACGCCATGTAGATTGCGCGCTGCAATACGCTCATTGAGAGCCACGTTGCAGTGCATTACAGTGCTACGATACACGCATTAGAGTGCGTTACAGTGCAACGATGCGATAATTCCCATTCGGTGTGGTAACATTGGAATACAGCTTTGGCCCATTCCACTCACCTGCTAGTCCACATCACGTATTATCATTGTCTCTACACTTGAACGCAAGCAGCCTTGCGATCACTGCTGCTATGCTTGACCAGAGGAGGCGTTCACATCAAAGTATATACACCTCGCTCATATACTATAGCCTTCCTCCGCGGCCGCACTTCTTGTACCTTATTCAGTCACACACTCTGCGGTCCATCATATGGCTTTATGCTTCCACTTTCACAAAGGTCCTCCTTTCTCCCGGGTGCCCATGTTTTTTCCGCTCGTATATTCAACCCCTGCACTAACCTTTCACGCTTTCAACTGAGCCGCACTCTCACTCTTCTGGCCGCACGACCAGCGTGATGCGTACCACTATTACCACGAGTACGCTGTATATAATCCAATGTTCCTAATCAATAATTTTCTTTACATCTAATTGAGAAGCGAGACTCCTTCACACAGTTCAGAGAATAATTGGTCGCCGCATTTGTTCTTGTGCATTCCATCTTCGGGGAGGTGGGACCAGTCAAGCTGCCTTTATGCAACTTGTATACTTGCAGTTGAAACGTATTTTTGTATCTATGTGGCAATAAACTTCACTAAGGACACCAGCGGCAGACAACTACGACGCGCACGCAACCGGTGTTGTGATCTCATAACAGCTTTCGCAGTAAAAACAAGCAAGGTGTATACACCAGCGATACTTCTGCTGTGTTGTGCGTATCATAATAGCGACTGTTTGATTGCTGGGTAGTTTAGGTTATGATGTGACTGTTGTTTTACATTAATTTCGGGGTCAGCCTCCAGAGCAATTATGTTGGAAGTGCTGCTCGTCCTGTCCTCATCTTCCTCTCTTTGTGTGTGTCTTATTGATTGATATTTAGGGTTTAACGTCCAAAAACCACCATATGATTATGAGAGACGCCCCAGTGAAGGACTCCGAAAATTTCGACCACCTGGGGTTCTTTAACGTGCGCCCAAATCTGAGCACATGGGCCTACAGTATTTCGGTCTCCATCGGAAATCCAGCCGCCGCAGCCGTGATTCGATGCTGCGACTTGCGGGTCAGCAGCCGAGAACCTCAGCCACTAGACCAATGTGGCGGGCTTTGCGTTTGTCTTACTTCACTGGTAAATTATTTTCTGGATCATAACAGTTCTACTGTAAAACCACGCTGACACTACGCCTTGCTTGGGTCTAGGATAAGACAAACCTTGTCGCCCAGCACTAAATTGTTATTCTTTGAAGAATAAACATTCATTCTATAAAACAGCATTGAGCACCCCAAGTCGACGGCTTCGTTGATCAGGGTGGTCGTGAACAATGACCACAGCGCTATCAGGCTGCTCTGAATATTTGAGTCCAAGTCTGAAAGTTCGGCTTCCCACTGCTTTTCGGCTACTGTTTGTGTGTCTACGATTGGAGTTGACTAGCCCAGTAACCCATCATTTTTAGGTCTTCTAGGCATCCCTGCACCATGAGACATAAGTTGTCTGGTACATCACAGTACTTGCAGATGTATGAGAGCTCAGTGGGTGAAATTCACTTTATTTAGAATGTTGTGAACGTATAGTTTGTTTGCGATTTTTCTTGGGCTTATTGCCACTTCAGCAGTTAGGTTAGGGCATAGGAATGGAGAACTTATGTCTACAATTTAAATCATGAAGGGGCACACAATATTCATCAGCAGCACCTTGCGCTAGATTATGCCGAACCCTCAGCTTCATCTAGATTGTTCTGGACTCAATGACGACCATAGTCACATTTTCTATGGAAAATCCCTAGTCACATCAATGAGTTCCCCCTAAAGAAATGGTGCAACCCTTAGACCACTTCACCACTTGTACCTCTGAAACGACATCGTTGCAAAATTTTAGATATTGCTGCAGCATATTTATTTTGTGCTCTTGGATTAATACGCAGCCGCTTGTTTTTTTCCCTTCTACCGCATACCCCTGCACCGCCTGGAATAGCTACCCTGGTCACTACTACCCGCGAAATGGCAAAGCCTACATGTTCGCTACATAGCAATGATAAATAAAGCAGCTGGACCTGTACTAATTATCTACGGTAACGATGCCAGCAACAACGTCTAGTGAAGGTGTTCACCTACGCATATTGCTAGTCAGGCCATCACAACTCAAATATTATATAGCAGTGAGCGGAACAGGGATTAAAGTGCACAGATCGAATATGGAAGTTTGCGGATAACGTGACCGCTGCGATCACAGGAAGAGATTGATCGGAGAAACCCTGAACAGGCCGTTTCCCACGCTGTGGCGTTGTTAGACTGACGACAATGACGGTGACAGCAAACACGCCACAGCGTACTGATGTGGTACACGTCATATATTGAACCTTCTCTGTCCTTTAAGCGTCCGTTGGTTTAGCTAGTTCTGTTTGCATGCATGTCATCTCTATATTGGTTCATTTGTAGCATTTTGTTAGATGCGCGACTATGCCTTCGCAAGGAACTAAGCAAATTAGATACTCAACCTCTGTCGGAGGAAAGCCCCGCCATGGTGGTCTAGTGACTAAAGTACTCGACTGCTGACCCGCAGGTTTTGGGATCAAATCCCGGCTGCAGCGGCTGAATTTCTTACGGAGGCGGAAATGCTGTAGGCCCGTGTGCTCAGATTTGGGCGCAGGTTAAAGAACCCCAGGTGGTCGAAATTTCCGGAGCCCTCAACTACGGCGTCTCTCATATTCATATGGTGGTTTTGGGACGTTAGACCCCCGATATCATCATCTGCCACAGGAAAAAATTTAGAATATCGACAGGATGCAGCATCACAGAAGGCCCTGAAAGCGCTACTGCATTTTTTGCCATTGACCGGCCTTTCTGAAGGGTTGTAGCCAGAACGCTCTTCCTGTGTGTGTTTCCTTTTCTCTAGAGTGCACGTGAGTTTTGGTTTTTTAGGGGAGAAGCTTCTTAAAGCGGCACCCGTTCGTCCCTCATAGTCGTAGTCGTAGTGTGTAACAAGTGTTAAATTTTGACCTGCAAGGTGGTGCTGGTGGGAGATTTCTCCTGTGTTTTGTTGAACAATAAAAAGTTCGCGGCGTGCGTGTTAACTAAAAGCTGAATGCTCTAGTCTCTCATTCCCTATTAGCAGCCATTGGCATGTTCCAGTAGGAAACGTTGGTAGAAGTAGAAGTGCTAAAAGCCGACTTCTGCTGTGTCTCATTCCCAGTAGCAGCCATTTTTTTACCTTCAAGGTAGTGCCTGGTGAGATTTGTCCTGTGCGTGATTAAACAATAAAAAATTTTTGTTCAAAACGCCGTTGACTGATGAAATAAACCAACGAAAGACGCCAGATGTTTTCTAAAAGCAAAACTAAAAGACGCCAGATGTTTCTAAAGCAAAACAAAAAGAAGGCGCCAGCTGCTTAACGAAAGGCGCCAGGTGTTTTCTAAAGCAATGGTTTTATAATGAAAACCATATCGATACGGGTTTGTAGTTGCCGATGCTCGTTGCCGTCGGTGTGTGCTCGTATGGTACATTGAGCACTATCTGACAGTAAAAGGTTGCTACGTTATACTCGCTGGGCGTAACCTCCTTGGTTTTAGAAAGATTTAACGAGCGTTCGGCTGCAGTGCCATGAATACAGTGAACTAGTATATACCATGAAATCGAGGTGGTTAAAGGTGGGAAGTAGACCCGAAGCGCAAGCCGTAAGAAAGTGTGCGTGCGCCACCTCTCGTTTAGTCCTTGGAATGTCCGCTGGATGGCGGTGCTTCTATATGGGGAATATATGATGAAAAGATGCGAAATGGTGGTACTTGGAGTGTTGAATAGATGAACGAACGGACACACAGGCAGATGCATGGATGGACGCATGAACGGACGCAGGGGCGGATACATGGACGAACGCAGGGACGGACGCACGAACAGACGCACGCACGGACGGGCGTATGGACGCATGTATGGTCACACAGACGGACGCATGGACGGATGGAAGCAAGAATGAATGGACGGACGAATGCTTCACCCCACTTTCCATCATTCACTTCTTGAATATGTTGCCATTTTTTTCTCTCTTTCTACCCCCTCTTTCTGGCCCCTATTATACCCCACCCCTAGGGCTGGTTAGCAAACAGGATGACAATATCTTGATAATATTCCGGTATTCCTTTCTCTCTCTCTCTCTCTTTCTTATTAGATGTGAAGCAGCTCTTTGACTCACGTGTGTAACGCCGTACGTACATGCGTCCGTACGAACGCGCGGCAACGCGTTCTTCTCGCCGCAGGTGTTGGAGCGCTGTGAAGTAGGTCACGCCACAGTAGTGCGTTGATGTCATGCTATCTTCACACGTTTCTTTCGCATGTGCGCGCTGACGTCACTCTCTCCATCAACCGCAGCATGCTCGCTGCAGCGCACGCAGCTGCCAGCTCCCCCGCCCGCTCGCATCACTTATATATCCCTTCACCCTCCCCCATATCCGCGATGCTCGACCCACATCGAGTGGAAACAACCTCGGCTCGTTTATCTGCAATGAAACTTACGCGAGACCCGACCCGCCTCCCATGTCTTTTCATTTCAAACGAAAGTTTACTCGAGTAAACGCTACGCCGAATTTCACTTCAAACCGTTCTTCCAGCACCCTTGTCGACGCCCGTTTCAACCGAGTCAACGCCGCACGCACCGCTGTTACTTCGCATCTTATCGGCGTTCTCTTCGGAGAGACGGTACATAATTTTGTTTGTTGGTATGTAAAAAGAGGTCATTTTCTTTCTATCTTTCTTGTCACCCCAGTTTGACGTATTTCGTACTTGTTTCCCATGGTTTGCTATCTTACTTTTTTGAAACTTCCCGTCCTCGACACCAATGCCACACAGTTTAAATGTGCATTATTTTCAATACGCCTCTCATCCAAATATCTTGGGTTTTATATCCCAAAACCACCATACAATTATGAGGGACCCCGTAGTAGAGGGCTCCTAAAATTTTGACCATCTGGTGTTCTTTAACGTGCACTGACATGACACAGTACACGGCTCCCTATCATTTGGCCTCCTTCTAAATACGACGGTAACGGCCGGGATCAAACTGGAGCACTGCCCGGGCCCGGGTCATCCCGAATGCCCAAGCCCGGCACGGCCCGCGGGCCGAGTCGGGCCGCGTAAGGCACTGCTGGATTGGGCCCAAACCGGGCTCGTACCCATGAGCTTCGGGCTCGAGTCGGGCCTTAGTAAGGCCCGTATTAGGCCCGGGTCTCTCACATATCGGTATAATGGCATGTGCACGCTGTCCGGCTACTTTGTTTTGTCGGGTTTAACTTCTCGAAGACAACCAGGTTATGTGCGGTGACGTAGTTGAAGGCTTCGAGTAATTGAAACCACCTGTAGCGCATTAGCATGCACTGAAATTGGAAAATACAAGAAACGTTTTGCTTCGTCGGTATGCCACGCGTAATTTTCAAGAAACTCTCAATATAAGTTTCCACCATTAAATTGAGCGAAGTATACACTCTCGCACACCGTAAAGAAAGGTTTGAAGGTGGCACTGCTGCAAGAGCAACAGTACACTGATTTTATTAGTGTTATAGTAATTGTGTGCATATATTTGTGCGCGTTTGTAGCTAGGTAAGCATTTCGAGTATGCAGATGCGCTCGCATGCCCATCGCGCCATTTTCCGCCTGCGTGACTTCGCAGACTGGTTGACGTGATTCGTGTGTCGTTTATATCTCAGGAGCTGCTGTTCGTGCATTCTACGTGCTAGATGCGGAGTGATTCATATCGTGTTGCTGGTTTTTCGTGCAAGCAAAGCAGTTGCAAGTATTCATCATTTGGTGATTAGCCAAACATACTTGGAATCTAACTGGAATGCCCATCGTAACGAATGTGTTTCGCTAAGTTTTGCGCCCACCTTCGTCTTTGTCATATTTCGTCCGTAATTCATAAGTGTCCTCATTTGCCGAAGCGCAAGTGTTCTCGTGGCGATTGAAAACGTGGAAGCACTTATAAGGCAGAACTATGAGCTCTAAGGAACGTGATAAATATGACGTTGATTTGCTGCTGTACCCGTTCGAACAGCGGGGTGTATGGACATCAGTGTATAAACTGCTGCAGCTCAAGAAACACTCCGCCACTTTTTTTTTTCAATTTATGGGGGTTGTACAAGTTGTATTCGTTCTTGGAAATGAAAAAATAAGAATGGGTGATTGACACTGCGTTCATGAGAGGGCGAGCTATGATTATTTCTTATATTGACCTGTTCATGTTAGGGCAAACCGATTATTTCTTGCATTGACCTGTACTTATTTCGCGAGTGTTACTGGTTTAATCAACTGAGAGTGTACAGAGTACCTGTAAAAGTAGTACACAGAATGAAGCTTTAAAACACCCACTAGCAGCACATACCTGCAGCACATTGTGCGCTGTAGGTATGTTCACAATAACTGAATATTGGACATTGCCTCGTTTGTGTTCAGAGTATAATTGGCTGCAACGGGCCAGGCAGAGCCAAGTGGGCTCAAATATTTCTAACCCGGGCTGGGCGCAGGCCGTATTTTTAAAAAACACCAGGCCAGACTCGGGTGGGCCGGGGCATGACGTTTTCAGGGCCTAAAATTGGCCCGTGCCGTGCTTTGGATAAAAGCCGCAATTGTTTTAGTCAGCAACCGAACAATACAGCCACTGTTCCACTGAGGCGATCGTTCCTAACACCTCTATACGCAAAAAATGGGTGAAAAGCTAAGTGTGAAACCCCGGATCGATCGACTTATTGAAACTTGCCGCCACCGAAATGGGTGCTGCCTCAGACATTGACAAGGTTCAGGCCACCAGAGTTAGATGGCGGCACGGGTTCACTGGTGCGTCATATAAGACAACCTTGTCCGGTAGTTGAGGACATGCGAACATTCGAAGATTTCGAATGACAAATCAAATGGCGTTTTGTTTGATTCTATGCTCGAATCGAATATTGCATATTCTAAATACCAGTTATCTTGTTGATACATTTTGAATGATTGTCACTGGTGAAAAGACCGCAAAATAACGAATTAGTGCAACAGCGTGAGGTCACTTTTGGTCTTTTAATTATTGAATTACTAGGGTGTATGCAAACCAGGCATTTACAAGAATATTGAGGCTGTACTGTGCGCATCCGATGAAGGTATTTTGCTTAAAAGCCCAGTTTAGGCGAAGCAACTGTCTAACTCACAATCAGTCATCATTTTGATATTTATAATTATGCTGACTTGGGAAACGTTGTTTAATTTTTATGTCGCTTTTACTTGAAATGTGGTGAAAAATGTGTACCTTGACTAGTGAAGATATGACTGTATTTCAAGCTACAGTTACTAAATATCTGTAAGGCTCGAGTTACTGCTGCATTCCCGCTTAATGTGGTTCGCGTAATTGTGACATTGTTTTTTCCTGATAAAAACAGTCATAATGTTCTGTTGTGGAAGTTAAAAACTGTTTGTTGCAAATAATTTACTCTAGAAATCCAAGGCTATTTCGGAAAACAGTTGTCTTACCTTTACAAAACTATTCAAATGGTTGTCAATACTTATGTAAGTTATGTTCGATATGGTTCTAAAATTGACTGTTTACCCCTAATTCTAGGTAGTTCTACGCATGCGTGTGAGATAGCGCATGGTCTCCGAGACATCACGTGTATACAATATTGTTCTTTTCAACTGCTTGTTTAACAGTGTTGTCATAACAGTGGATAGTCAGACATGAGCCATCACCTATGTTGAATGTTTGCTCTTGGTGGATTCTGCTGTACGTGTAGACCAATATCCTTTCCAAGGAACATCGATAAGATTAAAAGTGTGATAAAAAACCGCGAGTCCCTGCATGCTGAGAGTGCCTTGCATTGGAAGAAACACCTACGATACGAGTTACAAACTCCCTAATGTCATTGGACCGCTGAAAGATGTATATAGGCGCCGCCCATGAGTTCACACTCATTCTCACACCTCTGTCGCCCCATCTCAGTAGGAAGGGCGGGTGATATCTTCTTGGTAAATATGTTTTATAGCGATAGCCATTATATGAACACTCTCGGCTCGATTTTGCCGCGTCGTCATCGACATGGGCGTCACCGTCACTCACCCTATATGTGTACGGTGGATGACGTGAAATAGTTAGACACGCGTGAAATAGTAAAAATAGTTAGACACACGTGACAGAAGATGAAGATGCATGCATATCACAAGCATGTGCACGTTAATATAAAAACAAACGTTAAAATATGACACACAAATAACTTTATCTTCACATCTCGCACAGTCCTTCTGAAGCTGCTCTGACGAAATAGATGGATGACAGGCATCGCAGACGCCAGCGCACACAGTCTTCAGCACGATGTGTGCCCACGGCTGCACAATAAGTATGTAAAATAGTGAGTGACACATGACAGAGGTTGCATACAAATGCATATGAGAAATACGTGCAAGGTGAAATTAAAACGTATGTGAGATATGACATGCTAATATTTTACAATGATGTCACACATTGTAAAAGACTCATTTTGATCCCCGTAGCGCAACAGCTTAGGAACCGCGGCCGCAGCCACAACTCCGCAAACCACCGTGCTGCTAACAAGTAGGCGAGTCCTAAGCGAGCGACGTCGTTCAGCTCGAGCAAGCGAACGCGAGACCAAACACGGCGCTGCACGCGGAGTGTCTGCCGCCAGCGAACCCCGAACATGAAAGCGAGCGTACGCTTGGCCACCGCCACGAACAGCGCCGAGCTGGTTTGGAACTAGCGCTTAAGAAATCGACGGTAATGCGGCCCTTTTCCACAAACTCGAGCGAGTGCAGCGCGCAAACGCGAGTCCGCCGCCTCGGCCAACGGACTGCGCCGAGCTGCTTGCGGCCGACTGACGGGAAAGCCAACTGTAATGGCGACCAATTTTTAGTGAGTTCCGACCTAGGAGGATATATAAAAAAAAATTGCTGGAGTGGAAGCCGCCTATACTTACCCATAGAGCACAGTGAAGCCGGCGGCGGCCATCTTGTGGTGGGCAGGAAGGCGGCCGCGTAGCATATAGTGCACTTCCGCGGCCGTTTTTTTTTCGCAAATGATTGCTGCTAGAGAAGTAAAAACGTGCTCACATAGTCGCCGATACACTGGCAGTATTTAAAGAGACTACAGAACGGTTCGTTTTTCATGTGTTAAAATTTTATTTGTACAGCTTTCTCAGCCTTTAGCCAACATGAACGTTATGGCAAAGTTGTTTCACTGATTCCTAAAAATGACGAGTCTTGAAAGCAAAGACCTAACTTTGTCTTTCACGATTTCACGAGTTCCCGGCTTCGTTCCTTTGTCATGTGGTGCAGCCTGATCTTGATGTACAGCTCCAATACTTGCTTGCTCAAGTTGTAAATATGGTTGTCCAACACGTCGACGTCAAAAAGATGTTGTTCCAATTGTGAAAACCACCTCTTTTCCAGTGATTGACTCAAAATCTCCAGGACTAGTTGTTTGGTATTGGCATGTATGTTCTTAAGGCATTGAGTGGAAGCCTGCAGTCGACGCAGCCCCTTTTCCGCTGTTTCGCACAGTGACACAACGTCTTCGGAAGGGTAAAAGAGTCCACCTCGATTTTTTTGTCTCACCAATAGAGATGTATCCGCTCCATGAAGAGCTTCTATGCACAACTCACAGGTGTTTGTAGTAGCGATTTTGCGAGCGACAAAGCCTGCAATGTAAGGCACGACAGAGCAAACGAATGTGGAGAGGCTCTCTGGATAGTCAATTCGGTCTGTGTAATCGTGGTCCTCTGGTTGTAGGATGGCACACCTTCGCGATGTGACCTCAGTGGTTGCACAAAATGTAGTGGCAGAGGCAGATGCACCCAGAATAGAAACAATATCTTGCGAACAGTTGCCTGAGGTGGACGATCTCACTTCTGTCTGGACCAATAGACGCTTGTAAGCTGCCATGAATTGGGCAGCTGTAGGGTTGTTGTTGAACCCCCCACGTCCTCGCACACAGCCAAAGAAAGTTTCTGCGTGATCTTGACTCATCTTGTGCGTGAGCAGATAGTTAAGTTGACCTTCATGAACGAGTTCCTTGAAGATACTTTCTGTGCTCTGTATACACACAAGAAAACCCACAAATCCTGTCCTATTTGTTCCCTGCAAAAGTGGTCGACCGAATGGGTCTTTTAAAGCACATATGTACTCTCGAGCGTCGGCAAAAAATGGTTTCCAACAAGGCTCATTTTGCTTTCGAAGGGGGGCTTTGTATGATTTTGCAAACGCATTTCTGGAGTTTAGCAAATCGAAGAGATGATCAAATACCCTCACAAATTTTGCCGTGGCACTAGCACCTCTAAACTGTGGCAGCTTCAGCGTTTGCTCGCAAAATTCAAGAGCGTCTGCGACTGAAGCGCTGAGTGCCTGAACTGCGAGCCGTACCTTCATCTTTTGCTTCTCCCACTGCATATGCACCTTAGTTAGCTTATTGCCAAGGCGGAGCCCTTCCTCGCGCTGTAAAGCCTCCAGTGCCTTATTTAAGCCCATTTTATGTGGTTTCCATCAACATCAGTGATGTAACACATTGTTGCCAGTGAATTTCTAATCAACCTAATCATGTGGCATGGGTCAAGCAGGATATGCACATCCCTTGACTCATCAACTGGGTTTTTAAAGGATGTGGAGAACTCGACAGGATCAGGCTTCAGTTCTGCACCAAGGCATTTTGCCATAGTGAAATTTGATGACGCACCATCAAATGTTAGACTGACAACTTGAACTTTCACAGATTCCAGTCGTTCAATGCATTGTTTTGTTAGTTCAGCCCTCTCAGAACCAGTGAGCGAGTGGATAAGAAAGTAGCCGACTGGAATTTTCAGCCTCATGTTTATGCCAACAACAATATAAACACAAACATTTGTGGCTTCAGGAAGGCTGTCATCATCAAGAGATGCTCCAAAATCAACGTAGCCAACTACCCTGTCTCCGACAAGTTCAACATGTTTCCTAATCGACATATCATCGACAATCAGAGCGCAGTAAAGAGTTTCAGAGCGACCTTGAACCAACTTCTCCAAGAAAGAAAATGCTTCACCTGTAAAGCCTGGTTGGCCATCAACAGACCTATACCATTCTCTGATTGTGCGCTGCGAAGGGAGGGCGTCATTAAACTTTGATCGCACAAATTCGTAGGCTGCTGGTGAGTAGAAATGTAAAGTTAGTGCAAACGTTCGCAGCTCTGGAGGGTATTTACCTCCACTTCCTGTCCGTGCCCGGTGAAGCAGCTGTTGTATGTCAGGAGAAAATGCTGCATCGAACATCTTGGAGCCCTCTTCTGACAAAAGCTTTTGTTCTTCGATGCCTCTAATAATTTCTTCAGCGGTGATTTTCTTTTGTGTCAGCCTTCGTTTGCTCTGCTGCAACGTTTTAATTTTTTTCTTCAAGTGCAATCTTTCGTCTTCTGTTTCCTGCAACTTCGTCTTGTACCACTGCTTTGATGGTGATACAGTGACATGATCTTCAGTATTTAAGGCCTCTTGCTGCTGAGCAGGACTGCATCCTCGAGGTTTTGGTGCTGGCCGCTTCCTTTTCACCTGAAATAAGCACATAGTGGAAATTAACTACTTTTAGAATGATATATATACTTCAATTATTGCTCATAACATGAATATATGTATTCACGAAAGCATGTTCGGGAACATTCGACAATGATCATGCGCTAATCGTGTGTTGAGCGATATTGTAAACGAGCGAACGGGACGAAAAGCTCGCGAGGAAACACGCAGCAATGCAGTCACGTCGACAAAACACGACAGAAGAGATATGTCTACGTCATTCCAACCTCCTTGATGTCAGAGCACTATATCTGCGAAGTTCCGATGCTTACCGGTGCCTGGAGGTGGGCAGGAAAAGCAGCGAACGAAGTCGGCACACTTCCCGCTTTCAACCTTGTTGTTTGTCCGGTCCGGTCAAAACACGCCGGATCAAAGTGCGCAGAGCAAAGGCGATCTTTATCTGTCGGTTTCCAGTGTTCACGACGCACAGCTCGCTCCCATAGGTTCCGTGTCTCAGCATCTTTTGGAAACCTGCCAATAATTTCCAAATATTAATTCCTTAAGCCTACCAATGAAAAACACGAGTCAGCCGTATTAGACCGCGTAAGCACTACGTGCTTTCAGTACGCACCTGTGAAATGTGATCTTGGAAGCAGGAATCGCGCGATTTGTGCACCCATACGCTACGCAGGATTGTACCATGCTCGCTTGAATCGAGCCGCACGCATTCGAATGCACTGCAGAGACACACTTGTCAAGGAAAGACAGGCGCACGAACCGCAATCCACCGTCGCTGCAGGTGAACTGGCAGCGCTGGCCGCCACCGAGCCAGCCGAGCCGAGCTTTCTGCCCACCACAACATGGCGGCGCTGGCTTCACTTGAAGAGCGCTCCCTCCACTCCAGCAATTTTTTTATATTATATCCTCCTAGGTTCCGACGCTAGCGAATGCCCCGCCAGCCCTTGCTGGTGCACTTACAGCGCGCGACATACTACAACCAAGCTCGTTACGAGAACCCGCAACGTGTTTTTGACGACTCCCAACACAGCGGCGAGGTCTCAGCGCAATATCGTCAGCCCGGAGCTCATCGCGGCTGCGAAGAAAAGCGAGCACTCGATGAGCGAGCGTACGGGAGGCCGACGGCAATGGCGGCCAATTTCCAGTTGGTCACAAAGCACAGGCGAACTGCAGACGCCGAAGCTGACCTTCGCGATGCATTTCATGCGTGCAATATACAACACGACGGAGCCCGTCACCGGCAAGCGCGATCCGTACCGCACACGCGACAAGTAGAGTAGAATAAAGAGTGATTACCTACTTGCTTAAGAATCCAGCACTGATTTCTGCCCTGAGTCGGACTGAAGTATATATCCGATAGGCCTGCTGCCTTCTCGGCTGCCATATTGGCCTTTCCCACTGTTGCTGTCGTGTGTTAGTCGTGAATATATTGAAGCCAGAGATATACAGCGTGGCGTGGTGACGTGTCAAGACTTGCTCCAGACTTCATGGGTGCAGCGAAACGTAAAAGCAGCAGCCCACACTCATCCAAGCGTACACACAAGCACCACCTCGTAATTCTTAGATCGTCGAATCCAGGCGGCCGTGGTCGAGCACTCCGAGCGCGACGCAACGCGAACCGTCGCCAGCAAAGTACGGCGGAAGACTGAGCCAGCAGAGGAGGAGAAGAACGACTAGTCACCTTGGCAACGCTTTTCGCGCTGCCTGGAATCCCCGGGCGGTTCATCCCTTTGGGGCATGTTTGGAGACTAATTGGTTTTGCGCGGCACGCTTCCCTCTGTGGTTGCTCCTCAACGGTTTATCCGTTCATCGTGCGTGCCTATTGGGCTCCGTTACTCCCTTTCCGGGTAATTTTTCCTTAGAGTGTAGGATGTTAGACAACATGCAAGCTTCAGGCATGCTGTTTGCACAAGCAAACTTGCTTCAACTGTCTCGTCACAAGATCTGTCTAGCGCCGCCTTCATGCACGTTTTTGAATTGCCACCCCTTATTTTAGCCCCGTTTTTCACTGGTAATCATGAACCAACCAGACCAAGTGTGTACCCCATGGTCATTATCCTTGTTTTCCTCTCTACGCCTTCTAAAAGCCAGTGTGGATCTCCGTTACATTGACTGCGCCGTGAAGACTTGAATTTTCCCATTCTCAGACACTTCCACAAAGTCACAATATAAGGCTTTTACGAACACGCGAACACATGCATTGCAAAATAAAGACTTAGACAGCCCCCTTACTGGTGGCCCGGCTATCCTATTATGCTCATCTTTTTCGTTTTCTTCACTGCTTCTGTAGCCTCCAAGCCATCGTCTCACTCTTCTCTAGAGGATATAGAAATGCACGATGATACTTTGCAAGCGAAATATTCAACACTTATAGTAAGTCACATTTGCTCGTGCAAAAGTTGTATTGTCAAATTGGCCCTATGCAAGGATTGATGAATCAGAACCGCCATACGATTCATGTGTCAGTAAGGGGAGCCAAGCTGACAGTCACGCTCGTTTTGTCTGAACCCTTGTCCGTTCATTACTACGCGCCATCACTTCACTGATGTTAGCCTACCAAGTACACCAGCTCAGTGTTACAATCTGGAGCTACACCTCGTGCCTTATATGTGCTTTCTAGTGCGTACGGTGATCATTGTATATTTCTACAAGGGCTTATTACTCCAGCATAACAGCTGTTATTTTGCTGTAGCTAAGGTCGAGGTCATTTGCTTGATCGCAAGTTAATCCGGCCACGTTTAGGTGCTACTAAAACAAGGAAAATCGGTCGCCCACTTAAAATTGTGCACTCGCGTATAAAAATCGAGGGCCGAATTAAGAAAACTGTCTTGTAAACGCGTTTTGCCATTGGTCGAGAAGCGTAACAGATATATGTCCTTTATTCATTGGCTGAAGGTTTTTCCAACAAAACATTTCGCCGAAAAGAGAAACTGACTAAAAGCAGTCTTATATTATGGTCGTATATTGTGCATGTGCTCATTATGTGCTACTTCGCTGTCTCTAATTGAACGCAATCTACCTCATCACCTGTGATGTTAATAAAGCCAAGACATTACTTCGTGTCAAGCCTCTGTGAACGTTCCCTCGAGTGAAATCTGCAGAGGCCTGCAATATTAAAGTTACTAATACGAGTAACAGATGTCCTGATTTCTATTTTTCTGAAACAAATCTCCATAGGATCAAAACAAGATCTGGGGAAAGACTGTCGTTGTCTATGGTTTCATAACCCGCATCCGAAACAGTTCATTCTAGACTGTGCATGCTCTCAAGCAAAGAAACGAACCAGGCCGTATTTCACGTGAGCCACACGGCAGCGCACAGGTGACATTCGGAACACATTCCATAGCAGCACGAGGAATTCAGATATGTAATTTATTGTCAGGTGTTCCTGAAAGGTATTAAAAAGTGGAGCGGACGAGACGCCCCTTCGCGTTTACTTTTCAGTATTCCCAGAAGCAAACGGCGTCACTGTCATCGGGTCGAAGCAGATGTGGGTGACAGCCGCAAGAAAACAGGCGAAATTGAACAATGCCTCGTATGTCATGAATCACTGATAAACTGAGCAAACGGAAAAAACAGTACCATGAAAGCGTATGCAAAGAAAGAGTGCCAAATTTAATTCTTTCTTTAACCCATGGCACGTGAACCTGTTCTTTCGATAAAGATATAGAGTGGCCGTCCTTTAGCAATAAAGTGGACATTGACAGTCGGTCAGTGTGCTTTAACAAGAAGTAAGGCTCAGAGTGTCACATATGACTTTTTTCCTTCTCTTCCTTGTTACGCATGCTGAAACCTCTCGTCATTGCAACTTGTGCGCTAGCATTACAGCCAACTTCTACCACGTATTTCTGAATTGTTCGAACAAACCCAAGCCCTGATGGCAATGATTTGAACACCAGGAGCTAGGCCAGGGGGAGACACTGAAGCGCAGAAGTGTGTCCGGCCACCAAGAGTGGTCCGAGGGCCTGTCGTCATTCTGCTTCCATCCCTTCCCCCTTGCACTCTCAAATATTTCTTTCCTGAATCAATTAAGTTGCCTACCTACCTGCCTATCAAACTAAATTGCATTCAATGCGATGAATAGAGTTGTTTGCTCTGACACAGTGTATGGAAGTCACATGACTGCAATTTCTCTTCTTAAAATGTGACCAGTATATTGAATACTAATAGAAGCTCATCACACTTGGACCTTTCTTACTAAAAAAATCACCGCCGTATCTACAAACTGAATGATGCAAGAAGAGCTTACTGGGAACTGCATGGGACGTTTCTCGGCGAAACCATTTTTGTAGGAAGGCTTGTTAACGAGGCGACGCACGATGTGTATGTCGAAGGCCGAGTTATCAGGCACGTTTCGCGGCCAGCACAGCATGCCACATTGATTGGCACTTTTATCACCTACCCCTTTATTCCATACTGGCCACTGCCGTTGGTCCAGTGTCTAACGCTCATAAATGGCTGACGTGGAGCTATCGGGCGATCTTCAGCGGGGTTAAGAGCAGGCAGGTGAGGTGGCTTGGGGTGATGTCGGTGCCCGTGCGTAAAACTCATCGCAGGAACTCGTCGCGTGCTTCCCCACCTACGAAGCGACCAGAAAGAAGTGGACGTAGTCGCTAGGAGGCGAGCACGTGGTTCATCAAAAAATAATGCCTAGGGTGGCAGTACGCTATCAAGTGAGCATTGTTGGAATCACCGGAGAGGACGTCTTGAGCGTTGACCGGGCAATTGTACGCCGGCAACAGTGGTGTGCACGCCAGAGGCCGCTAGCGGATAAGACACGAGTGTAAGAAGCTTGCCGAGCAAGCTCCTGAAATGTGATTCATGGAGCATGGGGGCGGAAAGTGCAATAATTGTGTATATTAAAGGGGCACTGACACAAAGTTTCACGGCCGAGATAGTCTGTGCGGTCCGATTTCCAGGAACATTCATATATCATCTGCAAAATTTCATTAGCCAATATAGCTGCGAAACTATGTTTTAAAAAATCAAAGTTTCTGTGCGAGCTCGACTCTATCGTGCCATTGACACCCTTTGGGAACCACCTACTACGCTCACGTCACCATGGTGCACTGAACAAAACAAGTTAGGATGACGACATAGCTGCCATTTTTCTTCTACCGCATTTGTTCCCGCAGTCTATTATATTTCCCGGCGGCTGGTTGCGAGTGCGTGGCCGAGGCGCACGCTTAGGAAGTTTTGTGTTGAACGACATTGCAGTCCCGTTTCTTATTTGAAAGTAATTCTCCATGCGGACCGTGTGGAAGTGTGTCACAGTTCTCTGTGCTGACGTGGTAAATAGCTGCACACGCTGGCTGGACAGTGTCGCACCAGGAATTTTGTTTTTTTTGCTTTGACGGCGTTCAATGTGCTTGTTTACAGACAGACAGACAGACAGACAGACAGAGAGACAGACAGACAGACAGACAGACAGACAGACAGACAGACAGACAGACAGACAGACAGACAGACAGACAGACAGACAGATAGATAGATAGATAGATAGATAGATAGATAGATAGATAGATAGATAGATAGATAGATAGATAGATAGATAGATAGATAGATAGATAGATAGATAGATAGATAGATAGATAGATAGATAGATAGATAGATAGATAGATAGATAGATAGATAGATAGATAGATAGACTGATTGATCAATTTATTGATGGATTGGTTGGTTGATTGAAATGTGAGGTTTTAAGTCCCAACACCACCATACGATTATGCGAGACGTTGCAGCGGAGGGCTAAGGAAATCTCCACCACCTGAGGTTCTTTCAGGTGCACCCAAGTCTGAGCACATAGGCCTACGGCATTTTCGCCGCCATAGAAAATGCAGCCGCCGCAGCTGGGATTCAATCCCGCGACCTGCGGGTTAACAGCCGAGTACCTTAGCCAGCAGACCACCACGGCGGGGTGGAATGTGCTAATGGTAGGTGATAAAAAAAGTAGTCTGGAAAAACAGAGAAAATAATTTTACTTCTGTGCTAGATTTGTTTCCTTTACTTACAATGAGAGTGGTGTGTCATCGGTAATATATTTTTACGCTTGTTTACGTTGTAAAACGCAAGTGATAGTTATTTGTTTGCTTTGTGTTATATGGCTGCCTACTATGTGAAGTGTGATAGGCTGTTACATCTGTTTGCCTGGTGTTATATGCTGATATTTACGTCTTTTGTACCTACCTGTTAAAATATCTCTAAGGCATTGCAGTACCAATAAATAAATAAATAATAAATGAATAAATAAGTAAATAAATTGTGAGGAAGAAAGTGCATCGTTGGCAAGCAACATTGCCACCGCTTGGGTACTGGGTGCTGGGCTTCTCTCGCTCGGCTCGTGCTGATCATCGCCGGCATCTGCTTGACCGTTGCTCTTGCCCGATCGTGTTTCAACGTTGGACCACCGTCGCAACAGTCGCCAATAAACCCTTTTTCAATTGGTGGAGGGTGCTGACATTCCCCGCCGCCTGAACCTGGGTGCTGCCATTCGCCGTCGCCTAAACCTGGAGCTGCGCAACCGAACGCTACCTCCCATCATGGCTACCAACAACGCGCAACCTGGCTCTTCCACTCCATCCCCCAGCAACCCCGGCGTTCTTCGTTTGCGAGAGCCCAAAGTCTTTAGCGGAGCTGATGAGACCGACGTGGAAGACTGGTTCGCTAACTACGAACTGGTGAGCGCAAACAACAAGTGGGATGACGTGGACAAACTGACTAACGTCATCTTTTACCTCACTGACGTGGCCGAAATGTGGTATAACAACCACAAAAACGACTGTTGCGACGGTGGACTGTTGCGACGACGAAATAAATATAGTGTTTGTCAACAAAGGCCTTTCACAAGCCAATGTGAGGTCATTCTCGTGTTGTGGACTTTTGGCGGAGCACGTGGCCACCACGCCGTGGGCGCCGAACGGTAAGCGGCGCTCTGGTAAAAAGGTCCGTTATGAAATTCACCTACTAAACTGTCACTCTAAGTATGCTCACATCTTGAATACATTCAAGTTTACTGGGGAAAATGCGAATGCAGGCATCTTTCTCGCTATTGCGCACGAGGCAATGTTTTGATCTGCATAGACTACCATGTGCGATTCATGGCAACACCTCGCCCTATGATTGAGCGCGTCATCAAATAGCCGAGAGCAAACTATGCACCGATATTGGTTTGTTCGCATGACAGTTGATAAAGGATGCCATGAGCTCTTTTGCCGTAGTAGGAGTAAAGTTTGCAACAACCGTGGTTTGTTCGGCTTGGCCCTTTCACCAGAGGCTTTGGCAGACGATCACTTATAACAGATATACTTTGTTAGGCACAACTTAAACCGCGTTTATTTCTGCCTCCTTCATCCACGTTTCCGTAACATGTGCTTGTCTTAGCGGGGTGTGTTGACTGATGTGACACCACACGGACACGTTGCAATCCGTGTACATACTTCGCTCGACAATTATTCAGAAGTTCCGTATCTTAGTAATTGTGGCTCTACCGGAATCTGGCATCAAGTATTTCGTGAACCAGCAGCTCAGCACGTCACAGCTGCGAATCAAAACAGAGGAAGTTGTGCATTTGATCATGCTCGAATGTGCTACGCGAAAGAACAGCGTCAGTAGGATCACATTTACTAGCCTAGCGTCAATAAACGTCATACACCTCTGTGTGTACAGTACCGAACAGACCCACGCCGTGCTCCTCAAATATTTTAGCTTCGTCACAGTACACAACATCTCCGCTAAAATGCTTGCTAAGCACGCAATAATAAGTGGTTGATTCTTTTCGCATCATGAGCTTTATCAACCATGCATCATGATGCTTCTTGGTTTTGGGGTGTGCATGGAAACTGACACCAGACTCGGTCAAATACTCTCTGCATTGCGGCACACAACAATAAACTATCCTGAAACAAAAAAAAAGAGAAATACAACCTCGGGGATTAGGTGCAGGGAGCAGCGTCTGCGTGGATTTGGTGGCAAAAGCCTGTCACGTGAAGCCATTTAGCACGCCCCAGCGATAGTAGCGCCAGTCTCTCCTGTAGTGGCCCTCGAGGCCAATAAAAGCCCCGTGGCTCCTCGAGTCACACGCATATACAGATAACACTTTCTTCTCATATTTTCGTTCTAAAATCACGAACAAATCAAAGAATACTTTACCAGACGCGGCTATGTGCAGACATGTATTCGATGCTGTTTTCGCAATATATATTAACTAACAGGAATTTGTTTTCACTGAAACTAATCCACGAAAAAACCTTCCAGCAAAGTTGTCTCGTGCTTGACTGTGAGCACCACTTTCACACATCTCTAATTTTTTTCTCTTACTTCTTCTCTCCGCCAAATTCATCAAGTAAGTGTCGTTTTAGGTGATGTTCTTTTCTATGTGTTATTGAAAACATTTCTCTGTGACTCTTTAAACACAGATATCAAGTCAAGGCCGAAACCAGAGGGCATAACGTATGCCCCCACCCTCCCTGCTCCTTGAAATTCAGATCGATTGGTGCGTTTCACAAAGAAGAAGTAGTGAAAATATAAATTCTTCAACGCATTTATTAGGCGGCTCCCCCAAAACAAAAAAAAATCTGCCTACTTGCCTATCTGATGTACTGGAGCATCAGTTCATTAGAAAATATCAGGTAAACGGTTTATTAAAGCGTTTGCCCGAAATTAACTACTACGCTCCCTTCACGCATAAAAAATATTCGGTGCGTGGATATATATTCTTCCAGCTTTTGTTATGTAGAACCAGCAGAGAAGTCGACATTCATTACAGTGTTATAATATCACGTTAGAATCAATAGCTTTTATATTGACTGAAAAAAGGAAGAAAGAGAAAGCTCCTTATTAAAACATTAGAATTCTACCACCGTTGATAAAGGCGTCTACATGTTACTCTGTATAGCGAAAAAGCACCCTAATATAAGGAGGACAGGAAAAGAACAAAATATATCACGACCGTGGTATGTGCATGTCCTAACGTGATGATATCGAAGAACGTTACATTACAGCTTATCCGCTAAGAAAACGTTAGCAAAGAATCTGAAAAAAAATATAAAGTCAGGTATCGGGAGAATAATTGGGCGCAAGAGGTTCTTATGAAAAACAAGAACCTTTAAGCTAAACGTTTTTCGAAAGCCTCGTGTGAAATGAAACTTACTATTGCTTTAACGAGTTCAAAGGCGCTGACCGGCCGAAGAGCGTTTGCTAAATAAAGGAGCAAAGCGAGGGTTCTCTACCTTTGTCCACCTTGCTAAAAAGAATTTTTTACGTTTAAGACAGCTTCAAAAGGACAGCGTGACACCTCTTAAAAAGTACGTGGCATCTGTTTGTGGCAGGCATTAAAAACTGTAGTGACTAAGCAGCATTTTTGCACAATGAAGCCATGCATGCATCTTCAAGGAAATGGAGCGTAACAAACAATTCCTGACAGGGACATTTCCGAATGCCAGTAAGGGCCGCCCATTCTTTTCCCTTCCTAACTGGAGAGAAAAAGAAAATGAAGCAGTTTTCTTCTTCACTTAGCGAGAGAGTTATTGCTCACTGTGACAAAAAAAGCAACCATGGTGAGAATCATGCTGTCAGATTTGAGAGCATTGGAAGTTCACGAAAGACGTGCGCTAAGAAAAATCGAAACATACAGAGTGATTAGCGAATAGTAAAAGTGACACATCTGAGATGACGATTGTGTTGGGGAGTCGTGGAGCATCAACATACGCCTCATATTATTCTGACAGTAGCATGGAAAACAGGTACTGGGTCCGCCCGCGTGGTTGGAAGTTCTGCGGAGTATTATTGCGACGCAGCACATAGACAGATTGACCGTCACAGAGGTGTGAGCATAAAGGCGCCGATTGCAGGAGGAGAACAAGCTGATCCTATGCTAAATGGGGCGCCAAGCCTGCCCTATACTTTTTCTCAGACAAACCTATTCAGTCTGCCAATCGTTGATGTCCTTATTCTACGAATTGTTTACTATAGTAAACAATTCCTATGGGTTTACCCATATATACTTCTGAAAACCCGGGGAACAATGGCACACGTCTTTGAAATTCACGTCATGCTTTCCGCTTCATTTTTATGACATTTCTTTGCTAGCTGAACCAACAGAGGAAGGACGTGTGGGGTGAAACATGCCTAACCCCGCTTACATATAGAGCGAATATATATGAGTGTGTGTTCATGTCGGTGGACAACACACTGAAAAGGAAAGGGCGATCACTTTTGCACATGCTCTTCGGCTTCACCAATGTCAATAGCAACGCAATGATCATGCTTGCACCACTGCATAAGATTACTCTAACACTGTGGAAGTGCCGGCACGCGGCTTGCTGTGAAAATGGAAGAGCTATCAGAGCAATGAAATTTCAGTTTAGGAACGTGTGACACATCAGTCTCTAGCGACGAGTTTGCAGGGGAAGATTCTAAGAGTTGTATATGATCATTAGCGCAACTGGCATGGCGCCATGCGTTGTGGGGCTTCGTGCGACAGAAGCGAAGGCTCTACGGTGACACGACATTTTCCTGAAGACGTTGCGCCTTGCTACCGAGACGTCCGGCCCGGTCTATGAGCGACCATTTCTATGAGCGGCCCGGTCTATGAGCGACCACGTCATACTCTGTGGTGGAGCTTCACAGACAGGCCCTGAATTCGGTCGGAGCCCACACTAAAGCAAAATAATGGCGCTGGGTGATGAAAGGCTTCTATTCCGAGCACGCAAGGAGATCACCGGCGTAAGCAATTACGGGGCCCTTGCTGTGCTGTTCTTGGCCGATAAGAATCGCAATGCCGTAACTAGTGGTACAAGTACGATGCGCGGTGGCGGATGTATACAGGGTCGCAATGTTGCCCTACTAAGCAGATGTTCAAGTTCCGAAAAGGTTTGCTTGCTTAGCTCCTCATGTGAACGTAACGCCCTTCATTTAAGAATCATTGAGCGATCGAGTTCTGTCAACGATGTTGCAGACGAAGCGAGAAATGTAAGTGCATAGGTTAAAGAAACTTTGGGTGCTCATGATTGAGCGCAGCTCAGGAAATTCTTTCAGTACTAGTAAATTTTGGAAAGGAATGTTTAAGGGATGTTTTTTTGCTTCGTTAAATGCTATAATAATTAGAACTGGCACATGTCTGAGTGCAAAGAAAGCTACAGAGGATGCTATTTGTAGCGACTAAGGTATAAATGCGAAGAAACTAAAGAGTGACGAAGAGGTGACGTAGCATCCGCAGAGATTGAACCAGCAGCTTTCGAATTCTAAGGTCGCAGGTTCGATCTCTGCCGGTGGCAAGTTATCTTTTCGTTTACTTCAATTTTGTCAAACTCACATCATAATTACTAACAGTAACATCTCTCATACTTTCGTTGGCGCTGTTGCGTGCTAGTTCTCATTAATATGGTCCCCTTTTTGGTGCATACCAAACCACTACATACCATACCAGAATACATGTAGGTGCATACCAAACCAGAATACATGTAGGTATACGTGTGAGTTATTTTAACATGTCATAATAATTACAAGAGCGCCAGATGTTGTCATTCGTGTAAACCAGAACTACCGGCGATGCTCAAAGACTTAAAGAAACTTCTGAAACCTCACGGCGCTCATGAGGCCTCATCCAAAGATTGCCCACGGGTGCGAAACGAGCACGCGGTACTCGGGCGTATGGTGCGGGACAATGCAACGCACAGGGAAGCTGCCGCTACACTACGCCGACGACGGCGTCGTGGGCGAAGACCATCACGGAAAAACGGCTCTACCGATAGAGAGATGCCATCCTCTATCAAATAGGCTGGCCCACAAACACCGAGCTCACTGAAGACGGATACTGCCAAACAGAAGAAAGGGACAGCAGTCGCACCTTCCGAACAGTGGCCCTCTCTTCCACGAAGTCAACCTACTTCGAAGCTGCATCAAATCCCGCCGCCCTCGACGACCCCTCAAACCAGTGATGCGATGAATGAAGATCAAGTGACAAGCTTGCTGCAATCGCTGATGAGTACCATGCGTGTCCTACTGAGTAATATGAAGACTTCGGCTGCGCAGACCGTACTGCATGTGCTGGACACCCTGAGTCCGGTGCTTGCAGCTCTAAGGTAAAACCATGGCCAGCGAGGCACCGTCGTTTCCAGCGGAAGTCAAGAATGCATCTGTCTTTCAGTGGAACGCCAGAGGACTGAAGTCGCGCATGTCTGACTTTAGACGATTTGTATTTGTGAACCGCTTCCCCATTATCGCGATTTGTGAACCCAACCTGTGTGCTTCAATCAAGCTGTCAGGATATGAGTGCTTTATGTCCTCCACTCACAGAGACTGCAGCAAAGTTATTGTATTCATGCGCCATGACCTCACTTACGTTCACCACAGAGTCTCGCCTGATGAAGGGAAAGGGAATCAGTATGTGTGCCTTACTGTGAAGAAGGATAAGGTTGCTTTCATGATTATCGGAGCTTACTTATCTCCATCAAACTGCCTTGACTGCGAGCGCTTACGCGGTATTCTGACATCGACTCCAAGGCCATGGGTGATCACTGGCAACTTCAATGCCCACCATTTCCTATGGGGAAGCTCCAGGGACAACTCTAGAGGAAGAAAATTGGTGTCCTTAGCCTCGGAGTACGAACTCTGCGTTTGTAACGATGGAAGCCCTACATATTTACGCGGATCAGCCTATAGCAGCTGCCTGGACCTTGCATTGGTTTTTCGCTCACTTACCAGGAAAGTGCACTGGTTTTCGGATCTGGAAACGTGGGGCAGCGACCATACACCAACTTACCTGTGTATAGAAGGTTTCACCAGCTTCAAGTCCTCAAGGGGCCTTAAGTACACCGATTGGCCGAAATTCAAAATGTTAATGGAAGACTGCTGTACCGACGGCTCATCATATAACCTAGAGGACTCGATAAAGGATGTCCTGCAGAATACCACGCATACACATTTGACTAGTCACAAGCGCACCGACTTCGACATCGAGCTTGAGAAACTTCGCGCAATACGCCGTCGTGCAGAACGAAGGTACCGACGGACAAAGTGCATGGATGATTTAAGGCTGGCTAGACGCATTCAAAAGAAAATGCAGCGGCACATGGATAAACTGGCTAGGCGACGTTGGACATCCTTTTGCGAGTCGTTGGATCCACGAAAGCCCCTATCACTGATATGGCGAACTGTCCGGGGTCTTAGCACAACTTTGGGTCAGCGACACCCGTTTACATCTCTGGCACTTCACCTTCGATGCAGAGAGATTGACGTCGCAGAATCTTACTGTAGAAGAATTGCCGGTAATTCCAATTTCACAGTATCAAGAACGGGAACATTTGACAAGCCACCGCCCTCACGTGATCCCCGTATGGAATGCCATTTTTCTATGGATGAGCTAGAGGTGGCACTGGCTCTGTGCAGACGTTTTTCTGCACCCGGTCCTGACGGCATTACCTATCGTGCCCTTTGTAATCTTGGAGACGAAGCTCGGAAGGCACTCTTACACCTATACAACAACTCCTGGCAGACTGGTACGGTTCCCCAGGCATAGAAGTCAAGTCGCCTCATTCCACTTCTGAAGGCTGGTAAATCTCCTTTGGATATTGCCTCATACCGTCCTATCGCACTTGCCAGTTGTGTGGGAAAAACGATGGAACGAATGATTCTAACACGAATGGAGTGGTATTTAGAGCACTGCGAAATCTATCCAGTATCCATGACCGGATTCAGGCGCGGCCATTCGTCAATCGACAACGTTGTTGATCTGGTAACTTATGTTCTACACCAGAAGGCCTGTAAGAGACTGTGCGCCGCCCTGTTTCTAGACGTTAAAAGGGCTTACGACAATGTCACCCATGAAGCCATCCTTAGTGTTTTGGAAACAGTAGGTCTTGGTGGCAAGATATATATGTGGGTGTACAGCTACTTACAGCTGAGATCATTCTACGTGATGACAGCGAATGGCCCAACACCTGATTATTGCAGCAGCCGAGGAGTTCCTCAGGGAGGAGTGCTAAGCCCTACCCTTTTCAACCTCTCATTGGTCTAGTCGATCAGCTACCTAGCACTGTAGAACTTTTTGTCTATGCTGATGACATCTGCATTTGGACATCAGGTGTGACAAGGCCTCAGCTTCGCGCCCGCCTTCAGAAGGCTGCTACAACGACGTCATGCTATCTTCGTAAACAAGGCCTCGAGGTGTCCTGCGGAAAATGTGCAGTGGTAGCGTTCACGCGGAAACCGATGTCTGCTTACAGTATATCGATTAATGAAGATTACATATCGTTCAGCAGAAGCCACAGGTTTTTGGGAGTCATAACAGATAGAAACCTGTCGTGGACTCCACACGTGAACTATGTGAAGAAGCGGCTGATCGCAACATGCCACATGCTCGAATTCCTTGCAGGAAAGAATTGGGGAGTGCCCATACTATCCATGCTACAACTGTACAGAGTGCTGTTTATTGGATTCTTACGGTACAGCTTACCTGCAATATCTAACACCGGCAAGAACAACCTGCGCGCAATTCAGAGCATTCAAGCCCAAGCACTTAAGATATGCCTTGGAGTACCCCGCAGTGCTTCAACGGCTGAAACCATTGCCATCGTTCAAGATCACTCCATAAATACGCATATTATTACCGACACAATGTGCATGCACCTCAGGCATTATGCCAGGACCTCTTCTCACCACCTGGCGAGCCTAGCTGCTGAAAGGCCCCGCACGACATACGGCACTATTGTCTACAAGCATCGTTCATCGTTTGCTGAGACATACGCACTTGCATCAAAGCCACTGCTTCCTCCTTGGAGCTTGAGCCGGCCGCGAGTTCACTTAATGATTCCAGGAATGATGAGAAAATCGGACTTACCGACACATACCCTGAAACAACTGAGTCTATTCCTACTGGAACAAAACTACAGTAACCACGTGCACATTTACACGGATGGCTCTACTACGCCGTCTAGTTCAGGTGGAGCAGTGGTTATACCATCACAAGGGGTAACTCGATGTTTTAAGACTTCACATGTCACAACTTCAACGACGGCAGAACTCGAGGCTCTGCGCAATGCACTGGAACACATCAATTCAGAAGAAATACCAGGTAGATGGGCTGTGTTTTCTGACTCAAAACCAGTGTTACAGTGCGTGATATCAGTTCTCCGACGCGGATGCCATGACCAGTTGACCTATAAACTGTGAAACTTCACCATCTTTTAATACAAAAAGGCCATGACATCGACTTTCAGTGGTTACCTGGGCATAGTGGTATAGGCGGCAATGATTCTGCAGATCATGCTGCTCGCACGTCACATAAAGAAGCGAACAGCGTTCCGATACCGCTTTTAAGAGCAGATGCGGCGAGACAGATTCGTCAACTGGCCCGCAGTCTCACACTGACTGAGTGGAACACACCAAGCATACGACGTACACGACTGCACGAGCTCGACCCTTCACTACAACTCCGGCCTCCACCCGGCCTACATCGACGTGAAGCTTCGCTTCTCTATCGCCTTTGGCTGGGAGTTGCTTTCATGAAAGCTTATACCACGTTAATCGGAATTACTGACAGTGCGGCGTGCGATGTTTGCGGCACCGACGAAAATATCGAACAACTGCTGTGTCATTGTCCTCGATTTGCCTCAGATAGACAAGTACTTGCCAACGCAATGCGGCCACTGGATGATCGGCCTCTTTCTGTGCAGGTGCTATTACAGCAACGTACACATGCCTCGACAGCCCACAAGGCAGCGAAAGCCCTGCTGTGTTTCCAGAGAAAGACAGGCTTGTGTGAACGCCTCTGACATGCGGTAGAGTTCTACACGCTGCAGTGAAATTACTGTCAGTCTCTCCCCCACCCCCTTTTTTCCCTCTCTTCCCTCTTTCTTGTCTTTCTTGTCACCTTCCTTAATCCCCCAGTGTAGGGTAGTTAACCGGATGTCTTTCTGGTTAACCTCCCTGCCTTCTCCCTTTTTGTTGTTTCCTCCTCCTGAAATCTCATAATAACCATTCAATCGACTTCACTTGTAAAGAAGTGGCACTCCACTTAATTTATACCATAAAAGCAGTCATCTGGGTTACTTGCTATTAATTCGTCTTAAATGCAATATAGTGGCTTACTACGATACCGGATAAAAAATAGGATAGCGGTGACACACCCTAATTGTCCCAAATGGAAGTTTATTGAATAAGCAACACATACATAGATTACAGGTTCAGCTCGTGCTATGGTTTTCCTCGTCTAAAAGCAGAATAACTTTCCTGATTAGGAGTAAACCTGAGAAGGCACATGTGTGAGAAGGAAGACAAACAAACGAATTTGGCTTTAGCGACTATAGCGCGTTTTCTTGTTTTCTCACTTTTTTTCAAAATTTCAATGTAAGTTTAGTTGTTTCGAAATTTCTATTCAGCCTATGTGCACCAAAAAGTGCTAGTTTACCTTTAATACCGCTGTCTTCGGTATTTTTTTAAGTATGCGCATACAAAAGTTCTTGTATAACTTCTGAATTTAAAATACTTCATATATATTGTGCATATTCTGGTGTAAATATACATACAAAAAATATACCATTGACACTGCCCGCTTTTTGCATCAGTATACAGAATACTTATCAATATAAACACGCGTTTGCAATTGACTTTTATAAAAAAATGCTCTTGTGACACATTGGACCTCTCAGAAGCCATACTGGCGCACGGTCCCAATAATTTTATAAGCATTCTTGTACTAATTCATTCATTAAACACACTGAGTTATTGACTGATTTATTACTCTTTTCCCAACTTTTTTTTTGTTTGCCGCATGTGCCCTCAGAAACTTTTGTCTAATACGGAAAGTCATTCTGTTTATAGTGAAAGAAGCCACACCATGAGTTCAATGTGTATGCTATCTATTTGTCACTTATTCAATAAACTTCCAGTAGCGAGAGCGCGCCTGTATTGTCGTTCTTTTCATGTCTCAACACTTTGTACTGAGATAAATTTTTCACATTTAGGGTGACTCCTCTTCAAATACACTATATATACACCTGAGTTTCATTCGGCTTCATCAGTATCCAGCCAGTAAACTGGTCGTCAAAGTGAAATATCAAAATACGCCTCAACAACGCGATGGACATAGTGCCGTCGAGACGCTATGAATGGAACTTGGCGACACAAGGTAAGAAAATATCACTGCCCAAAGCGGCAACCATGATACTGTCGAGACTAGCGATATGGCTCATTGACCTACATTGGTTGGCCATTCAGTGAAAGTTCACGTTGAGCAGGACATTATGAGCCATGTCTGAAATGGTGTGAGCAAAAAATATATATATCGCTGTGCATATGTATATGAACACTGGAAGGATGAGGTGGCCACTATCGATGACATAGTGAAGCCGACGGAGTAGTTTGATTCACTGGTTTGGCGCTGAGGTCGAGTAGTTGACTCCCACGAATAGTGCTTTGTTTTGATTGTGGTGGCAACAGATATTTTTTACCACAATGCGCGATAGCTTTTACTGACAATGGTGCCGGAGGCGGCCAACACCGGTATGAAAACTCACTCATCAGATGATCTCATGGTAGCGTGCCCAGTAAAATGAAACACAATCACTGGAAGAATGACAATGGCATGCTTCCTCTTGAAATGAGTACAGATTCAAGATAATGTCGATGGCGCCGGATGCACCTATCGATTTGTTGACGTCTTCTTTTTTCTACCAACAAAATCATCACTGACTGAAACACAGGTGAACTTCAGTGGATTCTGTGCCGCACTGTTTTTTTTTTCGAAACAATAAATTTCCATCGAGAGTACAGGAAAGGAACAGCGTTGAACATGAACGAACGAGACGCACACTGTTTGTTTGCAAAATCTAGTGCGCACTTCAGTCGCAGAGGACCTTGATCGTGAGTGCTCCTGACGGCAAGCTTGTATGCGACTCTTGACTGGGAGAGCTATATCTTTGCGCAGGAAAATAAACACTCTGCAGTTGCTCTATAGGTAACGGTTGCCCGTGAGCAGTTGCCTGTGAGCACAATCGGCGAACAACAGTGATCATATGTCTGCCGGCTCCTGCACGAGTAAATTCGATCAGAGGACACGTTCATTCCCGGTACGTTTTGTGAGCATTTTCTGAGCACTGCTTGGACTTTGTTACCGATCATTTCACAAATAAATTCACAGAAATGCCCAAAGTAGATGGACCATATAATGATCGAAACGGGCCTCATAGCATGTCGCAAGCGCAAAAACATGCTCGTCGTGATGCCGATCTGTCAGTGCACGCTGAAAACGTCGCGCATTTTGTGAGGTTGGTCGCGGCCTGACTGCGAGACATCGGGTTGTCTTGAACCGGCAGTAACAAATTAGGACTGCAAACTACACAAGGTGCAGGAGCAAGTCGCAGTGATAGGAATAGCTTTCTCGGTACAGGCGCATATGCGAACGGTGCCCTGTGACTCGCAATAGTTGGTAAATGTGGCACACGTGTTTATAGTGTGGTGTTTGGAAGTCTGTGGAACGTGATTGTGAATGCTCGACCGACTCATGGCCACTGGTGACACATATCCGGCCTTCAACACGCAGTGATTTCCCGTGTGCAGTGGAAAACCCTTCTGACAAGATTTTTAGCGCACATTTCGTCGACGGGGCGGAAGGCAGTGAAGTTCCTACACTCCCACAATGCTAAGCGGATAATATAATCACATTCGCGAAATTGTGCGCCATAGTCGTTGTGCGGTGTGAAGGAACATCACTGGTATTGTCAAGCGCCATCACTTTGTCTTGAGGCTAGTCCGTGTAGTTTCCTTCTATCGACTGATATGTCAGCTGGTACACGATATGTCGTTGCCGCTTATAAACGCTAGTAGCACATCAGCAGGCTATTTCCCCTCTAACTTTGCACATTGAATGCTGGTAAATACACTAGAATACTCACAAACACCTCATATTTCCGACTGTTTTAGTCAGTACGTGGGTCGTACAATGCTGTATGCGAAATCAATGCTACCATTGATATTTTGTGAAATATGAGCACAACTTCGTGAAATTTCATGTAAAGGAAAATTGCTAGCGCCGGCTTCATACACACCATCACTAATTTAGCTTTTAAATCAGGCTCCGCCATTCATGCGACTGTTTCCTAATTTCATCAGAAGCAGTGTGTATTTAGCAATGCGGACTCTTAGAGCTGTAATTAGTTTGATCACTTGTTCCAGTTGTATAGGACTAAAAATTATGCGAAACACTCAAGAACATTACGAACAAGGCACTAATACTTTTGAATACTGGATTAATCGCCAGCAGGATGTTGTGTTTTACGCTTGTTCAAGTCATCCGACAATGGAGCAACAAGAGCTTATGGCTGCTCTTTCCAAGGTGCGTACGCTGTGGTCACACCCGGCGATCGAGTTTTACAAGCTGTTGCTGGAGAACACTGCAGAAAATGTGAGGACTGTGGTTTTTGTTCTGGCTGGCTCACAATCACAGCACAGCTGTTTCCGACTTGCAATGAAAAACCCCGTCTACGCGTACCTGACGGATTGGATAATTTTGCCCGGACAGAATAGCGCGTCAAGCGAAAATGGCACATTTCCATTCAGTCTAAGTAGTGAAAATCGCATGGAGCCAACTTCTGCTTCGAAGCCAGTGCCAAATGACAGAATATGTGTCTCGTTGAGCGGAGCGACTCCAGTTGTTCGGAAGTACGGCCACTACGGCAGCATCCAAAGAAATAAATTTATTTCGGCATTTGCCGGGCAACGAATATTTCTAGCCTGTACAGCCACAGTGACAAACAGAGCCTGGCAAACGACAAGCTGCGCCGTCCAACCATTCACAGATTTGTTAGTCACGCTAGTCTCACTGAATGCAACTCTCATTTACGAAACACATTCGAGCTATTTAGCGGTGATACGTGCGATGATTGCTGGAGGCACGGACATTTTCGTGCATCTTGTCAGGGCAGAGGATTTAGCTGCCCATTACATAGTTTTTCTCCACCCGCTAAAATACACGCATGAGACATTCTACGTACACAGAGATAACAATGCTGTCAAGACTTCTGTATTTCAGCTCATTGGAGGCTCTCCCCTGGGCCTCGTATTCCTCGTTGCCATTTCACTTATCGTATGGATTGTGTTGATATTTTTTTACTACTTCGACTACGGTCGCTTGCAGGGTGATTCCCTTATGGACTCAGGAATGTTCCTAGTAGCAACTTTCTTGGCCAACTCCACACCCGTGGATACGGGCATTTCAAGAAGGGGTGTCAGTTTCTCTCGGATTGGACGCGTAGCGACACTAACCGCGTGGCTTCTTGGAATTCTGCCCTTATCGGCCTACTTTCGTAGCGAACTAACCTGCCGTTTGGCCATAGGGCAGCCGCCAGATCACGTGGACACCACTGAAGAGCTCATCACGGCGCTGAATAAAAGGAAGATTCAGCCGTGTATTCTCCGGGACGGCTGTCTGCATTCAGTCGTGGAAGACGGAGATGTTTACGCAATTCAGTCGCTCGAGTATAAACTGAAACAGGCTTTCCAACGGAACGAGAAAAAGGGCCTGGTCAGCTTCTCCAACGAATGCCTCGAATGCGCGAGCAGGCCAGGCTTCGCGTGTTTTCTGTGTGGTCAAAAGGATTGTGACGCAAACATCAGACGTAATTTCGTGGAGTCACGCGATTCGCTGAAGCTTACCCTCGCCACCACACCGGTTCGAAAGAGCTTTCCCCTCGCAGAACCTTATAACCAACTTCTGCAGCGATTGTTCGAGACTACTATGGCTCCGTATCACAAAAGGATCCCATGCGAGGGTGAAATGCCCGGTTACGAAAGCGATGATCGCCGCCATATTGAAAAAGAGCTTTCCCAAATATTGGGGTTATCTGACTTCTTCGCATTCTATGCGCTTCTCTTATGCGGTTCTTTCGTCATATTCTGCTTAGAGTTAGCCTTCAGCTGGCACATGAAGTTGTACATGCGGTGAAGTAAGTTCAGTGTAGCCCACTGACTTATTAGAGCGTGTTTTAGGTGCACTGCAATAGCGACACAGATGAGGGCATGCACAATGGCCAGGTACAAGTAAAGTACTCGGAAGGTCCGTGAACGGGCGGGGAACTCAAGATTGGCGTCGAAGGCAACCGCTTACGCAGTGGTTCTGAGTTTCGGTGCAATGCGCTCAGTTGAGTAGCACTGGTCGTTCGCAACGTGCTGTTTCAAATCAGGTATGTCAGTGAAGTCAAAGGGTAGAAACGTGCGACAGCAGGTGGTATTTACCATGAAAAAGGGCGTCTTGCTACTTTCGACGGGGGCATCGTACGTGATACATTCTGCTGATTGATTTGTTGGGCCAGCTGATTAAGGAATGAAAGTGCACAATTAGTAGTTTTTGCGATTCATTATCAAAAAATACGGTGTGGTAAAGCACAATGACCAATAGCGGACAGGGACCATCGCTAATGGTCGAAAGATTAACATTCCTGAGAAATGGCGGGCATGGCGAAAAAGTCGACCCTTCTGCCTCGTGAACAGGTGTAGAAGTTATTGTTTTTAATGTTTTTAACAGTTCACTTTTCCAGTGCTGTTTGAATTATATATATATATACATATCGCACGTGAAAACTAAAAAAAAACTGCAGTAGATAATGCATTGGAATAAAGTTAACACAAACAGAGACGAAAACACAGCAGCAAAAAAAAAACAAAATAAATTGATGTCATAGGGAGAAATATGCACACTGAAAGCCGAAGCCTTGTATAATAGCTTGGGGTATGTGCATACAGAAAGAAATGATGAATGGTAAACTATTTTTCTGTAATCGCAGAATTAGGCCAGTCTGGAACCACTTCCTACACACCTATTTAGTACATTTGAATACATTTTTCATTTATTTCAGAGATCCACCCATGTACATGCATACGCGTTTCAGATAATAGTAAATGCCTTTTATATGTCCACTTCTCTGCCTGCTTTTTGCTGTCTTAGAAAATTTTGTTTACAACCGCTAAAACTTCCAGTGATACGGCGAGAAAATACCTCAAGATCATGAAAAAAAACCGAGACAGTGTGAACAGAGGGCTTACCCTCACACTCGAAGCAGAGTCCAGTGTGAGCGTGGTCTGTTATGCAGGTAAAGGCTGTGCCGCAAAGATGGGGACGAAAAAGTGAACTGACACAGGTGAAGTGCATCTAATAACTTGTTAGATGCGCTCAACGTTTTGGGTGCCCTTTCCTTGCGTCAGTACAGTTTTTCGTCCTCAACTTTGCAGCGCAGCCTTTACCTGCAGTATGTTCCAACTAGCCGCCAGACAAGCTTTTCTGGTCCGTTATGCTGTCCACCGTTGGCGCGCCTACATTCATCATTTTGTCGAAAGTGAAGGAAGAAGCGATCTCACGAACAAGAGTTATATGAAAGCTTCACTGTCTTTGTTGAGGATTCTGCGTCTTAAATGACCCCCAATTAACCTCTGAAAATGCGAAGAGCATCTTATTCTCTCCTGGCATTTCCCGCCTTGGCAGAATCATTCATGATGCCAGCAGTTTCGTCGCGCGACGTGAGTATGTCAGAAACCTTCGATCGGTCGATATACGAAATGTATTTTTTGCGAATCGCCTTCTACTCTGCTTTACCGTGTATTCACTGGCCCATTCGGCCTTCTCTCACATGGCAATCGTGCACAACAAACGAATTTCATTTCGTTTTCTGCATTTGTGGCTGTGCAAGTGGAGACGTATTCTAAAAGCGCGCAATCAATTCAACACTAAGTGCTGGCATTTCACGAGCTTTACGAGGAATTAAGCGGCGAAGAGAATATGGCAATTGTAGGAAAAGTAGCGAAGGCGAGATTGAAACTACTCTCTCGCCTTTAAGCTCGGTTGGATTTAGGAGCCCTTGAAAGATTGCTATATTGGATAGTGTTCTTTCGATTGATGATGGCACGAAGCGAAATTATTAAACAGTTATGACTGAAGCCTGGCGAAAATATAGACAATCAGCTGGAGAAAGTAACCACAATTGACGAGACATTGCATATACAGCTGCATAAATGTCCGCAAAAAAAAAAGGCGAGCAAGATGATGTGCTTCTGAGTGAAATATTTACTTTGGGAAAGATTGATCGATATGTGAGGTTTAATGTCCCGAAACCACCATATGATTTTGAGAGACACCGCAGTGGAAGGCTCCGGAAATTTCGAACATCTGGGTCTTTCTAACGTGCACCGAAATCTGACAACACGGGCCTACAGCATTTGCTACTCCATCAAGAATGCAGCCGCCGCAGCCGGGATTCGATCTCGCGACCTGCTGGTCAGCTGCCGAGTACCTTCGCCTCTAGACTACCATGGCGGGCCTACTTTGGGAAAAATTACCGAGCCTGTAGCTACTTAATTAAACAGTTCAATGGTCTTTGTACAAAAGCACTTTTTTTCAGCTGTTTGCTTACGCTGAACTCGTATGATTGCTACAACTTAGCCGCTATTTTTTTCTTATGTATTCCAAGATAAACGGTTCCGTATTGTTTCCTGACTATCTTGCATAAATAAACAAAACTATTGTAGCAAAGTTGAAGTCATGCACTGTAATGTCACTGTGTTACAAATTTTAAGAGATGCAAATGAACACAAAAAACTTCAGCCATATTGGTACGAAATTCGCCGACGTTCTAATAATAATTACGTTTAACTAAATCTGCGTCAGTTGAAAGACTAGAAAATGTGAAAGAAAATAGCATATGTATTTCGTGAATGCTCTTTTCAGTCACTGAGGAAACGGTACCTGGAAATGGTCATAATGCATGGAACGTATCAGGCTTAGCTTCTGCCCTTAATTTATACAAGCCGTCCCCGATTTCAATGAAGCACAAATCATTTAGTTCATTAAAACTGGAGAATTTATTACCTTTATCATTCATAGCACTTGATGTACCAGAGACATAAGCTGCTCAAAAGGTGCTGTGCAAGCGTTATTGGGAAACATTTTGAGTATACACAGGCTTCCATGGTCCCAGAAAATAGTCTGCAACGAGACCTGACGTCCTGCAACTTTTCCTTGTGCAGGTGAGCTAGAGAAAAAACTAATTCTGCCAAAAAAAAAACTTCATGGATACGAGAAGCGTATTCAGCTAGCTTTTGAAAAAAAAACATAGAAGGAATACCTTCGGATGTGTTTTGCAAAAGCTTCAGTAGTTTACAAGAACTACTGGTATATGAGGTGGTGCTTACATGGAATTGTAACAATGCAAAAGAATGCGAAGACTGAGAACAACTGTGTTGTGACGCACGTAAGGCGCCACCCTGCCCTAACAGAGTTCAGTCTTCACTGTTGGTGCAAAACTTGGCGCAAATCTTCAGTCTTGGTGCAAAAACTTTATTTCAGCGATAAATGCGTAGTGTGTGTACATTGACGTGTCAAAACAGGCTGAAAGGGTGTACAAAACTCGTTCTATACTTCGCCTAGTCACTCGAACTACCCCAGGGGATGAAAGTGCTGAATAAGCGTTGGCTGACCGATATAGAAGGAGACGCTAGTGAACTCAATTTGAAGAAACGACGGTAACAAAGTGAGCTGGGTAAAATCATGGGGAGAAGGAAAGCAAGATGCCGGTTCAAAAGATCTCCTAAAAAGGAGACACATAGCAGCAGACTCGCCGGTACAGAGGCATCGAAAATGCAACTGGTGGCGTTCCACGAAAATATTGTACATTGACGTCAAACCTTCTTTCTGTGGAACCAGTCGTGCGTCGTACACATTGAGTGGAGTTGGCATTGCAGTAGCGTCGAGCTCGTCGGCAGGTACGGTTCGCATCAAAATCGCAGTATCTGGTAGAGTGTTAAAAATACATTGCCTCTCCGCGGTAAGTTCGTGAATGACGATGGCTCTCGGTGGCTTTGGCAAAGGTTTTGTAGCCCCAGAAGTAAGTATAGAACATGCGTTGGCGCTTTTACATAGAAACGACTGAACAGTTGGGGCTCAGCGGGAACAGTGGCTCATGAGCTCATGGTAAACGGATAAGAAAAAAAACTGATTTCTGGGCCGAGGCGCACAAATTATTGTGCAGCAGTATAACCTGCTGCTCAGCTCGTCGTAATTTCAGTATTAAAACGGCGACTAGGAAAAGCCTGGAACATGCATTCCAATGTTGTTCACTGCAAAATACACGTGACCCAAACAAGGGAGCCTTGATGCGCGTTTACGCAGCTTTAGTTTGAGGCCAACTGCGACGTGTACTACAGCGTGACACCATGCTTATGCTCACGGCATATCCCCGCTCTATAACGGCTCTGATAAGATCTGTAAAACGCTGACCAGAAAATGGCAGTGAGGTGGCATCATCCTCTTCAAACAGTGCCAACACCGCGAAGGTCGGGCACGCATGAAGGCCCGCTAAGCGAGACGTAAGTCCCTCTGTCAGGTCAGGAGAACAGAGCGAGATTGAAGCCTAATACATATCACAAAGTTGACAACTTAATACACAAATTTATAAGTCAGTTGCCACATACCTTGGGAATCGATGTTACGTGTGAGGCGTGCTGATGGAAGGTGAAGTTATTTTAATTTTTTATTCAGCTTGACGTTTTGAGGTGCCGCTAAATATATGCAGAAATCTTTGCACATACATGCGTTGAACAGCCGTATATTTAATTTCAGTAGTTGTTTACAGTTGGGTAGCAATTCCAGCGGTAGCATGAATATCATAGCAACACCGGATGCGGTTAGCTGATAGGCAGCGCTGGTGTATGCACTGATGCGTGCCACGTTGGTAGCCGTCAACCACCGGTCCGTCAACACTGATACACAAGTGAACTTCAGCGGATGGCACCTAATTACAATGTACGTCAATCCGACATAGCGGCTGTATCATGAGAGCACATATGTAATGTTTAAAAAAATTAGACAGCCAGCACTGCATCCACAATTGGCGTTCCACGAACATTACGGTATGTTTAAAAGGTAGTTCTGAGACCTGGCGAGGCTCTGTATTGGAATATTTCATTGCCACGCATAACGCTAGGGTTTTATCCCTGCTGGCACACTGACACTTATTTTTCGCATTCGTCCGGTCAGCGCTGCATATGGCAGGCTTTTTCTAATTCTCAAGCATTGAGGTTACCAATGTGTGTTCCCGCCCTTCCTAGTTAGACAGAAAATGTGTAATGTCTATCACCTGTGGCACATACCCACATACCTGTGGTATATACCAGCCCACGGGTATGTGCCACTGTTGTTTGGAAAGAGTGTCACGATGTAACCAAAGAGATTGTGACATCATTCATGTCGTGACCAGCGAGTCGTACTCGTCGAACCGTCTTACCCTCCCGTACTAATTTTGATGTGCCTAAAGTTGAGGCCAAGTTGAGAGGGTGATCATTCGAGCATCCAGACATAGGCGGAGGGATGGATGATTGACTGAATGGACAGACAGACAGACAGACAGACAGACAGACAGACAGACAGACAGACAGACAGACAGACAGACAGACAGACAGACAGACAGACAGACAGACAGACAGATAGATAGATAGATAGATAGATAGATAGATAGATAAGATAGATAGATAGATAGATAGATAGATAGATAGATAGATAGATAGATAGATAGATAGATAGATAGATAGATAGATATTGTCAAAGTCGCTGGAGTGCTTCGCATTTTAAAATTAATTATTTCTGAAGGGGGGTAAAACGGGACTGCATTGCACGTTTTGTGCCCGCTCGATAAATTATATACTGTCCTTCACAGAACCCCTGGTTCCGCGTTACCTAGTTTGAGTCGCTTTAAAAAAGGCGTTAGGTTTTTGGTTATGGGCGTAATAATTATGGTTTCCTGTCATTAAATTAATTGAGCTTTGCCTCTGTCAGACTTTGCTTGTTTAGCTGCGTCTTTATCAGTTGTTAATAATGCGTGCTTTATGTTTACCGAAACGTATGATAAATAAATATACAGCCATTAGTCAACGCCAGCTGTGGCCTGTGCACCCACTGTCCATCCTCGTCAAGTACGCGCCCTTTTCGTGTAGCAATGATCAACCAACTACCTTATGATGTGTTATTCCTAATGAAGCTGAGACAAAGGCACCCACTTAGGCACATTTGTGCAGTGTGAAATCAGACATATGAAAGTTGATTTCGAAACGTGCCTTTCTTTAGTCCTAACTGTTACCTGAAAAGGGGCAACTTAGGACCGGCTCCATGTAGCCCGCGCAATGTAAGCATCTGCGTGGAACGACTTCATCAAACTGTGTCCATCGCCAGCGTGCTGGAAACACTGTCCCACCTCTTGTGTGAGTACTCTGCTCGCGGCAACACAAGCAAGCGACTCATCATGAAGTATCGTCTCGTCAGCCCGCCAGGTGACACTCTTCAATAAGTGCTCCATCTAATGGCTGCGAGGGCATCATCGCTCTGCCATTGCGTCCTTACTTGGCTTTCTCGAGGACGCCAGTCCAACCCGCTCGCCGTGGTGAATCAAACAGTTTTCTCCGTGTCATGAGGTGAGCTTTTTTCTTCTCCTTTTTTTATCACAACAGTGTTTCACGCGGGAATTCTCCAAGACCCCAGTGACGTATTTCAGTCACGAAAATGACATAAAAAAGCGCACGATTAGAAGTTAAAGAAACATCTGTCAACGGGAGTTCAACCCATAACCTCTGGGTCCCGTGGCAACAGATGCCAGGCACACTGCCCGCTGCACCGTATAACTTTGTTTTTTCTCCTTCGATTTGCCCCCACCTTTTTTTACTTTTTGTATTTTTTTCTGTCAAAATTTCCTCTTTTACCTTACTTAGTTTTTTGCACTCTCACTGTCTCTTCGAACCCCATCCCCCTGCAAGTGTATCGGTGGCGGTATCCTTAATAGAGACACCTTTATCGAACACTCCGCACTCTTTTTTCTGATCTTTCCGTCTTTCTCTAAGAAATCACTCCGCCCCCCCCTTTCTTTTTCTTTCGGGGCATGTTAGCTATGATCTCTTTAGCGGATTGGCTCGACGCCTCTGACTTACCATGGCAGCTAGAAAATGCACTTATGTATATAAGTGACCATAAAACACAGAAAAATAACAAAAACGAAAGTACGTGGCGAATAAAAAGTAATCGTGACACAATTCCGGCTCGAGCGTTCTTAAGGGGAAGTAGAATTCAGGACTTTCGCCGACGCCATGCAAGCTGTTGGCGTTTTCATTGCGTCGTCAACAAGACCGTTGCCTAGACTTCTAGCTTGGCTACCTTGTATTTTGCATTTTTAGTGGACGTATGACACTTGCGATCCCAAATAAAATAGCTTGCCTCCAACAAATGTAGAAGCCCATTGGCACAAGAGCACCTTTTGATCGTTGTGGTGTAGCCTGAAAGTGCGAGACTTCTATCGGCATCTTCTGTTCGTTTGTGTGCCTCAAACATTGCCTATTTTGGCCAGCTTTAGGCCCAAATATGAATTGTGCATTTGCGCCATAAATGACAATGAATTGATGGACATGTGAAACACCCTCACGTCATCTTTTCTGGCTTCATTGCAGTTTTTTTCAGCGCATAAGAACCCGTATGTTTTTTGACGTTTGGCTGACAAGTTGATATAGTCTTGCACCATTCCTTTCACGAGTGATTTCGTAGAACAGTGAACTATAGTTGTCTCAGAGTGAAACCTGTACAAGTGCGTGTTACAAGAAAAAAAAAGGTATCATTTCGAACGTCAGTGCGCTCATCAACGTCACAAATATTGTCAGCATTTTCTTATCACGTTCCGTGCGACAATGAGACAGCTAATTACGCTGCCTAAACCTACTGCCCCGTCATCATTGAAAGTAGGTGTAATGAGTGATCCCCACCTAGTCGGCTGTCACTTTGGGGGCGCATAAAGATAGAGCAATGTTGTGATTGGCTACAGCCGTGATTATCTGACTCTGGTTTAGATTTGGCTCAAGCAGAGTGAAACTGTCAGCTGTATATTTTTGGTACTACCAATGTTACCACAGGCCAGGTGTTTTAATACTTTGTGTACGAACTTGAGGAACACATCGAGGTTCAGACTTCAATCATGTAATACGAACGCTGAGATGTCCTTTCAATCGATATGAAAGTGCAGTTACACGCGTACAACTGCAAATTGGAGTGTGCAATCCATAGCATCAATAAAGAAGGGACAGTCTGAACAGCAAAGTAACATTATACATTAGCACGTTCCTTTTATAGTTAGGAGGTAGGGCTGTCTGCGCATACTCATCTGTCTGAAGCTGCAGCATTACAAAACTATTTGGATCATTTCGAAGCAGATTTCGCCATTCTAGAATCACTCGGGACAAACTCTCACGGCACGAAATATTGATGCATTGCTCAATATCAACCAGAGCTCTCGCTATGAATGAACCATAAGAATAATGTAATTTTGTTCAAAACGATAGGACAGAGTTATTTTGGTATGACCGAAAGAACGGAAACATTTGTGTCTGTTTAAAACTTCGTTATAAACAGAAGCTCTATCGATCTCATACTTTTACAAAGTGTATAGTCAACAAGAATATAGATTTCATTGAAGGTGATAGTTTTAAAGAGTATTTTCCGAAAGGTGTTGTGCGAGTAAAACTTTCGTGGTGCATTCACTGGTATATAGTGGCACAATGCAATATTTCGAGACAAGTGCATTTGTTGTCCTGGCATTATGTAGTAGCACAGCTTGGGATGAGCCGCGACGTCAGCAAGAATAGTTTGAACTTTTTCAGCCGTTTTCTGAATATTTGTTACATAGTACAGCAGATGTTGCATTTATTGCATGTATGGGCTGTAAGAAAGCCATGCAACATCCGCTTCTATTCACTCTACTCAAAGCACGGACGTTCTGGTCCCATCCGGGCAGCGGTATCATTCTCAAATCTCGAAAAGGTAATGCAAGTGCACATAATATTGCAATTCTTTTATTGGATGAACCTGATGCCTGCTCGAATTTGCTCAGTGAATTTGCAAACTCCGCCTACGTTACCGTCTGGCTCGTGCTGCGTACTGAGAACGACACGCTGGTGGCAAATGCGTCATTGTCAAAGCAATCTAGTTTACTTTGCAGGAATACTACCTTCGTTAGTATGATGCAGGAAGACGAAATATGTCTCATAACAAGAGAACCGATAGTTGTTCAAAAGTACAGCCAACTGGGCAATCACCAGAAAGCAATGCTCACTACTGCGTTTCCTGGGCAACTAGTTATACTCGCGTGCAAGCCCTTAGTGATTAATCGTTTGAGGAAAATTCAAACCTGTGTCATTACGCCGTACAGAGATGTTATTGATGCCGCGATTGCTATGAACGCAACACCAGTGTACTGTTGTGGTCTGGGTCCTGTGGGTCTCGTCGTTGGTAGCTGGCTCCCATCGGACTCGTCCCTTATAGCGAGAAGCAATGCTTATATGGGAAAACAGAGAACAGACGTTTATTTACATTAGAGAGAGGTCAATAAGAAAGTTTAGATATATAGTGGCGTTCTTCGTACATGGCGAGCTCTCCACTCGAAAAAGCACACCGAATGAGCCGTGGGGGCTCATTATAAAGGGTCTGTCCTCCCCAGATCCCTAGATCGGGGACCGCGTACAGATGGCACCGTCCAATCACGGACCACACATTACCCGCGAGGGTGACGAGCACGCACGGTCCACGCGAACGTTCAAAACTGAAGCGTGGTCACCGCACGGCCATGTGGCACGAACGCGGCTCCCCCCCGTCAAGGTGTGTCGCTGGGCGAGGGGTCTGAAGTTGATGACTGCATCCATCGAAAGGGCCGCCGTAAACAAGCTTCAAAGGGTGCCGAACGACTCGTTCAATTAGCGGGACGATTCCCGGCCGCCGCCGCCGCCGTCATCTTCCAAAGAAGAAGCTGCACCGGTGGTCTCCCGAACTGCTCACGGCGCCGCGGCGGCAGGACGCCGCACCCTCCGGCCAGGTGGGAACAATACATGGCGGACACAGGCCGCCAACCCGTTTGGCGACTCAAAAGGAACATCAAAAGGAACGCCGATCCATTGTCAGACCTGGCGCCGGTCCTAACAGCCTCTCCGCCGGGGAAAGAAGATCCCGAGGTGCAGTGGCCAGCAGGTACTGTGCAGCGGGATCTGTATTGCAGCTTGTCGGCTCTTCCTCTATTACTTTTGTCCCGAACACTGGATCCGATGATCATTGACCAAGAGGGCGTTGCTCGCAGGGATGAGGTGACCCCCCTCCACCATATTTTCCGCCCACCACAAATGAGGAACTGCGGAAACTGCGCCGAAAGCACACCCACACACAAGCAAGCACACGGCAATTCCCTACTCAGAATCACCAGACTTAGATTCACCTGTGGAAGTCATTTCCTTCTACCTCAACTTTATTCCTGTGGCCCCCGCCGAGTCGCAACACCACATCAGCCACTTTTGAAGACATTAAACAAAACACTTGACACATGATTGGATAAATACAGAAAACTAGTGGGCCTCAAATCGAGGATAGAAAGCAGAAAATCGTTTTGAAGCCCTCGGGGTACTAGGGACAACGACTCAGACCATCTGCGTTGCTGTTGAGTTTACCCTTCTTGTAATGGATATCAAAGGTGTATTGTTGAAGAGCTAAGCTCCAGCGCAAAAGACGGCCGTTTTTCGATGACATGGACTGTAGCCATGTGAGGGGACAGTGGTCAGTCTCTATTGTGAACCTAGAACCGGCGATGTAGCAAGCTAGCTTCTGCACAGCCCAAACAACGCAGGCACATTCCTTTTCTGAGGCACTGTATGCTTCCTCACGAACAGAAAGCTTTCTACTGGCATACAGTACAGGGTGTTCCTGGTCGTTCTCTCCCCTCTGACAAAGCACGACACCCATACCCCGGTCGCTGGCGTCACACTGAAGAATGAACGGCTTAGAGTAGTCAGGCGCGCTCAACACTGGCTGACTTTTTAGTGCCTTCTTTAGCGTAGAAAATGCATGTTCCTTGGCCCCATCCCATTTTACGGTCTGGGGTTCAGTCTTTCTAAGAGCGTCTGTCAAGGAACTTGCAATGTCAGAGTAACGCGGGATATACCTTTGATAATAACCGGCCAATCCAAGAAACGACCGAATGTCTTTCTTGGTTCGTGGTTGGGGAAAGTTGTCTATTGCGGCCAGCTTTACTTCTGACGGCCGGCGGTAGCCTTGGCCTATTACATGCCCTAGATAAGCTACCTCAGCGCGCCCCAATTGGCATTTCGCAACCTTCACTGTTAAGCCGGCCTCACGCAGACGACATAGCACAGCTCGCAAGTGTTTCATGTGGTCTATCCAGGAAGAAGAAAAAATAGCAATATCATCTAGGTACGGGAGGGCAAAGTCCTCCATACCCTGTAACACTTTGTCCATTAGGCCAGAAAAGCAATAAGGGGCATTCTTTAATCCAAAACTAAGGACCTTCGGCCGAAATGTTCCCATCGGGGAAATAAACGCCGCAAGCCTACTAGCCCTTTCAGTTAGAGGCACCTGCCAGTATCCCCTGACTAAATCCAAAGTCGAGATGAAATTGGCACTGCTGACTTGCTCAAGCCTTTCCTCAATATGCGGAATTGGATAAGTTTGGTCCTTTGTAATCGAGTTGAGCCTCCGATAGTCAATACACGGTCGCGGCTCTTTCCCTGGGACCTCAACCAAGATCAGAGGCGAGGTGTAATCACTCTCTCCTGGCTCGATCACTCCTAGCTCGAGCATTCGGTTTATCTCCGCGGCCATTATTTCCCGTTGCCTCGGGGAAACGCGGTAAGCTTTAGAACGAATTGGTTCCGAAGATGTCAGCTCAATATCATGAACTAGGGCTTTGGTTCTGCCAGGTGTGTCTGAAAATGTTTCTTTAAAGTCAAACAATAGTTCCTTCAGTTCCGCTTTCTGATCTGGCTCCAACTCCGCCTGCTCTACCAGGTTACTAATAGTCTCGCCAATGTCTTTGTTTTCTGTTGTTAACTCCGGGAAATCAATAGGCATTTCTTCCGGTTGATTGAGCGACATGTTTACAACGGCATGCCTCTGCTGGTACGGTTTGAGCAGATTAGTGTGGTACACCTGTTGCGTTTTACGCCTTCCCAGTCCAGTAACCAAGTAATTTGTGTCTGACAATTTCTGAACTACCTCAACAGGTCCCTCCCACTGGACCTGAAGTTTATTCTTCAGTGAGGGTTTCAGTATCATCACTTTTTCCCCTACTCGAAAGCTTCGCGTCCGGGCTGTCTTGTCATAATAGCGCTTAGCGTTGTTTTGAGCTCTGCGCATTTCCTGCTCCGCTAGTTCTTGAGCTGCGTGAAGTCGGTCCAACAGCTCAAGCACGTATGCTACTACCGAAGGGTCGTCCGCCCGGCCCTCCCAAGATTCTCGAACAATGCGAAGTGGGGAGCGAAGAGCACGTCCGTAAACAAGCTCCGCAGGCGAAAACCCTGTTGATTCGTGAGGAGCGATCCGAAGCGCGAACATAGCTGCGGGCAAGCAAGCCTCCCAATCCTCTTTTTGCTCATAACAAAGGGCGCGTAGCAGCCGTTTCATGACTGAATGTACCTTTTCTACAGCATTTGACTGAGGGTGGTACACTGAACTGTGGATGATTTTAACGCCACACTTTTCTAGAAATGTCGAGGTTAGTGCACTTGTAAAAACAGATCCCTGGTCGGACTGAATTTCTGCGGGGAAGCCTACACGTGCAAAGATAGATAAAAGCGCTTTAACTACCTCCTCCGAGCTGAGCTCCTTTAACGGTACTGCTTCCGGGAATTTCGTGGCCGGGCAGAGCACTGTGAGTATGTGCCGGTACCCGGACTGCGTTACAGGAAGTGGACCCACTGTGTCTATAACTAGCCTGCGAAACGGTTCTGTGATAATGGGGACCAGCTTCATAGGTGCTTTAGCCTTATCCCCTGGCTTGCCAACGCGTTGGCACGTGTCGCAGCTTCTTACAAATGCCTCCACCTCCCGAAAGCAGCCGGGCCAGTAAAACTCCCGTAACAAACATTCTTTTGTTTTTTTGATGCCGAGATGCCCTGACCACAAACCTCCGTGGACCAGGTGCAGCAGCTCCTTGCGGAAAGGATACGGTACGACTAGCTGATTAAACCGAACTCCTTTTCGACTCGTGTACTTTCTGTACAAGACGCCCCCCTTCTTGGTGAACTGAATGTTTTGCTTAGCCACCCCTTCCTTCGCGTCTGGCGTTAGGTTACGGAGAGTGGAGTCATTTTCCTGTTCCACTATCAGTTCTGTAGGACTTACATTTAACAGCTTTATAGTGCATTCTACTTCTCGAGATGCCTCGGATTCATCCGGTTTCTTACATCTTTCTTTAGATATTGTGTTTTGAGGCTCCATTATAGGGCGGTCCAGTTTCGTGCCAGGTAAAGAAGGCTCTGCCGCTGAAGCTGTTTCGTCTGCCACCGGATCTTTACAAACTGTCTGAGCGGCGAGCTCCCTTGCTTTGGATCGAGTTAAGGCCTGTACGATACCCTCACTGAACCCAATTCCTTTTTGTCGCAGCAAGTACTCTGATTTATTTGAGAACAAATACGGGTATTGCACTGGGAGATGTGCCGAAACGGCAGCTTCAGTGTCTAGAACACCGAAAGGGCCTTCGATGCGGACTCTTGCTACTGGGAGACATGCACTGTTTGTCTCTACTGCCTGTCTTATCCACGCGCATTCTCCTGTAAACTGACTCTCCTCGACATAGGACGGGTGCACTACATCCATAGTGGCGGCCGAATCGCGGAGCACGCGGCACGGTTGGCCGTTCACGACTAGGTCTCGGATGTATGGTTCTAGCAATTTCATGTTTTCGTCATTACTACAGAGTGACATTAACACAACTTTCGGGTTCTTACAACCCAAAGAAATATGCCCCGTCTGTTGGCAGTTATAGCAAACTATCGGCTTCTTGGCCTCGAACGCCTTTTTCTGTTGCCCTTCCGCCCTTTTCTCGGGTGCTTCTTCCTTTCTCTTGTTTTTCTCATCACCGCTTCCTTTGGAGTCTAAACCCTCCTTCGGCATATACCGACCCGACTTTGTCCATCGCGGAGGCTTGTCGGCCCGATATTTACTAATCTCCCTCCTAGGGACATCCTTGCCTTCGAGGGCACGGCGATTTACGTACTCCTCTGCGAGCTCTGCCGCTCTCGTGATAGTATCTACTCCTTGTCTATCCTGAACCCAGTACCTAATGTTTTCAGGTAGACGCCGAAAGAATTGTTCCAACGCAAAACACTGCAGAGTCTTTTCCGCGTCGCCAAGCGCACCCTCCTCTCTAAGCCATTCCTCCAGATTTACCTTTAAGGTGTACGCAAACTCTGGGTATGACTCGTCTTTGGCTTTCTCGATCTCACGAAATTTTCGCCTGAACGCCTCCGCTGACAGTCTGTACTTTTTGAGCAGACTCGCTTTGACTCTGTCATAGTCGTCTGCGTCTTCTTTACCCATACGGGCTATAATGTCAGCTACTTCACACGGCAGCAGCGTAAGCAAGCGCTGGGGCCACGTGTTTTTAGCAAAATTTTCCCTCTCGCACGTGCGCTCAAAGTGCACCAGAAAAAGACCCATGTCCCCTCCTACCGCGTAGGATGGCATCAAATCTGTCATTCGGCGCTCTCTTTCTCGTGCCACTGCGCTAGCTCCGTTCATTGATTGAGCCTTTGCTAGTTCAATTTCTAGGCGTTTCATTTCCATACGATCGATACGTTCTCTTTCCCTTTCCTCTTTTTCCTCATGACGTCTCTGTTCCTCTTTTTCCTCACGACGTCTCTGTTCCTCTTTTTCCTCACGGAGCCTCTGCTCCTCTTTTTCCTCACGGAGCCTCTGCTCCTCTTTCCTTTGCGTAATAGCCTCCAAGCATTCGCTCAGCTCATCGTCATCTGCCCCGATCTTCTCGATGGCGTCAATGATCTCCTGCTTTCTTTTCGTCTCGGCAATTACCTGGCCCAGCTCTCGGGCCAACTCTAACAACTCTGGCTTTTTTAGTCCCTTCAAATTCATGGCGGTCCTTGGTGCTGCTAACTCTTTTAACTAAACAACTTTGACGTACTATCAATACTTCCGTCAACCGTTACCAAATCACTGCTTTGTTTACAATCCTACGCAAAGCCTGGTGATATCTCAGCAAAGAAAAGCAGTGCACTCACCCTATGCAGTCATGAATTCGGGCGCGTTCCTTCCAGTGTTGTCAGTGATGCCACGAAGCAGTTTTGTCCGACTCTAGGTCCTCCAGACAGCAGGTCTCAGCATTGCCTCCTGGTCGATGAGCTCGATCTCACCGCTGCCATCCAGTTGTTGTGGTCTGGGTCCTGTGGGTCTCGTCGTTGGTAGCTGGCTCCCATCGGACTCGTCCCTTATAGCGAGAAGCAATGCTTATATGGGAAAACAGAGAACAGACGTTTATTTACATTAGAGAGAGGTCAATAAGAAAGTTTAGATATATAGTGGCGTTCTTCGTACATGGCGAGCTCTCCACTCGAAAAAGCACACCGAATGAGCCGTGGGGGCTCATTATAAAGGGTCTGTCCTCCCCAGATCCCTAGATCGGGGACCGCGTACAGATGGCACCGTCCAATCACGGACCACACATTACCCGCGAGGGTGACGAGCACGCACGGTCCACGCGAACGTTCAAAACTGAAGCGTGGTCACCGCACGGCCATGTGGCACGAACGCGGCTCCCCCCCGTCAAGGTGTGTCGCTGGGCGAGGGGTCTGAAGTTGATGACTGCATCCATCGAAAGGGCCGCCGTAAACAAGCTTCAAAGGGTGCCGAACGACTCGTTCAATTAGCGGGACGATTCCCGGCCGCCGCCGCCGCCGTCATCTTCCAAAGAAGAAGCTGCACCGGTGGTCTCCCGAACTGCTCACGGCGCCGCGGCGGCAGGACGCCGCACCCTCCGGCCAGGTGGGAACAATACATGGCGGACACAGGCCGCCAACCCGTTTGGCGACTCAAAAGGAACATCAAAAGGAACGCCGATCCATTGTCAGACCTGGCGCCGGTCCTAACAGTACCAAGAATATGGGGGCGTGATGGCAGTGATTCGCGCTATACTTGACGGTTGCGTTGATGTTTATGTAATGCTCGAAAGGTTGGAAGAATTGGGTTTCCATTTTTTTCTTTCATTCTCAAGCTCTACAATGCACGCGACATACATTTTATGTGCACAGAGACAAAAACCGCCGTATTAGTTCTGTAGTAGATCTTGTTGGAAAATCCCACATGGGATTTCTCTTTCTGCTAGCTGCCACGCTTGTGGTATGAATTGTTTTGAGTCTTTTTGAATACTTCAAACACGGACGTCTGCAGCAGAACGCAATGATGGATTCTGGAATGTTTTTGGACGCGTCGTTTCTGGCCAACTCTGCACCCGAGGACCCAGGGTATTAGAGAAGTGAGCTTAGGCAAGAAAGGCATGGTGATAACACTAATTGCCTGTTTTCTCGAAATTCTGCTCTTGTCGGCCTACTTCCGGAATGCGCTTGCATCTCAGTTGACTATCACACACCCACCGAACCACATAGACACTGTGGAAGATCTCACGGGGGCGTTAGAGAGAGAAGAAATGCAGCCGTGTATCGTCAAACACGGCTGCTTTCACGGGGCAGCCGAGGGTAACATAAAAAACGGGCCCCACTTTTTCAAGGCCAAAGTGGCTCAGGCGTTACATGAGGGCACGACGATTTTCCTGTTCGACTTGAAGAGCGAATGCCTTCGATGTGCAGGGACGCCAGGTTTCCTGTGGCTGCATTGTGCGCCACTGTCTTGCAAAGCTTATGTCAGGCGCGATTTCGTAGGGTACACACATTTTTCAGCACTCCAGTCCGAAAGGGTTATCGTCTCGCACAAGCGTATGACCAACTTTTGCGGAGATTATTTGAGACTGGCCTACCACCCTTTGACCAGCCGTTCCTTTACAAAGAGGACACGCTCGGTGATTCCGGGAGCGATTTACTGGCCGAAAACAGCCATTCACAAATATTTGAGCTATCGGAATTCTTCTGGTTCTATTTGTTTCTTTTGTTAATCTCGACCATCGCTTTATGGCTAGAGTTTTGTTTAATGCCTTTATTGATTAGCGCTGTGCCACGAGCATATCGAGAAACAACTCTGCTTTTTCAGGTATCACTTGCGTCATGTGTAGCAGGACCAGAAGCTCCCAGTGTACAAATCCGTAATGAGGTCTAAAACTGAATATGCGGGACCAATTTTTGCGGAACTGAATATGCGGGACCATTATTTGAAGTGCCACATCACAGAACATGAGTCTTCAAAACGGCACTCAAATATACACTCATTCGTTTTACTCATATGACGTTTACATCTCCGCGTGAAAAGCAAAATCTGGGTTAAAGTCACTCTTGCCCCGTCGTACGATAGCTAACCTCATTGCTTTACGTAACTTTTTCCAGAGTTCACGTCGCACTATACCCGCAAGAAGATTGCAACGCACATGACCATCTGCTTTAACCTCTCTGACACTAAAGGCAATTATCAGGTCAACGTTATTTGTTGAAATAGTGTGCAGAAACCTCGTAGGACTATTTCGGTCTTAAAGGGACACTAAAGGCAAATATTAGGTTATTTGGCTTTAGAACTAGCCATTTAGCCATTTTGACCCAATAAAGCCTGCCACCAGAAGTATCCTGTCGGCCTTTATAAAAACCGTCTTGAATTGTGGACATGCTTTTGAAATATCAATCACACCTATGGTTAATATTTGTCATGGTGCGCTGCGGTGAGGTTTGAGGTTTGGGAGACAACTTGAAAATGCCATGCTCGAAAAATTGTCAACATGAAGGAATAGTCCGAAAATAGTTTTTAAAACTCGAAGAGGAATATTTTATTGCTTTTAGTGATTCTCAAAAGTAGACCTAAAAATAGTGTGATGCTCCTCACCACAACAATAATTGGTGACATTTACCAATGATTTTTTCCACGTAATTCAGGGTTTTGCCTTGGCGAATTAAGGTTACCGGTACTTAAGGCACATGTGACTGCTTTTCATGGTGAGCAGAATTGAACAGGCAACGAGACAGAATCTACAAATAAATTTCACGTTTCACGCACACATTCCTGTTTATTTCAGTGTCTATATGCCGGTTGCTTACTCGGCAATATTTTCCCTGCCCTGTGGGCTTAAAACTGACAGAACAGCAGTGTTGTTCGACGAATCACTGCTCCTACAGTGGACGCATTTGCCAAGAAGCAGCGTCAGACCTATTTAACAAAAAAAAATCTGCACGGCCACCAACCGGCACACGATCTTGGTGTCGCGTGCATCATTTCGCAAAATACTTCCACCTGTGTATGGAAAATTTAGTAAGGTGAAGCAGCTCTGCTAGTATTCATCGGAAGCACATGTTCAGGTGGTTTTATCACATGAAAAAAATGCTCAGATGACCCTCTTTTCGACCGTCTACTCCTGGCCCACCTCCACCTCATCATTCTACCAGCTATGATCGCTAGATACTTGATAACGAATACGAGAACACCCTGATTCATTCATGCGAATAACATGGCTTACAGCACACATATAGTGCACGTTTAGAAATGAACATAATCGGTGCCTGAAGGGTAACTTCAATAATTTTATTTATATTATTTTATTTTATTTTTATTTACAATACCTCAAAGGCCTCAATGAAGGGTTTTACATGAGGGGTGGGCTATTACAATGGATTGATGGGGTAGATGTTGTATCGCTGCTTTGAAGTTGATTATACTGGTGTGCTGTACAGCGTGAGGAGGAAGGCCATTCTAATCTTGTGCGGTCTTGACAAAAAAGGATGAAAGGTGCGCGGTGGTGTAAGAACTTGGCAGGTAAACAGCTTTTCCGTGATTTATGTGGTCTGAACGACGATGGGCTGGCTTGATGATGGGAGTACGAGGTGAATAATGATAAAACTTAAAAAACAGGCACAGATGAGCAACACAGCGGTGTGATGAAAGGGTGGAAGTTAGCACGAGATTTAAGTTCGGTTACGCTTGACTGATATGAATAATCTGAAAAGATGAATCTTGCCACGCGGGTTTGCACTGTTTCAAGTGTTTACTATTGTAACTCGGATGAGGGTCCCAGAAAGCGCATGCGTACTCAAGTTTTGGTCTGATTAGTGTCTGACAAGCGAGTAGTTTGACAAAAGTAGGAACTAGATGAAGTTTTCGGCGCAGACACCCAAGAGCATGGTTTGCTGTGTTAGTAATGTGCGATATGTGAAGAGACCATGTTAAATCAGTACGAAAATGCAGACCAAGATATTTGTATTTAGTTACAAATGAAATTTGAGTGTTGTTGATGAAGTACGCGGTAGATGGGTAGTACTGTCGGCGATGAAAAGAGTCTAGTGACGTTTTGTTTGCGTTAAGGAACATTAACCATAATTTGCGCCAGGTTTCGATCTTATGAAGGTCAGATCGAAGTTCATGAACATCTGATGTGTTTTTAACTGCGCGATAAATGACACAATCATCGGAGGAAAGTCTGCGGTATCTGTAGCAATAAAAAAGGCACACTGTGACTGTTTGTGTGATGTCATATGTACTGCGTAAGGTAAAGCGAGTTGAAGTACCCTGCCAGTACAATGGGCGATGCTGCATTTTATGATGATCGATGAAGTGGCTGTATGTGCCTTTTACTGTGGGCGCATTAACCTAGCCATGTAAAGCTTGCCATGTCCCGATTCATCACGTACCCTCTCATAGGCTCACGGTAGCCCCTTATGCTCAACTATAGAAACCCTCATAAAAGAAACCTGGCCGCACATCTCCTTGAGGCATGGTCCTCCCATGGGTATACTTTGATGTCGTGAATAAATCACGAAGCGTCTTTCGCGCTAAAGTGATTAGCTTTTCATGTCGTTCACTTGTCACCTCTTCAACCACACCTGACAGTAATTTCAAGGAAAAGACAACAACCCAGCACACGAATATATATTAACCCACTACTGCAAGAATGTTTTATTGTATCTGTTGAAAAAAAACCGCGTGATTTCTCTTGTGGTCAACCATCTCGAAAACTGGTCAACCATCTCGGAATTCCGAGATGGTTGACCAGTTTCACAGTAGAGCGCACCGAGCGATGCTCGGAACGGCATTCCAAGACATATCGTCCAGGAGGAAACACCGATGCCGTCGCCGCGTCATGGCCGGACATCTACGTGCCCGAATCTCGGCAGCTCAGAGTATCTTCCGGCACAGGACGACTCGAAGCAGCACCCAGTCAGAGACGCGTCGCCATGGCCACCTCGTACGTTGCAGGTGCCTTACGGGTCCCGAAGTTGACAGCCATGAAACGTCGCCCATTTCCTTTGCTACTTCTCTCGTCTTCCTCTCGCCCCCTAACTTCACCGTTCTTTCTCGCGCATTTCGTGGCTTACTCTAACTACGCTTTGCTTTTTCTTTTGATTAATTTTCGCACCACACGCCCGACTTTATTCGACTGCTCTTCTTATTGATGTTGTGATGGCGTGCACTTTGAACAAACACCAGCGCACGTCACCTCAACACAAGCCGCTCCTTCGTTACCGGATGACGCTAATCCGAAGCTTCACCATGGCAAGCCTTTGCTTGATTCTTCAAATGCGAAAGAAAACAAAGTTCCTACTCGATGCAAAACTGAAATGAACCGATCACACTGCTTTTTGCAACAGCCTGTCTTCGATCCCCGTATTTCCTAGTGTAAACGTTGGAAGGGGGCAGTTAGTGTGATATGACACCAGCAGCTTTTGGCCGCAACTATTGTGCCTGTTCTCTTCGCTCTTTCTTTCACTGACTATTCCTGTACGCGTGCCTTTACCTACTTTTGCTTGCTTTTTTCCACAACATTTCTATTTGTTTCTACTTTTCATTCAATTTGAGCCCCTATTTCCAACTTTTTCTATTTGTATGCACGGTTATGTCTCCAATACGGCAAGCGACGAATAAATACGACATCCCAGGCTCATGTGGTTCTCGTGACTTGACAAGATCACCAAAGAGCTCGAAGAGAAGACAAATAATGCTTTCTTCCTAAATGCAAGCGCGCTATAGATAATTTTTAAACTACTTTTTCAGATTGGCTTCATTTTCATTTTAGTTTTTTTAAGTATCCTGCCGCCCGGTTCTTGGCCCATCCCCCTCTGTGGGTGAGCGCCACCTATAAGCGGTCATCATCATCATCATCAGATACGCTAGAGATGTATGATCCCCCTGAGTGGGTAGGTGCCGAAATTCAAGGAACATCATCATCATGAAACGGCATCTGTAGTTCTGCCTGCGTTTCCAAGCAAGGAAAGTAGCATACGACAGCCCTGGCCCAAAAATTGATCCGCCTTTAAAACTTGTGGCACGACAGTGCACTTAAAAGAATGATCGAACAGGCTTGACTTAGCAAAGCTGTGGGTCGTACTTGGGCGTATCTTCTAGGCTATCAAGGAGACGGTGACACCCTGTCTGGCCTGTGCACGTGCCTACGCTCTTCATTGCGACCTCAACACAGCTAGGCAACAGTTCCTTTTGTGGGCGAGTTAGATATGCTTGATAACTCGGTGTCACGTGACAACTGAAGTATGCACTTTAAAGTATGAGCAGCCATTAAATGCTGAAGTGAAACAGAGCGCGGTAAATAAAGGAATCGGTGCTTGTGTTCTCCCGGCTTCAACGTTTTTGGACGTACGAGTGAAATACGAGCGGTTTCCAGACGCTCAGGAAACATTCAGTTTTATCTGCCACATATCAAGAACACCATTTCCCCGGCGGTGAAATCACCATTTTCCATACAGCGCTTTTAGTGAACGAATGACACTGGCGAGATCAGAGATTGGATAGCGACTGATCTCAAGGAGTGCAGCACGCTTGCCGCAGGCTGCTTGAACTAGGGAACCCTTCAATCGTTGTGATGCAGGCTGAAAGCCCTAAAGCCCGGGCGGTAGCCTCAACGCGAATGCGCACGCGATGATGTCTTCGCACTCTGCTCACGTGAATATCAACCCTGCGTGGGGAAGATACAATGTTCACATCTCTTCAATTTCTTGTTGAGTTAGGCAGAACAAAACAGGTTCCGTATTATCAATTACCTTTGTCGAGTGCATGCAGTGTGTTTTCGTTCATTTAATAAATAGTTTCGGGTGCACTGAAGAAATGCTATCGAAACCTCGGTCGAATGTGAACTAGTGCTTGCGGCAAGCATCAGAAAATTTTGGTTCGAACGGTATTCTGCGAGTAACCATCGCACATTATGGATTTTTTATTTTGTGTGTGATGTCCACCATGCGAGCTTGCAGCATCGATTCCTGCTCTCAAGACGTAATGTTCGAACAACAACGTCAGCGTTAAACTGCACGAGAAAGAGTATTCGTCACCATATAGAATACACCATTTTCGGCCCAGGAAGCAACAGTGCCACGGTGTTTTCTTATCGCGGTGTATGTTTGGTGACATTGCATATCGGATTCAAGCAAGAAGAAACTGTGACCTCGGCCAGATTGGTAACAAGAAATTGATTCACAGTCTGTGAGCACCATCGTTATCGTGTCTCCTTCAACGCTGTGCTGTACAAGTACCCTCTTTCCACCGGCTTCAAAGAGTAACTTGCGCACAAGTGAACTGGGGTTTTGTATTGTACAAATGCTCGGACAAAGAGAAGGAAGTACTGTTCTCGGACGTTTGGCACCGACGGTTCCCTTAGTTTTGAATGCACGTGTGTTCGTGACTCCGTTGTTGCAATATGCGATTGACAAGCGCCTGTTTCTAAACGATTCACATTGCTCCCTTGTTAAAGCGAGCTAACCGTATCGCTTCTCTCAAGAAATTTACAGCGCTTCTTTTATCCATGCGTTACGACAGCGAAAAAGCATACAGCACTATTGCAGCAAGAAAGGCGCCATAATCATATTGCTAAATATGTCAAGAACGCTTGTTATACTCACAACCCTGAATTTGAAATGCTAAGGCTTTAAATAGAGCCGCAAAGTAGTCGTACAAACACGAGATCAAAAGGAACACCCACATGCTATGAAAAAATAGGGTTTTAGAAGAAAGGTAAACTATAGGAAAGCAGTTCGCCATAAAAGGTGGTGCGTTTCAACAATATTTTCGCTTTATTAGAAAAACTGTCTTGTGGAGGATTGAACAGTTGTGCCTGTATTATTTTTATGTTATTTTAAGATGTCTAACTTCAAAAGAATTCTGCTTAGCATCCTAGCATTATTTTGTACCACTTCGTTGAATGAGCAACAGTATCTGCAAACCTATTTGAAAGGAAATTCTGATATTCTCGAATACTGGCTAGACCATCGAGTTGAGGTTGCTTTTCTTGCTTGCGAAGGCCATAAGAAAGCCTTACGACATTCCGTCTTCTCGGCTGTACCGAAAACATGGACGCTGTGGTCATATCCTCATGACGGTATTTCGCGGGTTCTAGTTAGGAACACTGTGATCAATACTAAAACAGCAGTTTTTGTATTGAATCTAGATGAAAACCACAAGTGCTTGGGAAGGTTGCGTGAAACACCCATGCTCACATACATGACTGACTGGATCGCACTGCCTACGGACAGCACCACTTTTGCGGGAGAGGACAATTTCTTTAACCAATCCACTCGGATTTGCAGTGACATATCCGCCTCAAAATCAATGCAGGATGGTAAATTTTGTCTATCATACAAGGGTGCGGTTGTGATTTCCAAAAAATTCGGTTCATTTGACAATGCTCCACGCGTTACATCCACTTCGGCATTTTCTGGAACAAAAGTTGAATGGGCATGTGTGCCCAATCCAGAACAAAACTTTGCGAATGACACAAGCTGCGCGTTTCCGCCGTTTAAACTTGTGTTTAGCGCACTTGAGGCTATTAATGTAACACTCAAGTTCACGTCGTACCCGAGTGCCGAAGCGGTATTTGAGGCTATGTTGAAGGGAAGCGTGGATGTTTTTGCAATTCTGTTAGTAATGGATGAATTCGGTTTGGATGTGCGTTTTCATCTACAGCCAATACAACTCTCGCCGCAAAAATTTTATGTCCACAGGAACAAAAGTCTAGAAAGAAGTTCTGTGTTTAAGCTCATAGTAGCATCGTATGGTGGGTTCCTTTTTCTGCTAATCATCACTCTGCTGGTTTGGCTTGCTTTGAGTGTTTTTGACTACCTTGCCTCCAAATGGTTGCAGAGGGATACAATAATCGACTCTGGAACGTTCTTGGTAGCTTCCTTTTTGGCTAACTCTGTACCCTTGGAGGCGAGCTATTGTAGTAGAGGTGTGTACTTCCCCAGTATAGCACGTGGGCTGACATTATGTGCGTGGTTTCTTGGTATTGTGCCCTTGTCGTCTTACCTTAGGAGCGAGTTCACGTCACGATTGACGATCACAATACCACCGGGCCACATAGATACAGTAGAAAAGCTGAGCGAGGCGTTAGAAAGAAAAGAAATGCAGGCGTGCATTGTGAAAAATGGCTGCTTTTATCCCAATGTCATGGGTCTACTTCCGAACAAACTTGACACCTTGGAGGGCAGAGTGGCTCGAGCTTTCCAACGGAGCAGGAAAGAATTGCTCTTTTTGACTTTGAGTGAATGCCTTGAATGTGCCAATAAACCAGGGTTCGTGTGTTTAGTGGGCCAGCAACTGCGTTGCGATGCTTTCGTTAGAAAGAACTTAGTCGAGTCGCGTGATTCATTCAAGCTCGCACTTGTGACTACTCCAGTTAGAAAGAGTTACCGCCTCGCAAAATCGTATGACCAACTTCTGCGGAGATTGTTTGAAACGGCGGCACCACTGTTTCACAAGCATTGCAAAGTGGAAATGCTTGAGGCAGTTGCCTTGACCTGACATTGGTGTCACGGTGCTTCTCTCACAAAGTTAAGTGGTTTTGCGATATTGAGACTCATGGGAGTGATCACATACCCACCTACGTGACGATCGATGGTATCATAAAAATTTCTCTTCCGGTGATGCAATTGGCACTGACTGGTCGATGTTTGCATCGCGTGTTGAGAACGCTTGCCAAGAAGGCCTCGCCTGCAGCCTGGAAAATACCATAGTGGAAGCTATGCAAGCGTCCAAATGTAAATTACCATTTTCGTCTAAAGTAACACAGTTTGACATTGAACTGGAAAAACTACGAGCTATACGAAGGCGTGCTGAACGACGATACAGACGCACAAGATCAATTTACGATCTGAGGGAAGCAAGGCGGCTCCAGAAAAAGATTCAACGACGCGTTTACAAACTGGAGAGCGAACGCTGGAAAGCATTCTGCGAATCTCTAGACCCTCATAAACCGCTGTCATATATCTGGAGAACAGTTCGTGGTCTTCGCTCCTCTCCACAACAACGGCACCCTTTTAAAGCTTTGGCACTCCATCATGAAAAAACAGAACTCGAGGTGGCTGAAGAATTTTGCACGAGAGTTGCCGGGAATATTATGAACGAGAGCATCGACGCCGTGATCGTTCCTGAGACGCGATTACCAGAAATGGACATTCCGTTCACCATGGAAGAACTGGAAGGTGCGTTAGTCGCTTCTAAGCGCATGTCATCGCCAGGTCCTGATGGTATTACTTATAGTGCGTTGGGACACCTTGGACAAAAAGCTAGAAAAGAACTTTTAACATGCTTCAACAACTCCTGGCTCAGCGGCAGTGTTCCCCGAGAATGAAAAATTAGTCGAATAATACCACTTTTGAAATAGGGAAAATCACCATTGGACTTGACAGCGTATCGCCCTATTGCCCTCGCAAGCTGCCTCGGAAAAGTGATGGAAAGAATGGTTCTATTTCGTCTCGAGTGGTACTTGGAACGATACACCAAATACCCTTCTTGCATGGCAGGCTTTCGTCAGGGTCGCTCCCCTATTGACTGTGTCCTTGATTTATCGACATTTGTTCAACAAGAAAAAAGTCGCAAGCGCATATCAGTGGCACTCTTTCTTGACGTGAAGGGTGCATATGATAATGTAGCTCACGATGCCATCCTCACTTCTCTCGCAGCAATGGGCATTGGCGGACGAATGTTTCAATGGATAAAAGATTATATAACTGGCAGGGGTTTCTTTGTACAAACATATGAGGGTACAACTGCCCAACATTACAGCTACTGCGGAGTACCTCAGGGAGGTGTTTTAAGCCCCACATTGTTCAATGTGGCCCTCATTGGTCTGGTGAAGGTTCTGCCAAAGTCGGTGTGCCTATCCATTTACGCCGATGATATTTGCCTCTGGAGTACTGCAGTTCTCGCTCTCAGGTGCGTGCACGAATACAGCGGGCAGCAACCCTCACAACAGCCTACCTGCAGAAACAAGGCCTAGATATATCAACTGTGAAGTGCGCGTTGATGGCGTTTACACGCAAACCAATGACGCCATACCCTGTTTACATCAATGGGCAGAGTGTCAAATATGCACGGACGCATCGTTTCCTGGGCATAATAATCGACAGAAGTCTTTCGTGGAGCCCACATTGTGCGTACTTGAAGAAGAGACTGCTATCTATTGTGCATATCATGAAATTCTTGTGCGGTAAAGCATGGAGAACTTCTGTGGCCTCCATGCCACAGCTGTACAGGGCCCTATTTCTGGGTCTATTGCGCTACAGCTTGCCGGTACTGACTAACACTTGCAAATCGAATACTCATTCATTGGAGAGTTTGCAGGGTCAGGCACTGCGTATCTGCCTATGACTGCCCCGATGCGCTTCTACTTATGCCACAATCATGCTTGCCAAAGAACATCCGGTCAGGACATATATAGTTGTGGATTGCCTCAGAGCGCACATTCGACATTCTAGCCGTGTCCCCGACCACCACTTGGCCCTTCTACCTTCCGGAAGACCACGTGCTACGTTTTCAGACGTCATAGCCAAGCACCTAAACAGCATTCCATCAGGATATACGCCAGCTGCGAGAACGGCATGCCCTTTGTGTTGCCTCGACCAGCCGCAAGTACGTCTAGAAATTCCGGGAATCAAAAAAAGCAGTCATTCCAGAGTAGCATTGAAGCAAGCAACACTGCTAATATTACATGAGTTGTACTTAGACCGAACGCAGATATACACTGATGGGTCCGTCTCATCCAGCAGCTCATCAGGTGCCGCTGTAATTCCGGCTGCAGAAATGACAATCAAGTTTAAGTTGTCGCATATGACTACATCTACGGCATCAGAGCTTGCTGCTATAAGGGCTGCTTTACAATATCTCGTTCAAGAACGTCCAGGAAAATGGGTCATATTCTGTGATTCGAAGGCAGCGCTTCAGAGTTTGCAGTCTGCCATGCGTAGGAGCCATGACCAACTGGTACAAGAAATAAGACATTGCCATCATGAAGCTCTAGCACGAGGGCATGATATTATATATCAATGGCTGCCTGGACATATCGGTATTACCGGAAATCAATTAGCCGATGATGCAGCCCGCTCAGCCCATGAAGAAACCCGTGTAGTCCCGATTCCTCTATCAAGGAATGATGCAGCAAGACAACTTTACCTGCTGGCACGAGATCTCACACGCACGTTCTGGTCGTCTACCACCTTCCAAAGGTGTCAATTTTATAAACTGGATCCTTCGCTCAAGCTAAAGCTACCATCACAACTTTCCCGCTCCGATGCGACACTGTTATGCCGCTTTTGGTTGGGTGTTGCATTCACAAAGGTGTACTCCTTTCGCATTTGTATGGCAGACACTCCTACATGCGACTACTGCGGAGATGAAGAGACCATCGAACACGTCCTGTGCAGCTGCGCTTGCTACGACACACAGCGATGCCAGCTACGGATGGTTTTGAATCGACTTGACCCCGGACCATTTTGTGTGCAGAAGATACTAGGACCTTGGGCATCTGCGTCAGTTGCGCAGAAAGCAACTAAAGCACTGCTACTTTACCTTAAGTCAACAAACCTGAGCGACCGCCTGTAAACTGTGTGTGCTCCCCGAGTGTGCTAGTGATTGTGTGTACCTTCTCATCTTTCTGCAACCTCTTTTCTCCCCTTTATCCCTTCCGCAGTGCAGGGTAGCAAACCGGATGTGCGTCTGGTTAACCTCCCTGCCTTTCCTTGTATCTTTATATCTCTCTCTCTCTCTTGAGGATTCGAGGAGTGACAGCGGCATAGAAACAAAACCCGTCTAACTACTTGATCTCTCACAGTTCTTCTGGTTCTATTTTTTTCCTTTTTTTATCTCAGTCTATAGATTATGCCTTGAGTTGATACACAGTCGCTTGATGCATTTGCGATGGGTGGCATGTACATCAAGAATAACTGATCTTAAACACTGATAGAAATAATGCTGCTGAAACCTCGAACTTAGGACGCTATTGAGAACGGCACAACTAAACTTGGAAGTGAATGGACTTAAGTTACACCAGGCACCAAGGAACAGCTGGATGTGCAATGATACAGAACCTCTAGAGTTGGCGCATGCTGCTTGTCATGTTGGCATAACTCTTGCTCGTCTTATCATTCCTGTAAATTATTGTAGAGGTGGTTGCGTTGTCTGGTTCTTCGCGGATTGTGAACGGCAGCAACGTGAAATTTCTAGCCGTTATTTGCTGTCACTTCGGCATCTCCTCTTGTTTTGTAGCGAAGTATATGTAATATCTAGGATTGCTCTTTTCTGCGTTGAAAAGTTTGTTTACACGGTATTTCCTAATTGAAATGTTATAACTTCTTACAGTATAACTCGTCTTGAAGACTCAAAAGGTGTCAGGGCGAATTTGGCAAGATTTTCTGTCACGCACCGCATAGCATACGCCACACATCTTGTTTCTTCACCTTAATACGAGAAGAAAAAAAATGCATTACGGATGCCTACGCAATGAAAAAAAAGGGAAGCTCTCGACTTTCCCTTCTGCGGTTATCACCTCGGAAGCCTTAGTTTTTTCTCACCCTTACCTATACTATGATATGCTTCCCATACAGCACTGCACTATGCACTACCTTGCATCTTTTGTTTTTCCTCACCTCATCCCCAACTACTCTTCATCCCACTGCACTCCTGTTTTTTTCCAGCTGCAGTACTAATATTTATAAGGTTATGCTATTTTTCCCCATCTCTCCTCCTACCACTAGTATCACACGCCATCACACCCATATCTCCTTTATGTTACTTGGTTAACATAAAGTTCATGGCAGCACTATCATTCCTCAATTCCGCCCTTCCTTTCTCTCATCTTACCCTTCAAATCACTTCCCTTTAGCGGCAACACTCGTTCCTGCTCTTTGATGTACTAACTACAAATAGATGTGGGCTCAGCAATACAATATGCACGCCTTATTTCTCTCCTCATCAGCATCACTATCACTTACCTCTGCCTTGCCACCCTTTACTATACATGGCTACACTATGCTTTATCATATCTTCTCCCCTTTCTTCTCCTATTCGCCTTCCCACCCCTTGTCACCCCAAACTATGCATGACTATTTTATACATTGAATTCCCACTGCTCGTTTCGTTCTTCCTCACCCTCACTGAAAGTTGCCTTTTACATAGCAATGCTACAATATAGTACACAATGTTATTTAGTGCATGCTTTCTCTCCGAAAAGGTGTAAAATTCTGTGCTACGCTTCACAATATGCGTCCCCAAACTCGCATGACTAGTCACACTCAAATTCATTTGCTATGCCTTACTATACTGTACACTGCACAGCATGGTTCTGCCATGTTTCGCCATATCCACTCCTATTCTTTACCTCTGCATCACCTCACTCCTTATTAGTCTCACTTTCTTTTTGCGTCACCTTGAGATATACGAGTGTATTGCGCACGGCTACAGTATATATACGCCACCATGAACCCTCCTTCTATATCTCCGTCTTAGCCTAATCAGATCCTAACCTTCACTTTCTACTATCACGCCTTTGCCAGACCTTACTGTGTACTTTTTCATGTACCATGCAATGTATGCTTTGTTTGATGCCCTTCCTTTCCCGCTCCCACCCACATTTCCATTTCAAACCCCCTTGATATGCTTTTCTCTATATTATAAAGTACCTTCTTGCTCTTCTGTAGACTTTACGGTTAACAGTTCCAAAATCCACGATATGATTACGAGGAACGCCGTAGTGGAGGGCTCCGAATAGTTTGATAATCTGGTGCTCGTAAGCGTGCACTGACATCTCACAGCACAAGAGCTTGTAGCATATCGCCTCCATCGAAGTGCGGCCCCAGCGGCCGGGATCATGCCCACAGCCTTCGGGTCAGCAGCCGGGTCCCTGGTCTACCGATGCGGACTCCCTCCTATTCCATACTATTATTCCTTATTGACCATGCGTGCCTTGGCATAGCTGGCCTGGGCTCCCCCTGTGTTAACATGACTCCAATTCGCCGAACAACGCTGATGTTTTAATGGTGGCAAACAGCTCCACCGTTAGCACCATCCACTTGACGCGAGAAGGGTTCATAGTCGAACTGTATTTACCCAGTGAAATGAGAGAGTGTAGAAGAATGTATTTTTTTAAAGACAATAGTCTTTCTTGGGGTCCTTTGACGGAAAAATTTGGTCTGTCTGTCTGTTTATCACTCTTCCTGTACATTTCTCTGTCGGCCCTTAACGATACCTCAAAAGACACAAAACGGCCGACCCGATCTGCAGCGCTCACCAATATTTTTCAAGGTTCCGCGTTCATACTTGTGCGATTGTGAAATAAAAAGAGAATATTGCACATATATGAAGCGCCATAACAACACGTCGATGTTTTATATTTGTGTCTTTATACTAGCGAAGGCACGCACACGTAATTCTAAGGACCGTAGCGTTTATGACACTGCGCTGACAGTGCAACGCGATGCTCAAAAAGGCAAGTGTTTCTAACGCTTTGCTAAGACGACACGGTGGTGGCACCTGCCCGTCGCTTTGCGTTCCACACCTTATCACCTCCAAGACAGGCAGGCATCTCCCTCCACGGGTGCACATGCCTTCCTTCGTTTCCGAAAATAACTGCCAGATGGTACTCGTGTCTAACGTGCCTCGATGCGCTCGTTCGCCTCCGATACACGCTCGAGGCACTATAACGCAGTGCCTCCAGAATACCATCCACCGATTCCCTTGCGCGGAACATCGAATAAACGTTTTGTCCACCCTCACCAGACGCAAGACTATCGTCTTTCGATGACATTTGCAGTGTAACATGCAGATTTGGGGCCTTTTTTTTTTCAAAAAGAAGTAGCAGGACCAGCAGTCCGCTTTGAGGGCGATCACTTCACCGGCATTAAACAATACTCAATAGCAGAATCACTACTAACCGTGTGTGTTGTGACTATAATGTTTCTCACACGTGGCGTTTGTGCTGCAATGAATGATGCAACGTGATTTGCAGTTGATTTACCTAATATAAAACAACTTTTCGAAATTTATTACTGTTATGCACTGCACAAGTGTGTAACCCGTACGTTCACTAAACTACTAGCCGTCGTTCATGTAGCACACGAGACATTGCTAGGGGAGCCAGAACGTTTGGTGTAGGATGCTGTTGTTCGTTTTACGCATCACTGAGCAATGTATTCTGTGTTTGGAGCTATGTAATAAGTGTTCGGAAGATGTCTTGCGTATTGAGATGTTTATTGGAATAAACTATTAGGGACAATTTTACACGGCGTACTCTACGCACCTGAAAAAGCGTCCGCATGGCAAAGGTCAACGCAAACAGTAAGAAGGTTTCGTTACCGAGATGCCATATGAGCTAGGTAGCGGCTACGGGTAGAGACGTATCTACGCTGGTCTGGAGTCGGTTTTAATTTGACTATGTAACTTTTGTTATTGAGCTGATTTAGTGTATCCGCGAGTGTGTATTTTGGCTTTCTATATTTTTGGTGAAATAAAGGGTGTCAACTGGGACCGTGGTCGCACGTTTCTTCCCTAAGTTTATCCTGAGCAAGCACTCCCGAGATTGTTACATTATTGGCGAGCCTGTGCTAGGATGTATTCCATCTTTGCAAACCAACGACATTACCGTCGGGGGCTGCAGAAATGTATTATGACAATTTGTCTTGCAAATAACCAACGAGGGGACTTTTAAGTTTTTTTTTTCCAGAACGCCCAGAAGTAACACGAACGACAGATGCCGCGGGAAGAGCAGAAACGCTAGGCTGAGTGTGAGGACTGCGAGATCAAGAAGAAGAGAGAGCAGGTAAGGACGCGCAAAGAGCGTGCACAGGCATTAGAACACTACGAGCACAACAAAGAGATTCTGCAGCTCAAGTTGGGACTAGCAGAAATAATATGGGTCCACGTAACGACATGAGTATTGCCGAGTGCTCCCACGTAAGCGTCGGCCAGCAAGCCTAGTTCAAGGCCTAGAGATATTTGCCACCGTAAGCTGATGGCAGCCTTCAACGAGCGAAGGAATGACGTATACGCTTATTTGCACCGTTTCCAATGGATCGCCATCGGGCAAGACTGAGAGAGGAGTGAGTGGGCCAACACCTTGAGTTTGTCTTTCATGGGAGATGCATTGATTGTGTTCAGCCGCATGCCAACAGTAGAGTTGATGCGCATTGAATTTGTAAAGACATCTTTATTGAAGCGATTTTGCTTTACGACAGAAGGATTTCGAGATCAATTTCAAATGTGTAGGCCTCAAAACTCCTAGGCTAGCAAGCAGTTTGTCTCTCGCCTTGCTAACAATTCTGGTCGCTGAATTGAGCTGTTGGAGGCATAAAAAAACATGTGAAGCTGTCTGCCACAGGATAGTAGCCGAGCACCTGCCGAACCAATGTTCTCAGGTGTTCTGTCTGCAGTCCCTGCGATATTCGGACGACTGATTTGCATACGAGTCCACATGCGCTCAATCGTTTCATATAAAAAGCCGAGTACGAGAAACTTTGTCACAACATTTTGATTGGTAATGGCTCAGCACTACCGTGTCAGTTTTGCAGAGAAAGATTTATGAGAGGCTTATCTTGTTTTAAGCACGAGATTTCGCATGTACTGTGCATCGCTTATGTAAGCTCCGAGTGCTTATAATACCAGAATGCCAAGCTGCAGGGAGCAGAGCCGACAGAACGCGTTTACCTCAGAGTAATGAACTCTAGCGAAACGAGTTGTATTAGGCATAATATCAAGCGCAGTTATATATATGGCTTGTCCGTTAGTCTGCCTAAATAATTCGTAGCCAGTTCTTATTTACTATCGAGATATTGTTCTGCTTTCCAAATATTCTAATGGCGTGATTTAATTGCAAGCCAACAAAAGCTTGTTTAGGACAATGTTTTGTATTATAAATGTATTGTCTGAGTGTCAAAATCTAGGCAGCTGCACCCGATCATAGGCCAGCTGTTGTATTCTGTACTTCGTCTTCCTGTGCTTCTCCCAGCTAGCTCCTCACGTGCTAGAGCCCCAACGCCGCTGTTGTTAGTCCCACTCAGCCATGACTGCGAGCGCGTGCAGCTGCCGACAGTGCCTCAGGTGGGCGCTGTTGGCTGCATTGTTGGGGTCAGCTGCGACCACTCGCCAACGTAGATGAGAGATCTGCGTGAAGCGTCTCCGGTAGACAGAACTGACTGTGCCAGAGTGGCTGGACACGGCATGCGGAAAATTCACCAAGAGGTTTCTCCTAGTTGGTTCCGGTGGATCACACTGACTACGTCGCCAGGGTCGTTCGCCATGTTGCTGTGAAGACAGGGCCTTGTTTAGTCCAGTTGCTTCCACCCCCACCCCCCCTCCTCGAAAAACTTCCTGGCCATGGGCGTGACTACTGGTCATTCGGGTTGCCTGAATAGATTCCAAGAGAAAGTAAACGCATGAGAAGGACACTGAAAATGAGGTATGGATTAAGAAATTTTGAAGGTATGATAGGGTACCAGAAACCACAGGACCGAGTTGAAAGGCGTGAACATACGAGTGATTTTGCGTGAAATGGGCGAAGTCAGGTTTATTATTATTATTATTATTATTATTATTATTATTATTATTATTATTATATATTAATATTAGTAGTAGTATTAGTATTATTATTACTATTAAGTTGTTCTTGTTGTTGTTGTGGTTGCGTTTCATTATTTCACGTCTGACTGTCTTTAATTGCCACAGTGTTGCGCTACAATAGATATGGCTTAAGGTCGAATTTTTGGCACTGAGGAATGCTAAGCTTAGGAGGACACATCGCGAAATCTTAAAGAAGAAAAGAAAGAAAAGAAGTTGAAAGTAAGAAAGAAAGAATGTAAGGAACGAAGGAAAGAAGGAAGGAAGGAAGGAAGGAAGGAAGGAAGGAAGGAAGGAAGGAAGGAAGGAAGGAAGGAAGGAAGGAAGGAAGGAAGGAAGGAAGGAAGGAAGGAAGGAAGGAAGGAAGGAAGGAAGGAAAAAGTTGGCCCCATATCTGCATGTATTACTGCCCATGTCACCGAAAGATCTCGCGTGTGGAGAGAGTGAACAAAAGGTTTTTTTTAAGTTAGGCGTGAAAAAATTGGTGATTTGTATTCTGGCGGCAATGCGTTAGAGAGTCTAGACCATGCTGTGAAGGCGAACGGGCACATTGAGACATGTCACACACGAGCATGTCATGGCAGTTATCTTCAAAAACGAAGGAAGGCGGGCGTACCCACAGAGAAAGATGCGCGCCTGTTTCAGAGGTGATAAGGTGTAGAACGCAAAGTGACGGGCAGGTGCCACCACCGTGTCGTTTTAGCAAAGCGTTGGAAACACCTTTTTTTTAGCATCGCGTCGCACTGTCAGCGCAGCACTATAAACGCTGCAGTCCTTATAGTTACCTGTGTGTGCCTCTTCTAGTATAAAGGCACACACACAAAACACCAACGTGTTGTTATGGCGCCTCAGATATGAGCAATAATTGCTGTTTAATTGAAAATCGCACAACTATGATCGCTGAATCTTGAGAAATACTAGTGGGCACTGCGGGTGGGGTCGGCCGTTTGGTGCCGTTTGAGGTATCGTTAAGGGCGGATAAACATACAAATGTACAGACAGACAGACAGACAGACAGACAGACAGACAGACAGACAGACAGACAGACAGACAGACAGACAGACAGACAGGCAGGCAGGCAGGCAGGCAGGCAGGCAGGCAGGCAGGCAGGCAGGCAGGCAGGCAGGCAGGCAGGTAGGCAGGCAGGCCTGAATTTTTCCGTCAAAAGTCCCCAAGAAAGACTATCGTCTTTAAAAGGAACGTGAGTGCTACGTCAGGCACGCCAATGCCAAGCTTCGTTGGGCCACATTTTATACGTAGGAGAAGGGCTTCTAATGTTTCATTGAACTTTATTTGGCATATATAGCATATATAGAGACGTAAATTTATACCACCCCCCCCCCCTTCAAGAAGGATTCCAATGACTTGCACGCCCGCCCTAAATTAATACATGAACCTTGCCCATGTGTGGATATTCCAGCCGTACAGCTAGCAGTTCATGTAATTCCTTTACAAACTCTTTCAATTGCGCCTTCCACAATTACCATTCCTTTCCGACAAGCTGTATCTAAGTGATCAACAATATGTGAAACAGTTTCTGGCAGCTCACTCCTAATAAAGTCACTTTCTCTTTCACGCAATACCGCTGGCCTCACAAGCATGGATGTCATGGCAGGAGTCTGCGCTTGCTGCTCACTGTGGTTTATCCTTGTCAGGTATGCGAAGAGAGCATTGGATGGTGATGACGGCCGGCGAGTCTCCAGTGAGCGAGACTACTGCGCACTGCCTGGAGGCGACTGTGACAGAAGACCACATGGGAATGGGAAGCGACTCTTTCCTTCTGCGTGGACTGTGGTGAAAGGTGCCCAGATCGTGGCTGCGAGGCAGTATCTATGGTGCCGGTGGTAAGAAAAAAACGATTATCATGATCGCCAGGAGGATTGTTTAGCAGTACCACCTCTCATGGCTGGCACGGGATCATTATTAACAAGCTGTTCTTTTTAACCCTTTCCCTGTAGCGGTTCTTCATATCTTGAGAAAATAACTTCTGGTCAATGCAAAGCATAGCCGCTAAATAGACTGTGTTGTAAACATGATACTCAAAGAGTAAGTGGTCCCGTTATAAATTCCTGACAGACACAGACTTCAGTAATCGGAGCAGTGGGTGTGGTAGAATAACCGACACCTATGTAAGCGCGACCACATTCAATTTCCTAAAGCTCATGGTGTGCAAACGTGTAGCTGCGGGCAATGACGAGAATGCTCTTAAGTGGCATTCGCAAAATGAAGTTGCAGTGTTAACTGTAAATCGCGTCAAAAACGTTTAATGCACAGACTTTAACCCTGTTAAAAAGAGCCATCCCGCCTTTATATGAACGTCTAGTAGACCTCATTTTAGCCCTCGCTGCCTGCGGCCAGCTCACTGACTGAGAGTAGTGTCCGTGCCACCTTCCCGGCTGGGGCTTGGATCACGGCTGGATGGGGTCGTTTGGTGCATGCACCGGGAAGCACCCACCTCGCCCAGATATCACGGGGTCATGACGCCGACGAACAAAGAGACGTCTTGTCTAAAAATAAACTGTTTATTCGGCCCAACTTGTGGCCGTTAAAAGATTGTTAGATTACAGCGATGCACAAATACACTGATAGCGGCAAACAGAGCGTCGGCCATCGATAAACTATCAAAGGCTGAAAGCACGTCAGCATTCAAACATGCACCGTCAAATCCACCAACACTGTTGCCAGTGGCCACGCAGGTTAAAGAATACTTTGTATTGTTCGCATTGTGCGCGTTGTCTTAACAAAATGATCTACTAAAACCCTGAAGGTTCTCAAACGCTGCAGGCGCGTTTGGTCTGACAATTGCTCACAGTGTAACGGGGCGATAACAAAACTGGAGGGTAAAATTTGGCAATATCGTAATCTCTGCGTTCAAGAAATATTAATGTGCATTCTCGTGGCACATTGGAGCATGCGACATACGAGGACAAGACATTTTATTCGCGCAGGATTCGTTGCGGGGTTTGAAGCATGTTCAATATTGTTACTTCATCTGCATGCCACAAAAATACCAGCACGATTGTGTGGAAACTCAGATGATTACAAACTACCTCAGCGAATAATAGCTTTGCATATGTTACTTTATCACTGACAGGCACTGACGGATAGTACAACGTGATGAAGCGACAAGTGCGTGCCAATTAACGTTATGGCTGTGCCTTGGCGGTCTATATAGTATTCAAGCACATTCTAAACTCAATTCAAGTTTAAATATATTATATTGGCGGATCCACCCTGAACAAGAGCATGAGGCTTATGTGTCTCTAATTCTATGAACTTTCTCCATTGCTATTCTTTACGCATGCGTTTTTATATCCCGCTATTGACTTCCCAGCAAACGTGATAGAAGCAAGAGTGAATATCCCTACCAGGTCGTGCAAACCTATGCTACTAAAAGCTACCACTTTTTTTGAAGGTAGCTATTCATTTTTCGGTAATCTGTAGCACTACCATATGAAATAGTGGTATTTCCTATGTTGTAAATGCCACATAGTGTCATTAGGCGTGTATGACGATCATGTCATACACGCCTGCAGTGTGATCATGTCATACATTATGCAGTGTGCGGTGCCGTAATTCGGACTGAAAAGGAATAAAAAGATGAAAAAAAGCAGAAATTACCAGAGAAAAAATTAGGGGAGCCTAAAGCTCGGCTTTAAAATTTGAACGCAATAGCGACATGCGGTTTATAGTGCGTACTTCAAGCACTCAGTGCAAGAAACATTTTCAAATTTGTAATGCACCCACTATACGTCGCCTTAATATAATAGGCGAAGTAGCGTGTGTGACTTTTGTAGTGGGGTGCCGACTTTCAACCGTGGAGCCATTCGGATAATCAGATATTCTGACGCCCGCTGTCAATGGAGACTTGTACCACGCAATATTACTGCAATACTTTATGGGGGGGAGGAGGGATTCTTAAATGAAAAGAAGAGAAAAGTGAGCCCCGTAACTGTCTCTCAAGGGGAGGACATCTCAACAGTAGCTCACGAGGAATGGGGGTAACGAGGGATTAAAAGTATATGATTAAAAGGTAGAGAGATAGAAAGCGCGGAAGGAGAAAGCGAGGTGCAGGAACAGCCACATACGGAAATAAGGAGAACATAGGAAAGGTGGACATGGTCTAAGGAGTCAGACGAAGGGGCAACACTCGGCGATAGCTCTTGTCGGCGTCAGGAGATGGCGGAGGGCAAGCCAGCCGGCCAGAGCAACGCTGTCGTCGGAGATCGCAGGGGCACAACCGGTCGGCACGAAATCCAGCAAGCGAGTCCAATATTTTATATGTCGTTGGGAAGCATTTATACAGGACGCGTGTGTTTGTGAAACATGAAAGCTACTTTCAGTGCATTTCCAAGCAGAGGAAGTTCTTTTCGCTGTTTTTAAAAGCAGAGTCGTGGCCGCGTGGTAGAACATTCGCTTGCCAGGTAAACGACCCGGGTTCCATCCCCACTCGGACTGAAACAACCCTGGCTCGGTACCCACTCTGCACCAGGATTCTTTATCGTTTATTTTATTTGCCTCGTTCTCAATTTTTTGGTTACGCATAAGATGATAATTTCTCGCTCACAGCTAACGATGCCGATGCCTACACCGATGCCCACACTGACGCCGACACCAGAATAAATGCGAAACAAGCTCTTCAACGCTATCGCGTTAAAACTTGCGCAACTAGCACAACTGGTGCAGGGCTGCAACAAACCCCGTAGCGAGGCGGAGTTCCCTGTCTGTTTAATAACTGTGGAGGACTTTTTCGCATGCTGTCGTCGTCACTTGGCACAGCGCTGGGAAACCGTATATCAAAGACATTTGAGCGCGTCCTCGTGCTATGAAGAAGCATTTCTCGTTCTTCAATTGGCTTGATGGTGGCATTTGCGCATGTGAAACAGCATATACTAGAGCCTACGAAAGTTCCTAAAAGAGTTAGAGTTGACACTGGCACTCTGGTTGTTCAGGGACCATGGGAGTGATGGATAGCACAAGGATGAGCCTAATCTTCATGTTTTTGAATGGCGAATCGCACTTTCGGCTTCGTTTGTTGCTGTGTTATGGTTTTCTTTCGAAGTAAAGAGCGCACCCTTTTGAACCTCGTGAGGCAACTTCAAATGGTAGGCCTAAAATATTAAATTTGTAAAGCGCAACTGCTAAACACTCGCTGATTATTGTTTCGTTACAGAAGTGCTCCAAGCCACACCAATACACACGGAGCCAAAAGTACGAAGATTAGACAAATTCGTGTACTCCCCATCATTCTCATACTCGCTGAAGCGCCGTGCGTAGACTCACTCCTATAGACAATAGCGCCAGAGTTCCCTTTAGAGTATATTAAGGAAACTCTATGCTGGCGTCAATTCAGCGCGTGCTCACGCCAGGAAAAAGTGTTCAAAAGTAACTCAAGTTCGAATAGCATAGCCCTTCGAGGATGTCCTCATGCTACAGAAAAAGGCCACTTTCTCTGGTTCTTAAAAGGCCTTGAAGATGATATTCAGTGCGGCGAATTTAGTGGCCGTTAACGCCAGGAGAATCACGCGTAAATTTGTAAAAAAGATACAAGTGAGAAATACAGAGAGAAACTGGCGAAACAAGAATAAAATCAGAATTAAATAAAAATATAACGATAATAGGAGGACAAAAACTGTAAAGTTGTAGATGAAAAAAGGAGAAGGGAAAGACCCACTAAAGCGAAGAGCACCAAAGCGGGCTACACAGTTCTGCTATTGCTTCCGCATTGGCATCACTTTATTGCAAAGGAGCCTCATTTTTTAATACCCTTACTTCCTCTCCTTTTGATCTATTTTACATTCCACGTTCAGTAGTACTTACCGTTGGGTTGATCGATAAGGATTCATGACTATGAAACGGTTCAACCAATGAATTTTTGGCCCCTGTCTACGTGTATTTTTGATTGTCTCCGGTTATTGTCACTTAGTTGATATCTTACTCTCTACATCATCCTTTCTCTCACTTTCTTTCTCCGTCTTTATCAATCTTTTTATCTTTTTTTCTTTATCTTGCTTTAATCGTTCTCTATTTCTATCGCTTCTTACTTTGCCCCATTGTTCACAAAAGCTTACTCTTTGTCTTACCGAATCTCTCTCTAGCCGAGTTATCTATTTAGTATCTCGCGCATTTCAACACGTGAACCACGAAATTCCAAATATTATAAGAACACTCGTTGTTCTTAAGGGACGTTTTTTCTGTTCCCCGTTGCTCCTACTCGGAAGCCTCGCCACAAGATGCCTCCCACCTCCTTACTTGACTCTTAGAATGTTGAGAAAAAAAAAACTAGAATCGTATACGATACAAAACTGAAACGAACTGATTACAGTGCTTCTTACAAAAGCGAGCCTTCAATTCCTGTCTTTGGGAATGTAAAAGCTGAAAGAACAGCTCGTGTAATACAACGCGGACAGTTCTTGGCCGCCATCGTCATAAAAAAACTGAGGCAGCATCGCACTAGTGATGTCATGCGCAAGTGTGTAGCTGGCCAGCGTTCTTTCTCTCACTGCTCGAACCTTGCTCTTTCTTTTTTTATTTCTCTCTTTCCTTCTCTTTTTCCCTCGCTTCTTTTTCTGTATATTTCCCTTTGTTCCTCAGTTTCTTGCTATTTTAACCCCTTACTTTTCGATTTTTCCGTTCCTCATGCGCTTCGTTTTTTTTTTCCTAACTTTATGCACGGATTTGTCTGCGTGACGCCAAGCGAAGAAAGCACACGACAGCCCAAGCTCATGCAGTGCTCGTGACTTGACGAAGGCACTCGACGAAGAAGAGCAAGGCGACTTTCACTTATAGCGCGCTCGCTCCTATAGGAACGAGCGCGCTCTAGGTACGGTACACATGGCTGATCTCATTCAGCGGGCACGTGCCGAAATTCCAAGAAGCATTATAATCATCATAAAACGGCTATGACATCCATAATTTGGCCTGCGTTTCCAAGCGAAGGCGGCAGCATACGACAGCCCGGGCCCATAAAGTGCTCCGTCCTCATGACTTCTCAAAGACAAGAGAGAACTACGACAGAACCATGCTTGGGCGTCCCTTTCAGTCGATTAAGGAAACGGTGACTCCTCGATTGCCCTGTGCGCGTACCTTCACCCTTCATTGCGACCTCCACACAGGCTCCTCTTGTGAGTGAGTCGGCTATGTCAGATGGTTCGGCATCACATGACAGCTGAAGTACGCACTTAAAAAAAAACGAGCGGCAAATAAACGCCGAAGAAGATTAAGAGAACGCCGTAAAAGAAAGGAATAAACGTGTATGCTCTGCCTGCTTGAATGTTTTTGGACATACGAGTGAAATACGTGTGGTATCCAGACGATCAGCAAACTTCCAGTTTTCTCTGCCATATAAGCAATACCATTTCCCCGACGGTGAGTTTCACCATTTTCCATAATGCGTTCTTATTCAATGAATGGTGCTGGTGAGCACACAGATCAAATAGCCACTGACCTCAAGGAGAGCAGCATGCTTGACGCGGGCCTCTTGAACTAGTGAACTTTTCGGTCGTTTTGATATAGGCTGAAACAGCTACAGCTCTAGTGGAAGCCTGTACGTGAATACGCTCGCGAACACGTTGCGTGTGGACGATACACTGATCACATCTCATCGATTTCGTGACTAGTTAGGTGGAACAAAACACGTTGCCTACAATCACTTCTCTTTGTCGAGTGCGCGCAGCGTGGTTTCGTTCATTTTTTAAGTAGTTGCGGGTGCGATGAAGTAAGGTTACCGAAAGCTCAGTTTAATGTGAACAAGTGCTTACGGCAAGCGTCAGAACATTTCGGTTGGATCGCTAATGTGCCAGTAACCATCTTAATATCTTGAATTTTGTTGCAGATGTCCATTGGGTGAAGCTGCAGTATCAAATCCTGCTGCAAGGACCTAGTGTCCGAACGAGATCGCCAGCGTTAAACTTCAGGGGAAAAATCAGTTGTCACCATTCAGACAACACCATTTGCGGCCACCGAAGAGACCGTGCTTCGTGTTCTCTAATCGCGATGTACGTTTGTGGACATTGCATATTGGATTCAAGCAAGAAGAAACAGGGACCTTGGCAGTTTCAAAACTCCTCCGCTTTGCTGAGGCCAAGTTGGTAATAAGCCACCGATTCACACTGCGAGGACCAACGTTATTGCGTCTCATTGGATGCTGATCTATAGCAGGTGCTCCCTCTGAACCGGCGTCGAAGAATTACTTGCGTTTAAGTGAAGGACGCACTGTGCTAAAACATTCAACACAAATGTTTCCCTAAATCTGATTGTACGTGCGTTCACAGCTTTGTTGATGCATTACGTGATTAGCAATCTTCTGTTTATAAGTGATTTACATCGCGTATTTGTTGAAGTGTGATAACGTTTTTGTTTCTCGGGTGAAATTTACAGAGCTTCATTTATTGATATACGCGACAAAGAGAGAAGCACTCGATGTACCACGATTCTAGCAGCAAAGGCGTAATATTCATATGACTAAATATGTTATGGGTGATTTTTACCCTCATAAACTGAAGCACAAAGGATAAGGCTTTCAATAGAGCCGTAAAAGTGTTGCAAGAACACGAGAACCAGAGAAACACCCACATACTATAGAAAGATAGTTTTGTTCGAAAGGTGACCTGGGAAAGTAGTTGCAAAAGTTGGCGCGTTTCAGAAACATTTTCACTTGACCCAAGTCATCAAAAGAACATTCTTGTGGGGCATTGAACCAGTGTGCATCTATTGCTGTTACGTTACTTCAAGATGCCTAACCTGAAAAGAACTCTGTTTACCAGCCTAGCGATATTTTGTACCTCTGCTTTAAATGAGCAACAGTATCTGCAAGGATATTTGAAACAGGATTCTGATATTCTCGAATATTGGTTAGACAGCACTTTTGAAGTATTTTTCTTCAATTGCGAGGGCCATAAAAAAGCCTTACGACATCCAGTCTTCTCGGCTGTACCCCAAAAATGGTCGCTGTGGTCATATCAATACAACGGTATTTTTCGATTAGTGGTTAACAACACTTTTGATAATATTAAAACAGCCGTTTTCATAATAGATCTAGATGAACAACAGAAGTGCTTGGGAAAGCTGCAAGAACTACTTCTGGTCACGAACATGACTGATTGAATCGCACTGTCTCCTTCCAGCACATACTTAGAGAAAGAGGTTAATTCCCTTAACCAATTCACCCGACTTTGCAGCGACACATCCGCCTCAAAAGCGATAACGGGTGGTAAGTTTTGTCTATCATTAAAGGTTGCGGCTTCGATTTTAAAAAAATACGGTACACTTGACATTGATACACGCAGTGCATTTACTTCAGTATTTTCTGGAACAAAAATTAAACTGACATGCAGGCTCATTCCAGATTACAAATTTACGAATGATACAAGCTGCGTGTTTCCGCCTTAGACATTTGTGTTTAGCGCTCTTGAGGCTATTAATGCAACACTCACGTTCACGTCATACCCAAGCGCCGAAGAAGTAGTTAGATCTATGTTGAAAGGAAGTGTGGATGTTTTCGCACATCCTATAGTGATGGAAGAGTTTGGTTTTAAAGTGTCCTTTTATCCACATCCTGTACAATACACACAGAAAAAAATTTATGTCCACAAAAACCAAAAATCCAGAAAGGAGTTCCGTGTTCAGGCTTATTGTAGAATCGTACGTTGGTTTTCTCTTTCTGCTAGTCGCCACTCTGCTGGCATGGCTTTCCTTGAATGTTTTCGACTGTTTCGCCTCCGGACGGTTGCAGTGGGACGCCATAATGGACTCTGGAACGTTCTTGGTCGCCGCTTTTTTGGCAAATTCTGTACCCGTAAAGACGAGCGGCTTGAGTAGAGGTGTATACTTCCTTAGTATAGCACGTGGGATGATATTAATTGCCTGGTTTCTGGGTATTCTGCTCTTATCGCTCTACTTTAGGAGTGAGTTTACGTCTAGATTGACAATCACACAACCACCGGGCCTCATAGATACAGTGGAAAAGCTGAGCGAGGCGTTAGACAGAAATGAAATGCAGCCATTCATTGTGAAAGATGGCTGCTTTGATGCCATTGTTATGGGTGTGATACCAAACAAGCCTCTCACTGGCTCAAGCTTTTCACTGGCTCAAGCTTTTCAGCGCGGTAAGAAACAAATGCTGTTTCAGACTAGCAAGAAATGCCTTAAATGTGCCAGTAAACCAGGATTCGTGTGTTTGCTGTGCGCGAAACAGCGTTGTGATGCTTTCGTTAGGAAAAACTTGGTCGAGTCGCGAGATTCAATCCAGCTCACACTTGTCACTACTCCAGTTAGAAAGAGTTACCGCCTCGCAAAAGCGTATGACCAACATCTGCGGAGATTGTTTGAAACGGCGGTGCCACTGTTTCACAAGAATATTCCTTGCAAAACGGAGATGCTTGAGGATTCGAGGAGTGGCAGTGGCGTTGAAACAAAACCCGTCCAACTACTTGATCTCTCACAGTTCCTCTGTTTCTATTTCTTCCTTTTGTTTATCTCAGTCTTTATATTATGTCTTGAATTCATATTCGGTCACTTCATGAATTTTCTATGTGTGTAGTGTGCATCGAGAGTGACTGAGCTTGAACACTGATAGAAATAATGCTGCTGAAATCAAAAACTTAGGACGCTATTCAGAACAGCACAACTAAACTTGGAAGTGAACGGACTTAAGTTACGCCAGGCACCAAGGAATAGCTAGATTCTCGTTTCATTCATTTTGACCCCAACTCACACTTAACCAGTGATGCTCCATGCATGAAATTTCCTCTTTTTCGGGGATAGCTCACGTGTCATTTTGATCCAGAAAAAAAGAGAATATTAGTGATATTGTGGGATATCACAGGAATGGCTGAATTCTTTTATCGACCGATCATTAGCTGTCACAGTGCGCGTTCATCTGCTGCATTCAGTTCTGGCGCATACACCACGTAATCGTAGTCTGAGATTTGTTTCTCATACTTACGTGGAGCGATCCCTAGTTCACTAATGGTTTTGGAATTGATGGCCACAATGTGCAGTGTACAAACAGTATATGAGTTAATAAAATAATGTTTTGCTTGTATTGCAGTGGTAGGGCTAATATTTATTTCTAAAGTCGCCAGTACGTGAGACACGTAAAGTATACAGTACGCATGCGCGTGAATGGGGCGGAAATTTGTACTGTTGTGCAGAGAATTATGCTGGAAATTTTGCCAAGCGTCTGCAATGAAAAAAATCTCGAAATGGAGAATTTTTCGGTCTCTGAATGGGAATTATTAGGCGTAATGCAGAACATCACCACACTTGCCTTTTTTTACTGTATCGCTACAAAGTAATATACAATGCGGATAACTAAATTTTTCCCTCATTCCAAACGGTATAAAATGTTATGCTATGCTTCACTGCGCACCTCGCCAAGCTCACACGACTACTAACAATCAATTTCGTTTGCTACACCTTGCTGTATTCTACACAGAACAGCATGGCACTGCCATGCTTTGACATATCCACTCATTCTTTACCACCGCATCACCTCGCGCTTCTTTTAGTCTCAATTTACTTTTCCGTCTCCTTGAGATACACGAGTATACTGCGCATGGCTCCAGTATACTTCACCATCAACTCCACTTCTTTATCTCCGTCTTAGGTTTACGTCAGCTCCCCACCATCACTTTCCAATACCACGCATTTGCTGCACTTTACTGTGTATTTTACCATGTACTTTACTATGTATGCTATGTTTGTCCCCTGATTTTTTTTGCTCCCACCCTCACTTTCATTTCGCCCCTCCTTGATCTCCTGTTCTCTACGTGGTAAAGTAACCTCCTTGCTCTTCTACAGACTTTAGGTCCTAACGTTCCGAAATCTACGATATGACTATGAGAAACGCCGTCGTGGAGGGCAGTGGATAGTTTGATAATCTGTTGCTCTTAAACGTGAACTGACATCTCACAGCAAACGTGTCATTGCACCTTGATCGAAATGCGACCGCAGTGGCTAGGATCAAACCTGCGACCTTCGGGTCAACAGACGGGCAGCCTTGCCACTGGTCCACCGAGGCGGACTCCCTGCTATCCTGTACTATGCTTCCTTATCAGCTATGCGTGTCTTGGCATAGCTGGCCTGGGCTCCCTTGCTGTTAGCTTGAGTCTAATGCCCCTGTCACACGGCCACCACCAAACTCCGTTGAACACCGTCAACGTAAATCTCCCCTAGGGGGTTCGACGGAGAAGGAGTTGTGGCAGTGTCACACGGTAATGACAAGGTTGTAACAGTTGCCACGAGGGTGCTCAGCTGGCGCTGTTTGATTTTCGGAAAAGTATTCTAATTTGATCCGTATTGATTCTTTTGTGAATCCTCGTTATGCGGTTTTACAAAAAAGCAATATTAAGTAGGTATGCGACTAACAAACCATTAAAAATAATTTCAAATAAAAACGCATTTGCTAAATGTAGCGATGCTGCTAGTGACGCTGGCCACATTGTGCTTTGAGTTGTTTTGTTGCCTGTGTACATGCCCGCTACGAAAGTTCTTATGCTTCCTTGCCTCGTGAGCGCACATTTTGTGTTCTTCAGCCATGAGTGACACAGCGGATGACGTGAGGAAGTGGTGCGATATTGCGCTGGTAATGACGTTGATCGTCTGGTGCCGGGTGGCCCGACTCGCGAGGCACGGTTTGTAGGGCATCGGTGTTGAGATTGATTGATATGTGGGGTTTAACGTCCCAAAACTACCATATGATTATGAGAGACGCCGTAGTGGAGGGCTCTGGAAATTTTGACCACCTGGGGTTCTTTAACGTGCACCCAAATCTGAGTAGACGGGCCTACAACATTTCCGCCTCCATCGGAAATGCAGCCGCTGCAGCCGGGATTTGAACCCGCGAACTGTGGGTCAACAGCCGAGTACCTTAGCCACTAGACCACTGCGGCGGGGCGGCATCGGTGTTGAGAGTAGATGAACTCTGGCGGGCGTAAATATTGTAAACAAACACGCGTTGTGAATGAGTACTACAACGAAAGAACGTTTAATATTGCTAAAACGTATTATTTTTTCACTGCGGCCACTTAGTGCTTGAAATTTTTCTTTGACCTCTAGTCTGCTGAGGACGAGAGTACCTCGTTTCGCTGCGAAGGGAGATCGTTGAACGTCCTTTGCGAAATGCTCCGTTCACCTTTATTTGCGTAAGGGTGGCCGTGTGACACCGACCGCATCTTCGTTGTCGTAAAGACGAGGGAGTTAAACGGTCTTCACGGGTGCCCGTGTGACAGGGGTATAACTCACGTAACCATGTCAGTGCGAGACGACAGCGATGTTTTGATGACGATTAACAGCTCCGCTGTTAGAACCGTTCACTTAACGCTAAAAAGATTCATAGTCGCACTATAATTACCCACGGAAATGAAAAAGAGTAGCATAATGCTTTTTGTTTAAAAAAAGTAGCAGGACACCCCGTCCACTTTCAGGGCGATTACTTCGCTGGCTTTGAACAATACACACAAGCGGACTCGTAGTTCCTTGCCTCTGCGTTGTGACTACTAATGTTTCTCACGCGTGGAGTTTGTCCTACTGTGAATGGTGCCTGCTCATAATATATGTGCTAGTGATGCAGCACGATTTGCAGCTGCTTTACCTAATTATAAAACAACTTCATGAACGTTCTTGCTGCTATCTACTGCACAGATGCGTAATTTGTGCGTTGATGTAACTTTTATCCACAACTCGCCTAGCATGCGGTTTTGCGTTCGACGCATCTTTGAGCTCAGTATTCATTGTTTGTCTTGAAAGATGTCTCGTGTATTCAGTGAGAGATGTCTGATGAGAAAAGTTATTGTGTACAATTTTAGACGACATACTCGACGTGCTCGACAAACCGTCCACACGGCAAAGGTCAACGTGAACTGTAAAAACGTTTGGTTACTGAGACGCTATATTAGCTAAGTAGCGACTATAGGGATAGACACGTATTTAGACCTGTCTGCGGTCGATTTTTTTTTACTACGTACGTTTCATTTTGTGTATCCGCGAGTGCTTCTTTTCGCTTTCTATTTGTTGGTGTAATAAGGGATGTTTGTACTTCCACCATGGCCTCCCATGTGACCCTCAATTCATTCTAAGCAGGTGCTCTCGAGATTACCCGTTACATGACATAAATTGGTGAGCATGTACCAGGATGTATTCCATCTTTTTAGCCCCGTCACATTATGGTAGGGGGCTGCAGGGATTATGAGATTTTGGCTTCGAAATGACCAATGAAGGGACGTTCAAGTTTTTCTTGAACACTCAGAAAGATCACTAAAGGCAGATTACGCGGAAAAAGCAGGAACGCTAGGCTGAACGTGACGACCGCGATATCAAGAACGAGAAAGAGCAGGTAAGGGTGCGTGAAGACTTGCACAGGATCTCAAACAGTACGTGTTGCCAGAAAGGGACTCTGCAACTCAAGTTAAGACTGACAGGACTTAATTCGAGTCCACGGAATGACACGAGTATCCCGAGTACTACCACGTACGCGCCGGTGAGCCCAAGTACTTTCAGGCCTAGACATATTTGTCACCGTAAGCTGATGCCACCCTTCGAACGAGTGACGGGATTACCTACTTACTTATTTGCACTCTTTGGAGCCGATCACCGTCGCGCAAGACTGGGAGGGGAGGGAGTGGGCCAATACCTTGAGTTTAAGTCTCGTAATGACGATGATGTGTGTGTTTCTATGGCGCAAGGGCTATTTTTGGCCAAAGAGCACCATGAACATTGACAAAACAAATAACAATGGTCTGTCATTGAAGCTATATACACAGGATGTAAATAATTAGGGTTCTCGCTGTTGTAAAGAGATCTGAAATTCCATGCCCTAAGGCGGGTTAAAACTCAAAAGTACTACAATCATGAGGGTGATGTGAAATGTGTGAAGCTGCAATAAATTGCAATGTATGTGGGGAGAACCACCGCAGCCGTGACCTATACAGAGGTTGAGCAACGGATCATCTCGGAATATAGGGGGAAAATATGTACATCTTTCAAAAACACGAACACTGATCGGAAAGTAAAAAGCGCATTTTTACCGACGAGCATGAAAGGATGTTGTCGAAGCTGCTGTCAGTAGGGCAATAAAAAGTGCTTTTCTTTTAGAGCATATTAATCACAAGACGGGACGAGGACGTAGAAAACCATAAGTGGATCTCCCCATCACTCACAGTTAGGGTGACCACTGCCAGACAAAAGGTATGAAGTTATAGTGTGTGTGTGTGTGTTCAATCTGTAGCCAGTTATCTGTTACTTGTGTGTAGCATGATCTGAATGCTGTAGGCCAGTTTTAAGTTTCGGCTTAATAACATGTAGTCAACTTTGTGTTTGAATATCCTACGGCCGGAGCTCCCGCCGTAGAAAAGGCTTCAGATGAAGTGCCGGGAGAGCTAAGGATGTATTCGCCGCAGCGTTGTTTGTTGGGCGGATGTGGCTAGCTGATCCATCAACACGTTTCCAGTGATCTCATGATGCCCTGACACCCAGCCCACTACAACATGTCGTTTGAGAGCGTATATCTTGCATAACAGAGAGTGAATGGACACAAGCTCCATATTTACATGTTTTCAAGAGTTTTCAGAGCTTTTACTATGCTCAGCGAATCAGTGTATATTACTACGCGTTGCAGTTGCAGTTCCTTAATGTGCTTGATTTTCACAAATACCGTGTGAGCTTCTGCAGTGAAGATACCTTTTGGAGTGCAGAATACCGTAATTAGAATAGGATTGACCAACAGCTGCATAGGACGCACCAGTGTGTGACTGATGTATCCGAAGAAGAGTCTGGGCGAGCGTGCCTGTGCTGGAGTTCGAAGAAGTGCGTGCAGATATGTGCAGTAGGTGCGTTTTCGGGACGTCTTCAAAACATAGATCGCAGTCTATAACCTGCCACTGCCTCAGTGGCGAATTTCTCGCGGAAGCCATCACACGGTGTTCTAAGAGTGGCACACATGTTTTCTCAGCGAGCCTTCTCGCACGAAGTGAGTAGGCTTGTCCCAGCGAAGGACGGTTATTGAAGAAGGCGAAACTGCATGGACAACTCAATAATTGCTGAGTGAGTGGAATGTTCATCGTCTGCGTTAACCTTCAGGTAGTAAACAAAAGACATGTAAAATCTCTGCAAAATGAGCGACCATTCATTTCATTTTACGTACAGGCTCTCTGCGGGGCTAGTACGAAAAGCACCCATATAAATGCGAATGGCCGGATGGTAGACAAAGTCGAGCACCTTTAAGGCTGATGTTGTCGCACACTGATAGATTATAGCACTCTATTCTTAACGCGAGTGTGCAAGGTTCTTATAAACTCATAAGACACTTCCTGAATCTACCCCACAATGTACGGGACAACAATGTCTAGTTATTCATGTTTTGAAGCACCTGCCTTTTATATACTTGATGTGTGGGATGAAGGTTAGTTTTGTGTCTAAGATTAGTCCCAAAAACTTATGCTCGGTCTTCACGAACAAACGTTGACCATGCAGGTCAATGTGGGGGTCGGGATGGAGGCCCCTCTTTTGGCAGAACAAGACGCAAGGGCTCTTTTGCGCGTTGAGATTAAAACCATTCTTGTCTGCCCATTGAGAAACCTTGTTCAACCCCAGTTGAGCCTGAAGTTCGGCCATTGAAAGGTTGGACGATTTGAAACCAACCTATACATCATCGATATATGTGCACTAAAAATATGGTGTGGGAGAGAAAGGCGCGAGGAATGCCTTGTGGCACTTTAGTTTCTTGGACAAATACTCTAAATAAAACCTTCCCGACTCTGACTTCGACTGTCAGGTGGGACAGGTAGCTTTCAATTATTGTCATCATTCTGCATCGCACACCTAACTGTCACAGGTTTCGCAATATGACAAAACGCCATGTAGTAACATACGCCTTTTTCGTATCGAAGAACAAAAAATATGCTTATGAACGAAAACATAATAAATCTGTGCCTAGATACGGACAAGGTGGTCAGTGGTGGACTGGGCCTCTTTAAACCCACACTGGTATGGGTCACGTAGTCCACTAGTGTCAAGAAAGTGCATAAGTCGCCTGTTTATCATTTTCTCAAAGTCTTCGCAAAGAGAAATAGTTAACGCTACTGGCCTGTAGGTAGAAACTGTGGATGGGTCCTTGCCTTGTTCTGGAATAGGAATAATGATAGCTTCCTTCTGAGTGAAGGGTAGCTCGCTGGAAAACCATATCGCGTTACACATGGAGAGCAGGGCTTTTTGGGTTTCACTAGAAAGGTGTTTTAACATTTCATATGCCATAGGGTCTAAACCTGGGGTAGATTTACTGCTGCAGGTAAGTGAGACTTGTAAATCATCCAAACAGATAGGTTCATTGTATGCCTCGTGTGATGTGTATTCGCGCAATAATCTTCGTTTTTCTATTTTGATTTTGTATCCTTGAAAAGCTTCGATATAGGGTGATGAGCTACACACCTGTTCAAAGTGTACCCGAGATTGTTCACCCAGTCCTCAAAGCTGTCACCTTGCGTGTCTATCAGGGAGAGGGAATATGCTTGTTTTCCTTTTACCCTTCTCAGCCTCTTTCAGACTTCACCTTCTTCTGTATATAACGTGTGTGTCCGATAGAAATTTATGTCAACTTTCTCTTCTGGCCTGTCGGCGCGTCCCTTTCCTTACGACTTGATTTTCTTAAATTTTATAAGATTCTCGGCTGTAGGCGAGTCTCAAAGCAACTTGTAAGCCTTGTTCTCTTTTTTGCGTGCATTACGGCACTCATTATCCTTATTAGTCGTCTTTTGCCGGACGGTCCACATGTTTGTGGAATACATTTTGTTGCAGCATCACCCAAAAGAGCTGTAAAATAACCCACAGCATCCGCTATGCTTAACGCCGGCATGTCAGTCCAAGTTCGTAGAGTCATTTTTTGAATCTGTTCCAAATTGGCATTGTCGGTGAGCCACCTGAGAACCTGTGGAGGACATGCATTTGCTCTTTATGTCCTGAGATATATAGAAAATTGGCCACTTCCACATGAAATAATAATGACTTCCCATTTAGGTAGAGGCAGGAGTGATGGAGATGTTATGCTGAGGTCTATTGACGAGTAGGTAATGTTAGCTGTGTTGGAATATGTTGGCTATTTTCGATTGAATGAGGCGACCACGCGTATCGCAGCGAGAGTCATCCCAGATGCTACTATGTGCCTTAATGTCCCCTAAGACAAGATAGGGTTCTGGAAGATCATCTATGAAGGACTGGAATGCATGTTTTTTTCAAGACGTTGATGTGGAGATTTATAGAGAGCAGATGGTAACGAGCTTACTCAAAAGAGTTGCTTGAATCGCCACCCCCTCAAGGAATGTTTGCATATTTGTAGGTGTGTACATGCGATCCCTTTATTGACTGTTTTGACTTTCTTGACTCATTGTCAATACTATTATTATCAAACTATTATTGACATTATTGACCACCAGATGACGCAACGACATCATCCAGATCATTTCAAAATATAACGTAACAACGCAAAAAGTTGCTGTGTTTAGGTTTCAGGTGTGTTTCTTGTATGCACAGCACTCTATATGTATGCTTGTGTAAACGTTTTTGGATATTGCCGAGGTTTTTCAGGAGTCCTCTGACGTTCCACTGAAGTATTTCCACAAGTTCCACAAGTGATATTCCTATAAAGAGAACATAAGACTGCACTGGCTTCCACTGACGTTCCACAAGTGATATTCCTATAAAGAGAACAGAAGACTGCATCTCTGGGAAGGAGAAGGGCATTTTTCTAGAAAACCCTTAACAGGGGGCTAGTGTCATGAGCAAGAGTGCACGAGGCACGTGCCGGGTGCTGGAATATGGTGGTGTATCAGAATAGCAGCTTTTGTGTTGGATAGTTTAAGCGAGATTGTATTGTGCTTCGACTTGCTGAATACAGAAACTACAGTGTATTAGAAAGGGACCGTAGAATGAACGAGGTGGCTGCGCCGCTTTTCGGCTGATTCCATGGTGGGTAGCAGTAGAGGTGACTCTGTAGTCCCTTTGTACTGAATATGTGAAGAGCGTCTGCATTTGAAGCACGCGGATCGTAGCCTGCGAAAGCGTGTACTTGCACCACTTTTAGCGCGTTTGATGCACTGCTGAGCCTTTATGTGTGTGAGCACACCTCCTATACGCCATGGTGGGCGAATAAATATAGGGGTGAGCCTAAACTGCGTCTAGAAACACCAAGGTTAAAGAGTTTGCCAACCCACAGAAGCCATAAAAAACGCCGTGCAATTGGATTTTACAAGAATCTGCCAAGCTGCTCGATGAAAGCTGTACAGTTTGAAAGTAGCGCTTTAAGCCAGGCTAAATCATAGGGGCCACGGGAGAACTACGGAAGGAGTATCAACACCATGACGATGGCATAGGCTTGTTGTGTCGGTAATTTCCAGGATATCCACACCACTGATTCTCATACGAGTTGCCATGCGCTGGATTGTTTCACGAGAAACCCGAGTGCACGTAACTCTGTCACAACATTTATGTTGGTGACGACTCAGTCTTATCGTGTCAGTTTTGCGGAGAAAACTTTATGAAAGTCTTATCTTGATTTAAGCGCGTGATTTACTGTACATCGCCTATGAGTGCTCTGAGTGCCTAAATGCCAAAAAGACGAGTCTGGGAGCCGAGCTGAAAGAACGTGTTTACCTCAGAATGTTGAACTGTGGCAAAAGGGGCTATTTCACGCATATTATCAAAGGCAGTTATATATATGGCCCGTCTGGTATTCTGCCTAAATAAATTGTAGCCAGTTCTTATTCAATATCAACAGCCAATGTTGTTCTGCTTTCCAAATTTTTTATAGACGAGAACACGCCTATCTTGAACCCAGACGCTTTCGGTGGTATACCCTCGCTCCCAGAGACGCCATATTTTGTTTGCAACTGCCAAGGCGCGCCTCGCTAGCATGGAATGCAGTGGCTCTTTGAGTTTAAAAAAGTGAAAAAGCGGCTGCTCACGCTGCGCCTGCTTATAAAACGTCATCTGGGTACCACTGCGCTGTCATCTGATGCGACAACAACCAGCGCAGGAGGAAGAGAAGGCTGAGCACTACCTGTGAAGTTCACAACGTATCGCGGGAATCGTGCCGGTGCGGTGTTTTGCGATTGCACAGATTTACGTTCACAACGAAAAACGCTGAGCTCCACCGCCTTAGAATATAATCGCAATCAGCAGGAAAAACTACGAGCCATGTGATATGTACGAGTAAGTAAACCTATTGTGTTTATTCAAGCGTGAATCCAGCTGTTTGACTTAACAGCAGTGATTTGGGTGCAGTATGCCTGTAGTATGAGGAACAAAATTATTGCCCTACTCTTTCGCAGGCCGCATGTCACTAATTGGATATACGTATTACGACTCACGCGTGGATGCACGCACCGCGCATGTTTAGTACAACTGCAATGGCCTACTATCGCAATGCGCAAACAGCGCAGAAAGCATGACTTTCGACCCGGTCGAACTACAGCATGCCTTGACTTTCACTAGGCGAATCTACATGTGCCTTCGGCCCGAGTCACCGCGGCATTTTAATATCTTCTTCTGGCTGGCACTTTTCCACTGTGCGTGTTTCCGAGTGCCAGGCAGGACTGGCAATTGATACACATGCGGTGCATGAGTGTTAGTTGGAACAAGTACTAACGCTACGTTGATGCCGGCTTACAGCACAAACTCTGCCTTGTCACAGCCAAGGCACGCCACAGTTCGACTGAGTCGAAAGCAACGCTTTCCGCTGTTCGCGTTATTTTCAATCGCAATAGTACGTACTTGATGAAGCTGCTTCCGTATAGTCTGCAATGCACGTGCTGCAGACATTCTAGACTGTCGAGAAAGGTCTCCTCGCCATTTCACACATCAGCTTAAACTTCCAGCACAGGAACAGCGCGAAACATGCTTACAGCTGGACTCGAGTTGTGAAGTTTCACGTTTCATTTGCAGATTTTCTGCTCGCCTGGCCATTGAGAGTGATGCTTCGCCGCGCTTGCAACAGACGGCGCCTCACGCTTTTCAATATGGCAGCAAGCACTGAGCTCGATGTGCTTTGGTGTATTGGCGCTATGCCATTGCAAGCAAGAAAACGGTTGTTTAGTACAATGTTTTGTAATATCCATGTATTATGTACGTGTTTAAATCGAGACAAGTGGTGAACCTTCATGTGCTGAGAAGATACGATATATATATATATATATATATATATATATATATATATATATATATATATATATTGCAAGGGGGTTTAATAGCGACGCCAGGTAAAAGGCAGACAGCTGGTACGGAAACAAATGCTCGGGCAGTCCAGCGTCTTCAGCTCGTGCACCCGCTCGCGCTTCGCACTCAGCGATGGTCCCACTAGTCATTGCCTTGCGAACTCCCCACTACAATACCCCGGCGACGAATACGAGCCATCCTGGCGACTCAAGGTCACGAGAGAACAGGAGGGCCGTAACAGCGCTTGAGGCGACTGACGTGGACCGTCTCACGACCAAGGCGGCGCTTGTCCGTGGACGGCTTGATCGGTTCAATCACATAGGTGACAGAACAAGGGTACCGTATGACGCGATAAGGGCCCGTATACTTCGGTGCAAACTTGGGAGTCAGTCCAGGAGAGTGGAAAGGCAGTCAGAGCCACACGAGAAAACAGACGGGGAAGGTATTCTGAACAAGATCATGGTCGTGGCGATCTTTTTGGAGGGCTTGGTTATCGGCTGTGAAGGACCGTGCAAGCTTACGGCACTCTTCGGCTTGTTCGGCCATTTCAGAAACTGGGCTGAACTCGGAGGCATCAGGATTGTATGGCAGATTTGTGCCGAGTGTGTTGCATGGGTCACGACAATATAAAAGAAAAAATGGAGAAAAGCCTGTTGTTGAATGAACCGCCATATTGTAGGCGTACGTCACGAAAGAAAGAACAACGTCCCAGTTGGAATGGTCGGAATCAATATACATAGCGAGCATGTCTCCGAGGGTTCTGTTGAAACGTTCCGTTAGGCCGTTCGTCTAAGGGTTGTAGGCTGTTGATTTGCGGTGTACCGTATGGCATGAATGTAGGAGCTGCTGCAGAACTTCGGACAAAAATACGCGTCCTCTGTCACTCAGGAGCTCCCGTGGTGCACCATGACGAAGAACAAACCAGTGCAAGATGAAGGTTGCAACGTCACGAGCGCCAGCCGAAGGTAGCGCTGCCGTTTCGGCGTACCTTGTCGGTTAGTCGGGAGCCACAATCACCCATCGATTACCACCAACAGAGCACGGTAGCGGGCCGCATAGGTCAATCCTAACACGGTCAAATGGCCGTGTAGGACATGGCAAAGGCTGCAGTTGACCGGGTGAATGAGGAAATGTCTTGCGCTGCTGACACTAAGAACATGAGCGAATGTGTTTGCGTACAAACGTGTACATACCCCGCCAGTAGTAACGTTGGCGGATCCGCTCATACGTCTTTAGCGCACCGGCGTGTGCGTGTTGCGGTTCAGCATGAAAATATTTGCAGATATCAGACCGCATATGGCTGGGTATGACTAGCAGCCATTTACGACGCGCCACTTGATATTTGCGACGGTATAACAGGCCATCCCGTATGGCGAAATGTGTTGCTTGGCAGCGAAGAGCATGCGGGGGTAATCGGAAGTTGATGCGTCAGAAAGCATATTCAAGAGCAAGGCAATGCAAGGGTTCTTCCGCTGTTCGGATGGCATGTCTGTGACACTTACGGCAGAGAGGGGAAGGTTCAGGGCTGATATATCCGTATCATCAAATTCTTATTACATAATATTCATGATATTCAAATTTCACGGGTGATCGTGAAAGCGCATCTGCGTCAGAGTGCTTTCACCCCGATCGGTAGATGACGCGCATGTCGAATTCCTGGAGGCGTTGTGCCCAACGTCCGAGGTGGCCGGAAGGATCTTTCAGTGAAGCCAACCAACAGAGTGCCGCGATATCTGTGATTAGTCAAAGACTCTGCCGCTCTCTTCGTAAAGTGACGATGCTTTCTCCCGTGGTTTCTCTTATTATTGCGAGCGCCCAACAAATTGAGCCGGTCGCGGCATGTACAGCAAAAGTGGTTATTCGAGGCTTGTTGTACACCATTGAATTTCACGTGTTGGCTTCATGTACCAACGATGTCATCCTAGGATGGGATTTCTTATCACGTCATCGCGCCGTCGTGGACTGCGCTCGGGCCGAAGTGGAGCTGTTACCGTTTCGTGATGCGCCTTCTGTTGATGCGGCCGTATCTAGAGTGGCTAACCTTGTCGTCGCGACGGACATAGACATTCCTCCTTTCAGCGCCCAGTTTGTCCCTGCCTGCTGTGCTTCACTTTCTGACGCTACCGTCCTATTCACGCCATCTGACATCTTCGGTAGAAGCCACCACACATCGCTGCCATTCGCCGTTCTTGAGCTTTGTCAAGACAATATTTATTTCCAATCCCAACTCGTGCCCCCTCAGTTTGCGCCGCAACGAGACGCTCGGCCACATTCAGCTTATCGATGAAGGTACTATCGTGCCTGCCGATTTCTTCGACACCAAGCCGAATACGGAACTGAACGCGATGGTCCCACTAGTCATTGCCTTGCGAATTCCTCACTACAATATATATATATATATATATATATATATATATATATATATATATATATATATATATATATATATATAAAAGGGAAAGAAGTTTATACCTAAGGGCTCGTTTTTCAGTGTTTTGACACAATATTAATGATATCTAACAGACAGTAATGCCAAGGAGTGTACAGGGGAAGTTTTTAGAACCAATGGAATGTAAACAAGAAGAAAGAAAAGTGGGTGAAAAAATAACCAACCGTGAGCAGGAATCGAACATACGACCTTCGAATAACGCGTTCGATGCTCTAACCACTGAGCTACCACAGCGGCCTTCCCTCCATCCACATTTTTGGGGTTTTATATATATATATATATACATATATATATATATATATATATATATATATATATATATATATATATATATATATATATATATATATATATATAGGAAAGAAGTGCATACTTAAGGGCTCGTTTTTCTGCGTTTTACACAATAGTAATGGTATTCTTATTTACATTACAATTCGCTCTAATACCTTCCCCTATACTTTCCTTGGCATGATTGTCTGTTAGATCTAATTAATATTGTGTAAAACACAGAAAAACGAGCCCTTAAGTATACACTTCTTTCCTTAATTCATTAACGAGGGTCTCCTACTGGCAGACTTAGCGCCTTTAGGTTGTCTACGAGGGACTATTGGTCAGCTGCCCACTTGTAATAAGTTCACGTGCTACGTGACGCCAAATAGGCTCAAAAGAGTGTGCTACACTCGCCGTCATGGCTACTGGTGGCGCTGACTTACACTCTTCCCACGTTTAATTCACATATAAAAACCCAATAGAGTGCATGACTACGAAATCTTAGCGCCACAAAACGGCTGGGGGGATAGCTGTCGTGGTAGCTCAGTGGTAGAGCATCGAAAGCGTCATTCGAAGGTCGCAGGTTCGGATCCTGCCCACGGCAAGTTATGTTTTCACCCACTTTTCTTCATATACACATTACGATTTGGTCTAACATCTTCCCCTATACTTTCCTTGGGATGATTGTCTGTTAGATCTCATATATATATATATATATATATATATATATATATATATATATATATATATATATATATATATATGTGTGTGTGTGTGTGTGTATATATATATATATCACAATACGTGTATGCTTAAGGCCCTGTTTTTTCGTGTTTGACGCAGTATTAATCAGATGTAACAGAAAATAATTCCAAGGAAAGTACAAGGGAAGTCATTAGACCTAATTTTAATGTAAACGCGAAAAAAATAAAGATAATTAAAAGATATATTGCGTGGACAGGAACCCAAGCTGCGACCTTCGAATAAGCGTTATTCGACTCTTCGTAGCACTACCTCTAAGGATCCTTCATTTTTTTTATCTCTGTTACTTCCTGCCTTTCTTTCCTAATAGCGCATACTATTGGGTGGGTTGGTAAGGCTTCGTGACTATTAAATGGTGCAACGAAGAAATTTTCGGCACCTATCTACACGTATTCTCGGTCATCTCCATTTTCGACGCTTGGTTGCTCCGTTAATCTCTACATCATCCTTGCCCTCACTTTGTTCCTCCGTCTTTGTCGCACCTTTCATCTTTCTTCTCACTGTTGCCTTTAACCTTCTCTCCCAGTATCACGGGGCTCTCCGCAATTGTTTACAAAAATTTACTCTTTGCCCAATCTCCCTCCAGCCGAATTTCGCTTATCCTATTGTGCATTTAAACACTTGGACCATAAAGTTTGATCAAATTTAGGAGGACTTGTTCCTGCTAATGGTCCTTCTTCCATTGCCTGTTGTTCCTACTCTGAAGCTTCACTACAGCGTGCTTGCCACCTCCTTACTTGACTCTTCGAATGCGCATAAAAAAAACGAGGCTCGTATACGATAGGAAACTAAAACGAGCCGATCACAGCGCTTCTTACAAAAGCGTGCATTTGATTCCCGTTTTCCCGAATGTAGAGGATGGAAGGAGAACAGCTCGTCTAATACAGCATTTGCATTTCTGGGCTGCCATTGTCAAAAAAATTAAGGCAGCCACGCACTTGTGATTCCAAGCGCCAATGTGGAGCTGGGCAGCATTGTTTGTTTATTGGTTGGTTGGTTGGTTGGTTCCACAAAACCTAGGCGTAACCCACCTAGGGGGATAGGCCGTGAATGGGACGGTGCCTTGCTTTTTTAAATTAATTCACTTCTTGAATGAGAGGGCTGGATTAATTAGGTAATATAGGTAATATTATGAAGGTGTTAAATTTCTAAACAAAAACATTGAAAACAAAACATAATAAACACACAAAAAGAAAAAAGTATACATAAAACAACTGAAGTTACTTATTTTCAGCATTCCATTCTATTAGATTCTCGTAAGAAAATTGTAACTGTGGTAAAAACGCTCCTGTGGCTGAATCTAAATGCGAGCTTAAGCCCAACCTTCGTAGGGGTTCTTCTAGTAGATTTTTCCTTTCAGGTTTGAATTTTAGGCATGACAAAATGAAGTGCTCCAAAGATTTCCTCTCATTACAATAAAGGCACAAAGGCGACTGTGCCAGACCCGACCTGTGAAGGTAAAATTTCAATGAGGGGACTCGGCAACGCAGCCTCGTAATCACTATTTGTTCCTTTCTTGATGAACACCACTTGTTCTTCCAAGATAACTTTAGCTGTGGGTAGTCTGATACAAACAAAAGAGATTTTTCAAAGTTATTGGCCGTTGTGCGTTTTTCAAAGCGTGTTGCTGTGATATATTTCGAAGTAGGCAAAATAGGTAAAACAGGACAATCAAGGGAAGATACAGCTAGTGCATCTGCATGCTCATTCAGAGCTAAACCTCTATGGCCTGGTACCCAAGCTAGTCGGACGAGTCGCACATGTGTAGGAATGAGCAAGTAGAAAGTTTCCAAGGTACGCGAAAAAGTTGGTGAGCTTAAGGCAGTACAGACCGAGAGACAGTCTGTTAGAACAATCACCACTGATAGATCATGCGGCACTTTACGCAATGCAAGGACTATTGCCAGTAGTTAAGCTTGGTATATAGGTGTAAAGTCGGGTAATCGAATTGAGAAAGACCAATCTAGAGAGGATGCTACGATTCCTATGTCAGCCTTCTCTCCATAAACAGAAGCGTCAGTCGCTATCACAATGGATGTTTCTAGATTGGCCAAATGATCTTCCAAAATGCCATTTATATACTGATATGGTAAAGTTTCTGCATTCTTGAGATACATATCGTCAAATTCAATCCTAATTGCATCTACAGTGTTGAGCACAAGTCTTTCCCAAAGGTTAACTCTTAAGGGCTCCAAAAGTTTCTGGGTAAATATTACTTGAGGACACCCTAATTTAGGCCATTGGCGGTTGAAGAATGAGGTCTGCTGAATAATGAACAAATATTGTGACCTCCCCTGAGGTGATGCATAGGTTTTAAGGAATGTACGCACTGCTAGAATATAAAATCTTTTGATAAAAGAAGGCAGGCTGGATTCTTCGTATAGGATATCGTTGGCAACATATTTAAGTAGCCCAAGGCATAAGCGTAAAGATTCGCATTCTAGCAGAATCAGTGGTCGAACTTTGTAGACCGGAGCGCCAGAAAATAAAACTCAGCCGAATTCTAGTATCGGTCGAATGTACATGCAATATATCATAACGAACACGTCTCTACGCAAACCGGCACGATAATTACTGAGCCTGCGCAGCATCCCTACGGCACGTGCTCCTTCAGCAGCCATGTTTTCTATGTGGGGACTCCAGTTAAATGTTTCGGTGTAGGTTACCCCTAAGTACCTAACTGACTCGATCTGAAGTATGGCGTCTTGTTGGTACATTAGTGAAATTCGCACTGGGGCATTTTGTGCGAGAACTATGATTTTACATTTGTTCGTATTGAGGCATAGAATGATATCCTCCAGCCACGTTTGCAGGCTATTCACGTATCTCTGCAGAATCAGGTACAGTGTGTGAATGTCCACCAACGCAGCAAAAAATGCAATATCATCGGCATACACATAGACCTGTACATCTTTCTGTATGAGAATGGTACATAGTATTGCATTAAATAATAAGGGCGATAGTACTGACCCTTGCAGTATACCTCTCGTTTGCCTTGCCCCGCCGCGGTGGTCTAGTGGCTAAGGTACTCGGCTGCTGACCCGCAGGTCGTGGGTTGAAATCCCGGGTGCGGCGGCTGCATTTCCGATGGAGGCGGAAATGTTGTAGGCCCGTGTGCTCAGATTTGGGTGCACGCTAAAGAACCCCAGGTGGTCGAAATTTCCGGAGCCCTCCACTACGGCGTCTCTCATAATCAAATGGTGGTTTTGGGACGTTAAACCCCACATATCAATCAATCAATCTCGTTTGCCTGTATATTGAAGAGTTGACACCAGACTGAGAGCAGTAATATTATCTACCACCTAAGAAAGCATAGATCCATGCCACAAAGTATTGAGGCAGTTCAAAGTTCTGAAGTGAATCTAGCAGTTTCACATGCTCCACGCTATCATAGGCTTTCGTGATATCTAAGGTTACCAAAGCGGAGTATAGTTTCTGATGTCGAGCAAGTTGAATTCTGCTTTCGAGATACACGTGCGCACACTAAATAGAGCAACCACGTCTGAATCCTATTTGACATGGGCTCAGTGTGTGTTTTTCTGACATCTATCGATCTATAAGTCTATATAAAATTCTTTCAACGAGTTTTACTAGGTTCGATGTGTGTGAAATGGGCCTGATAATGTCTAAGGTAAACTCAGCGCCTTGCTTTTTTAAGAATGAAATCACTTTTGTCATTCTCCAATCAGGTGGCATCTAAGAGCTTCTAAGTGAGTGATTAATAATTTCGAGTAGGCCAAGTGGGTATATTTTATGTACTGATTTTATCACCGACGTCGTCATGCCATCAGAACCAGGAGCAGAACAGGGTAGTGTTTTGACTACGTTTGCTAATTCTGCAGGTGTAACCTCTTCACAATCCTCAGCCCTATGGGGGGACTGGGCTTGGTATGAGAGAAGTGTCGTAAAGCGACTTTCTAGGCCCTGAGCTATATCTTCTAGAAGGGCCTTCAGTTCAACTGGTGATGATACTACAGATTCTATATTTCTTTGTACCGGAAGAACTGTCTTAATTCTCAGAAAGCGAAAAAGTGCTTTTCAATTGACCGGCTTTGACAGGAACTCACATCGGTCGTTGTTAAATTTGTCCTTCACATTAGCGATGGTTCTCTTAAAAATAGCGACCGCATACTTATAATCACTCCAGTTCCTGGGACACTGGTTGAAAATTATTTTTTTGATGCAGCTTTGCTTAGCCTATGAGCCCGCGAACAGTCTGCATTCCACCAAGGGTTTGTAGAAGGTTTAGAGCTTTCAATGGTGAATTTTGATTTATTTATTGACTCTTTTAAATGTCGCTAATTCTGATGGCGTCTAGTTCTGCATCATTCGTTTGGTTAGATAAAGCGCCTCCTAACAATTTCTCGAAATTATTAAAGTTTACATGTGTTACAGAAGGCCTATTCTTGGAGATTATTGGACATACCACCTCGAACAGTATTGGCATATGGTCACTACTTGTTCACGAGTTAATCACAGACCATAATAAGATGGAGAGGTTAGCGTTAGAAAAAGTTAAATTGAGTACCGAGGAGGACTGATTACACATAAAAGTAGTAGTTTTTGTGTTTATGCATATAAAGTAATTCTTGTTCACCCAATCCCATAAACGTTTGCCATTCAGATCAGTTTTAAAACCCCACGAAATGTGATGAGAATTGAAGTCACCTACTAATACAATATCTTTTTGGCAATAGTGAACTGCAGTATCTAAAACGGAAGAATTTAGAACACCTTCAGAAAAATAAGCCCTAATAAATGAGAATGGGAGTGACCCAGGAATGGAAACGCTTAATGCTAAAATCTCGCTTTCTGAAGTCATTGACTGATAAATAATTTTAGCTCTATGGACGATTTTAGATGAGATAAATATTACCAAACCTCCACATCGAGTTGGGCGGTCTAGACGAAATGTGCAGTAATTTGTAATCTAAAAATACTTATTTTCTGCAAGCCATGTTTCTTGTAAAGCAACAATATCAGGGGAATAATTATCGCAAAGTTGAAGTAAGTCTGTAGCTGCTGAAAAAATGGAGCGGCAATTCCACTGTAGTACTTTTCAATTACCTAGTTTGAAGAAATACCAGCAGCACACACTGCTTTCTCTAAGGTGCTACTCTTTCAAAAATTTTTTGATGGGTTTTCCTTCTGGTATCTCTTGATTTAAGACTGATTGAGGAGCGTTGTGTCTCCGGAGAAGCACGTCTTGTCATATTTCTTGAGTCAGAGTCCATTTGTTCTGGTTGTGAGACATGAGAATTGGAGTCCGAGCTCCAGTCTAGGTCCTGTACAAGAGGCATAATTATTCTACGCCCAGAGCTCGGCGTGTCTGGCTTTGATTTCGAAAGGCCTGGTTCCGATGGAATATCAGTAACCTTAACTGGTGAAGGTAGAGAAGGGGTAACGGTAAGTTGGTTACCTCCCTGCAAGATTTGATTCAACTGAGTGCTCACTGTTTGTGCCAATGACTCCGTTAGGCTCACGAATAGAGCCTCCATAAGCTTCGTCATGGCCCTTTCCACCGTTGATGTTAATAAATCAGGCAACGACGACTCAAGCATCTGCTTTGCCCGGTTGGCAACGGAGGCATAGCCATGTCAGCGCTGAGAACGAATAGATCGGGCCTCACGCCGGGAGCATCGTTGGTGTTCAATGATCTCTAGAAGTTGCAACTTACATGTCCTCATGGGGCAACTTTCATCGTCAGCTGCGTGATTTCCTCTGCATAGAAAGCATCTCACCTCTTGGGTTGAACATTTATCGGGTTTATGTTGGTCAGTACATGTGCGACGCCTCACATCCGATCTACATCCCTTGATGGTATGCCCATACCTCCAGCATTTTTCGCACTGTAGTGGGCAAGGGGATAGTGCATCTACACGATAAATTAGTGGCCATGCCTTAATTTTGGTTGGTCGAGCCGTACCGGCAAAAGTCACGATCGCTGATTCTGTGGGGACCTTTTTGTTCTCAACGTTTCGCGAGCATCGAAATACAGAGACTGCTCCTGCGGCCGCAAACATTTCAAGTATTTCGGGTGGTGTAAGGCTCAAGTCCACTCCTCGAGTCCATTCACAAAGACCAAATGGACAGTTACGAAATAGCTCACTGGATTTGAAGCAAACGTTGTGCATTTTAGAAGATCTCTGATACAGGCCTGGTCCGGCGAGCAGCACAGGATGCCTCCATGTCCAAATTGACGCACCTCAGTAATCATTCGGTAAAAATCGAAAATCTTCCGGAGTTCTTCCTGAATTAGTTTCGGATTTTTCATGCGAATAGACTCGACGTTGGTTGGAACCAGTGCCACAGGAACGCTCTTCAGACCAATGCGCAAAAATAGTTCGATTGGTAAATCACTGTTAGGAAGGGAAGCCGACTAGGCAGAATATGCCTGGCCGGGAGAGGAAAGAGACATCAGGTTGACAGGCTTAACAGCACCGCCCAATCCGGCCGATCCCCCACAGGAGGAAGCACGAAGGTGCCCTTGATGTAGCAGCGGGGGTAGATCCCGAATTGAAACCGGATGCTCTGGCCTGAGGAAGCACCGGAGGAAATATCAAAGACAGTTTGTTTGTCTGCTCTTTGCTCTTTCTTCCCTTTTCTCTTTCTTTCTCTTTTTCTCCGTTTTTCCTCGCTTTTCTCTGTCTATTTCTCTTTATTCCTATATTTTTTGCCATGTCCAGCTCTGACGTTTCGCTCTTTCTGTTTTTCGCGTGCTTCGTTTTTTTACTACCTTTCTACATAGTTTCCCCTACGTTTCACTGAGGGACGAAAACTTACGACAGCTCGGGCTCATACAGCGCTCGCAAGTTAACAAGATCACCAAGGCACTCGAATAAGAAAATGAAGAAGGCTTTCTTCTGGGCGCGAGCGCGCGATAGATGCACGACAGACGGCTATGACATTAGCGCTTTGTCCTGCGTTTCAAAGTGAGGGCGGCAGCATACGACAGCGCAGGCCCATAAAGTGTGCCGCCCTTAAAACTTGTGGCACGACAATAGTGAAGTACAAAAAATGATATCACACGCCCAACTTAGTACTGCTATGATCGTACTCGGGCGTCTCTTTTGACGGCGAACCTTTGTGTGACTTGCGCGCGTGATTATGTGCTTCTTTTCAACATTAACACAAGCAACAGCTCTTCTTACGAGCGTGTTTGCTATGTCAGGTGGCTCGGCATGATGTGACAGCCGAAGTATGTGCTTTGAAAAAGTTGGCACCATATCTGCTTGGTCTGCCGCTAGAGGGCCGAGCCACTCGGACGCCTCTCGAATGGGCTCTGCCAGTTTTTAACTTTCGTGGCTTAATAAGGATAACCACGGGATTCAAGACAATCACAGTTGTCGCCAGACGATCACACGATTCTTCCGATGCCAGGAGATACCAGGTGGGCCTACTTTTTTTGAGCCATGACACTCCTTTTAAGTTCCCACAATGGCGTCGCCCTAGCTACTCCATCACAGTGCCAACGCAGTGCCATCGACGTGCTGGCAACTAGGCGACAAGCCAGGCCCCCGGCTTCTTCGAAGCCTGCGAAATGGATGTTGTGGAAATTGATGGGGAGACGCTGTCTCCCGATGAGTACAACGACACTCAAAGATGGGTTGTGGCCCATGAACAACGAAAAGGGCAAAATACAAGAGAAACGCGGTACCAGCCACGAACGTGGGAGGTGCATCCAAGGAGGCGTCTCGGAGACTGAAGGATTTTTTGCATCGCCGGCCAGTGCCAAAGGAACCGCAACTACCAGAAGACAATTACAAGGTTGTAATACGCCCAGTAGGAGGTCTGGACTTGACGCGACAGAGTCTAGCGCTCATAAGAGACTGTGTTCTACGAGCGGCAAAAGTACAGCCCGACATTGCTGGGGAAGATACTCTCAGAATCAACCTGCGACAAAATACCATGATCGTGAGCACACCTAGTCTGGCCAATACGAAGGAATACAGCAACATCAAGGTAATTATGATCTAAGAAAAGAGCTACGCTACAGCCGCTTATGTAACAGCACCAGAAAACACATCCATAGGAGTTATTCAAGGAATACCGAAGTATGATAATCAAGAAGACATAGAAAAAGTTTGGTCAATCAGGGGAACCCGAGGATTCTACATGCAGGACGTATAAAACTTACGGACTCAGTGGTCATTGTTTTCGAAGGGTTGTTTGTGCTGTATTTTGTATACTACCGTGGAGCCGAACATAGGTGCTTCCTATACAAGAAGCAATATGAAACATGCACTACTTGTGGACGAATTGAACATCGGGTGGATGTCTGCCCACAGCCTGACACCAAGAGATGTCGTGGTTGTGGGGTGCTCAATCGAACTAAAAACCACCAGTGCGACCCTAGGTGCAGCCTTTGCGGGAAAGGTCATCTTACAGGGGACAAAAAATGCAAAGAACGGTTTAGGACCCCGTACCCTTTGAAAAAAAAGGTGGTGGGAAAAGGAACAACGACAAGGCGATGAGCAAAGAGAAATGAAGATTTTGTCGAACACAAGAGCAACACAGGCATAGAGGGAAGAGTATTCACCAGAAAATCCAACGGAGGAGAATGGCAACGCCACCCAGGACAGAGGAGGACGACGCAGAGATCGTTCCAGCTCCTTCCCGCGACTCGCCGAAAGGGAAAGAGAAGGGACTCAACACGAACCCAGATCCACATCCAGATCAATGCCCACTCGTCAACACAGATCCAAGTCACGGGCCAAATCTAAGACAAGAGCAACGACATCACCTCAAGGACAGTCCCACGAGGGTCCTGACGGCGGTCGGGGCAGTCAACAAACGGTGAGCTGGGTGGGCGAGGTATCAGGGGAGTCTCTTCGGTCTGGGAGTTTGCCTGAGGTGTGGCAGAAGGGTCCACGCTAGGTCAAGGGCTAAACCATATTAGGATAATGCTACAGCAACTCACCCGTGAAAACGTGAAACAGAGGGACGAATTAAAAAAACTCAAGGAAGAGAACGCTAAACTCAGGCAAAATCAGCTGCGCGAGTCATCTACTTCCACAGCATCGTGTAGCCGAATTTTAACTCCAGCGCCTGTCCTGGAGTCAGGAGTGCATGCAGTGAAACGAAGAGAAGAGGAAATATCTCCTGTAAAAAATGAAAACCTCTCAGAACCCCTGGAAAAGAAAGTCGAGAATATGCTCAGAGAACTTACTAAGGTAATGCAACAACAATTCGCAGGATTACATCTGCAGCTCGTAGAAATAAAACAAAGAATAAACAGCATAGAAAATCGACTAACGCTGGTGGATAACGGTTTGAGGTCTATAGGAACAGGCCCGGTTAAAACTACTACTAAACCCTACAACCGGCCGACTACGACTGAAGTAATCAAAATCGCAGGGGAAGGGATCGTTTCTAGACATGACACCCCGTAATCAGTACAAAACTTGGCAGTATAACTGTCGTGGGTATCGCCAGAAACGGGGTAACTTACAACAGCTTCTCAACAGAAAGAAGGCACCAGACGTCATCGACTTACAAGAAACTGGGAGAATCGCTAAATTGTCGAATTACAAATCCTATGGTACCCCTGATGAAAAAAACATCCGTAACTACCCTCGTGCGAAGAAATCTCACGGTGATAGAACATGATACAGAAATCTGCCATCTCGATAATGTTCTTGTTGAGTTAGTTCCATCACAGAAGAAGGGTGAAAGTCTATTCATATGAAATGTCTATAGCAGCCCTAGAAAAAAAACCGAATTTAGGTCACGTTTTAGAAAAACGATCAGCATTACTAAAAAGCAAGCACTGGTTATAGTAGGAGATTTCAACGCGTTACATGCGGCATGGGGTTATGACAAAGAAAACATCAAAGGTAGAAATCTCTGGATCAACGCCCAACAGGAGGGCCTTACGTTAATAACCGACCCCCTTTTCCTAACTAGGATTGAAAACAGCGTATCCAAAGACACATCTCCTGACCTCACATTTACTAAGAATATCATCAAACCTTATTGGCTTAACACAAAGGAAAATATGGGCAGTGACCACTATATAATTGAGACCACGTTTAAAGCAGGTCCAGGTAAAAGAGGAGAGAAAGAATGAAGGATGGTTGAATGGGATAGTTTTAGAAAAATCAGAGAGAAGGAAGCGTGCGATGTCATCGAAGACTTATATGAATGGCTAGGGCACCTTAAGCAAAATATTCAAATGGCAACTAAGACCATACCAAAAACAGAAGGACTAGAAAGCACAGACAGTAAGCTCCTACATATGTTGGAGGTAAAAAAGAGCCTAGAAAAACGGTATAAAACACAAAAACACAACAAATGCCTTAGAAAAAGGATAGCCATCCTCAGTAAAGATATGGAGAAGTACGCGGAGCAACTATGCAGACAACAATGGGAGCAAAAATGTGATGCGATGGAAAAACAAATAAGTCTCTGTAAAACATGGAACCTGTTAAGATGCCTGAGAGACTCGGAAGCGAGCAAGATAGCACAACAACAAAACTTTATTAGACTTGTCCGTAAATACAAAGGCACGGAGGAAGAACTGATTGAAGAAATCAGACAGAGATACATTGGGGATACAACCAAAGAGCAATTAAGCTCGTACAGAGGTAAAGAAAATGATGCCCTAGACCGACCCATATTGAAGGCCGAGGTAAGATCGTAACTAATGAAACTGAGCACAACATCCGCCCCAGGCCTCGATGGGATCACGAATAAAACGCTCAGAGATTTAGACGACAAATATATCACAGCCCTCACCGAATATATTGTAACAGACTAAAAAAAGGTAGAGAAGAGAAGCAGAGGAAGACGAAGAGTCTTGGCACGATCACAGTGTGCTGCCGCAAACGACCATCGTTCACCTCCTGTAAATAAAACCATCTTATCACAGCTCGCTGTTACAGTTGTGGTGGAGGTGCTGGGTAATCGACACCCGAAGACGGAAGGTGAACCACAAGTTCTTCGACGGAGCCGTCGCATTGCTGGACTTCCACCGAATCCATCTGGTCTGGACATGTCCCACAACGCAAATGAACACCGACCCCTCTCGACTTCTGCGCCGACCAGTTCGGCTCCACAACTGAGAAATGCTCGTCCCTTTGCTGGCAGACCAGATGAAGACGTCGAGGCTTGGCTCATCCATTACAAACGGGTGAGCGCCGCTAACAAATGGGATGCCGCTTCTCAGCTTTTGTACGTCGCGTTCTTTCTGACGGATACTTCATTATTGTGGTACGAGAATCGGGAGGAAACGCTTACGACGTGGGACAGATTTGTTTCTGAAATCAAAGAGCGTTTCGGCGACCCAACAACGATAAAGAAAAGAGCAGAACAGACGCTAATGCAACGCGCTCAAATGCCAGGTGAAACTTGCACGACCTACATTGAGGAAGTCATAAAGCTATGTAGGACCATTGACTCCGGAATGTCTGAGGAAGACAAAGTCGGGCACATTCTAAAAGGAATCGCCGAGAATGTTTACAGTTTCCTCATCACGAAAGACACCTTGACATCTGTCACCGATGTCATTCGTCGTTGCCGCAATTTTGAGCAACTAAAGACGAGGCGCATCACGCCAAAGTTCGGCAGGCTACCCAATGTGAATACCATCGCGAGCATAGACAGCAACCAGGCGCTTGATCTTGCCACAACAATCTGGCAGATCGTACGTGAAGAACTCGGCCTGTACGCGCAAGTGGCAAACCGCCCAAGCACTCTGCCTCCCTATCAGCTACCAGAGTTTGAGCGAAACGTTGCTTCATTCTCCTCGCACCGAGTGGCGGAGGGCTTTGAGGATTCTGATGCCACACCTCAGTATCAGCCACGTCTAAACGATAAAAGCCCTGCCTATGACGCACGATCACGACGAGCACAGCCACATTCTTATACTCAGGGTTCTCAGCCGGACTACGTCCCGCTGCGGCAAGGACAGTACCAACCCTACTACCAAGATGTAACTTACGACGTATACAATGAATTCCAGAGAGTGGCAGAAACCCGTTCTTCGCGTGATAACGAACTTCCTCGCCGACAGCAGCGGCCCAGGATTTATTCCATCCAATATAGTATAAGCCGTGACCCTCCCATGTGCTAAAGCTGTGGTTTCACTGGGCATATTGCTCGGTATTGCCGCCAAAAACGCTGCCAATCACGAAGGGCACCAGCCATGTCTTCGCCACCAAGACTCGATGCTTCATATGACCTGCGGACAGTCGACTTGTTTCCAAGGGACCGTTTTTTGCACGAGACCAGACGCAGTGATTCGCCAGCATCTGAGCGGAGTTTGACACCACCATCCAACCGTTCTCGTCGCTCGCCGTCTCCTCTGCGTCGTTCTTTTCCGCCGCCGGGAAACTAGCGTCCGCGGCCAATGGAGGTGAGGTTGCCGGATGGTCTTTTCAAGATATACTTCGGCCTATTGTTATGATCAAAAACAAAGTAAATGTGTTGATTAATGGAATACCGACGATGGCGTTAGTTTACACTGGGGCGACTGTGTCTGTGATGAGCCTCGCCTTCAGAAACCGCTTAGGTCGCAAAGTTATGTTTTCATGGGACGATACAATCACCTTTCGTGGTGTAGGCGGCGAGTGGCTTAATCCTCTTGGTGTACGTGCTGTCAGTGTTTCATTGGCTGGAAAAGTAATTGTATCGGAATTTCTGGTTCTATCTCGTTGTTCGCACGATGTCATTCTTGGTATCGATTTCCTGGAGCAATGCGGTGCATTCGTTGACTGTGGTAGGGGGAAATATCACTAAACAATTTGTTTCTACCGTCGCTTTCCGAAGAAGACTGCCGTGGCGAAGACAGGAACACACTTAGTGTGATTGATGAAGTGATAGCACCATCTTGGTGCCTGACACCCGTTCGAGTGTCTTCCACAGCGGTTGATGATGCTTGTTTTGACTTCGTAGTGGGGCCTTTGCCTAAGAACTGTTTTAAGAAGGACACACCTGTGCCTTATTTTGTTGTGTGCATGACGAAAGGAGTAGCAACATTGTGGGCACTGAACTGTTCTCCCACGCCGGTTGTGCTTCCTCGCGGGGTGAAGATAGCTCTCTTTGATGAAGCCTCATGCAACTCTATAGCAGCAATAGCTACGGACCTCCCCACCTCTTCCTCCGCTTGTGATATTCGCCATAATGAAGATCTAATGCTCGCTATGATCAGCAAGACTTCTAGTACGACGGAACGGCAAGCGCTGGTGCAGGTCCTTTTCCGGCATGTTGCTGCTTTCGACTTCAAACATAGAGATGCATCCCTTCAGTTACCCTCGTCCCGCGCTCGTCACAGAATAGACACTGGCTTTGCACACCCCATCCGCCAAAAGCCCTACCGAGTGTCATCCTCTGAGCGCAAAGTTATCGCCGAACAAGTAGAGGACATGCTGAACAAAGGGGTCGTGCAAGAGTCGTCCAGCCCGTGGGCAGCCCCGGCATTTCTTGTCAGGAAAAAGGATGGTTCCTGGAGATTCTCTGTAGATTACAGGCGTCTAAACACTGTGACGAAGAAAGATGTATATCTCTTACCATGAATTGATGACGTCATAGATTGCTTGCAAGCCGCTTCCTATTTTTCAACGCTTGATTTGCAGTCAGGTTATTGCCAAATATCTATGGAACCCGGCGACAAAACAAAGACTGCTTTCATGACTCCGGATGGCTTATTTGAATTTAATGTCATGCCTTTTGGCCTTTGTAATGCTCCAGCCACCTTTCAAAGATTTATGGACACAGTATTACGTGGTCTAAAAGGGGAGATATGCATGTGCTACCTTGACGATGTTGTGATCTTTGGCCGTACGTTTGAGGAACATAACAACCGTCTTAGTCTTGTTCTCGACTGCAGCGAAAAAGCCGGGCTGGTTCTGAATTCTAAAAGATGTCGCTTTGGCGAACGTCAAACTCTCGTGCTGGGGCACTTGGTCGACAAGAATGGCGTCAGACCCGATCCTCGCAAGATAGAAGCAGTGAGCTCTTTTAGATCACCGCAGTCCGCACGAGAACTTCGCTCATTTGTCGGCCTATGCTCATATTTCCGTCGTTTCGTTCCACGATTTGCGGAGATCGTGTATCCGCTGACAAACGTCTTGCGACAGGATGCAACCTTCAACTGGACACCAGAGTGTGACGCCGCATTCTCACAACTTAAGTTTGTACTAACGTCAGCACCACTGTTGCGTCACTTCGATCCATCTTGCCCAACTGAGGTCCACACAGACGCTAGTGGTATCGGTGTAGGCGCGGTGCTTGTACAACGTCACAATGGCACAGAGCATGTCGTGGCATATGCCAGCCGTTGCCTGAGCAAATCAGAACGCAATTACACAGTTAGGGAACAGGAATGTCTGGCAGCTGTTCTCGCTGTACAGAAGTTTCGTCGTTATCTTTACGGGAGGCCATTTAAGATAATTACCGATCACCACTCGTTATGCTGGCTGGTCGGTTTGCGTGACCCCTCTGGCCGCCTCGCACGTTGGGCACTGCGACTTCAGGAATACGACTTTACGGTGTCGTACAACAGTGGCCGTCGTCACGTTGACGCAGACTGCCTCTCCCGGATTCCTCTTGCCACTACTGACTGCGATGCTGAGAATTTTGACGACTTCTTTGCTGCTGTTACAAGCACGTTCCCCAACGCGGCTGATTTCCAGAGAGAACAACGCAACGATCTCAACTTGGATCCTCTTTTTGCTGCCGCACGTGCCTCCCAACACAGTGGTCGCTTTACTGTCCGAGAGAACTTGCTCTATAAAACTAACTACTCCAGACCTGGAGCACGTTTTCTTCTATTTGTCCCCGAGAGCCTTCGCTCCGAAGTTCTACGTGCCATGCATGACGATGCGACGTCCAGTCACTTCGGCTTCATTAGAACGCTGAACCGCACGCAGGAACGCTTTTACTGGCCCAAGATGTACGAAACGACGAAGCGTTACGTCGCTAGCTGCGAGACGTGCCAACGTCACAAGCGCCCGGCCACTGCTACACCAGGTCCCCTTCAGCCGTTAACACCACCCAGCACACCTTTTGAACAAGTAGAAATTGGCATTGTGGGTCCATTTCCGTTATCTAACAATAAGAAGCGTCGGATAATCGTCTGCGTAGATCATCTTACGCGGTATGCCGAAACCGCAGCTATTCCCTCTTCTACCGCTGCATCCGTGGCAGACTTCTTGCTTCACTCTGTGGTCTTTCGCCATGGCCCACCGCGTGTTATTATCAGTGACCGTGGCCGCCAGTTCACTGCCAATGCCGTTGAAGAATTACTACGCATGTGCACGACACAGTTCCGTCATTCCACACCGTATCACCCACAGACGAATGGCCTCGTTGAACGGACAAACAGAACGCTGACCAACATGCTTGCCATGTACGTTTCTTCCAATCATAAGAACCGGGCTGAAGTGCTGCCTTTTATCACGTACGCGTACAACACGGCAAAACATAAAATAACGAACTTCAGCCTATTTTATCTGTTGTACGCAAGCTTGCCACTAAGCCCTCTAGACACTTTCTTACCCTTCATTCTACACAATGACGACTCTGTATCAAACACCCTGTGCCTCGCGGAAGAAGCCCGTCGAATCGCTCGTCTTCGTACTCTGGCCTCTCAACGTCGTTCGAAGGAACGATACGACGACCGTCACGAACCGGTTTTATTCGAAAAAGGTGACTTGGTGTTACTTTGGACACCGCAACGCAAGCGTGGATTGTGTCAAAAGCTTCTGTCACGATATTCTGGCCCATTTGTAGTTTTGGAGCGTCTAAGCCAGCTCACTTACGTAATAGCTCGTCTTTTGTCCAATGGTCGACGATCGAGCAGAACGCAGCTCACTCACGTTGCTCGCCTGAAACCTTTCTACCCTCCTTGTGCATCATAACTCGCCCTACGGGCTTCGTCTGCTTTCGGGGAATGTAACAGGCTAGAAAAAAGTAGAGAAGAGAAGCAGAGGAAGACGAAGAGTCTTGGAACGATCGCAATGTGCTGCCGCAAACGACCATCGTTCCCCTCCTGTAAATAAAACCATCTTATCACAGCTCGCTGTTACAGTATGAACAAGTGTTGGAAAAAAGGTAAGACACCCAGGCATAGAAAAACGGCAACAATCATAATGATTCCCAAGCCAGGCAAGAAACTAGATCTTGATAATCTTAGGCCTATTTCCCTGACATCCTGCATAGGATAGTTATTAGAGCATGTCATCCTAACTCGCCTGTCAAGTTATAGGGAAGACAATCGGAGCTCTTTCCTGATACGATGGTAGGCTTCAGAGCAAAGCTGTCTACACAGGACAGTATGCTTAAGATTAAACACCAAGTAATTGATTCGGGTCTCAATACACACGACACAAAGGTCATAGTTGGCCTAGATCTTAAAGAGGCATTTGATAATACATCACATAAAGCTATACTTGCTAATCTTCAAGCGTTAGGGGTAGGAAAAAGAGTATACGATTATATAAAAGGCTTTTTAACTGACCGGACTGCAAGAATAATACTAGGCGAAGCAGAATCCCAAGAGTTTAGTCTGGGTAGCACAAGTACACCGCAAGGCTCAGTCCTATCCCCCTTTCTTTTTAACGTGGCCATAATAGGTCTCCCTACAAGACTGAAGGAAATTCGAGGACTCCACCATAGCCGCTATGCAGATGACATTACCTTTTAAGTAGCAGAGGGTAGTGACAGATACGTAGAGGAAACTTTACAAACCGCAGTGAATGTTGTAGAAGAACATGCCACTCATACAGGATTACAATGTTCACCGGAAAAATCAGAACTTCTCCTCTATAAACCAACATGTCGGGGTCAGAAAAGTATCCAGGAAAAACCTAACATTAAAGTCTTTGTTGGAAAAACGCAAATACCTACGGTCGAAAGCGTAAGAATTCCAGGTCTTCGAATCAGCTCGACGGGCATAACGGAGAGGTGATTAGATTACTTGAAACCAGTGCGCCGCAAATTATGCGTCTACCTAAACGAATTGCAAACCGGCACTATGGTATGAAGGAAAAAATTATGATAAGACTGGTACAGGCTTTTGTCATCAGTCGTATTCTATATGTGATTCCGTACCTCAGACTACAAGTGGCCGAGAGAGAAAAGATTGACAGATTCATTAGACGAGTTTTCAAACAGGCGATCGGACTTCCAATAACTACATCTAATGATAAATTACTTCAATTAGGGCTTTACAACACATCAGAAGTCCTTACAGAAGCTCAAAAAATCACACAATATGAAAGACTAACGCAGAGTAAAACAGGTAGAGCCATACTAGAAGAACTGGGTGTAAACTACGAAAATCAATTTGGTGCCAAAAAGGATATCTCGTAAGAAATCAGGGAATGTTTAGTAATCTTACCGATTCCAAAAAACATGCACCTCGAATATCACAAAGCAAGGAGAGCTGAAAGAGCGAAAAATATACATAACAACAGAAAAGATTTACCTGAAACAACATACGTAGACGTGGCCAAATACAAAGTAAATGACAACATGACTATAGCAGTAGTAGACTACAAAGGAAATCATAAGGTCAGCGGCTCGGTGATAACGAGCTTTGCAGAAAAGCCGGAGGAAGTAGCGATTGCAATGACCATAGCATCCACCTCGACTTCACTAATTGTTAGCAACTCGCAGCCGGCTGTGAGAAACTTTGCACGAGGGCGAATATCCCAAATAGCTTCAAGAATATTGGCTGGATGCAAAGACCAACGAACAATAGAAATAGTCTGGGCACCCGCTCACTCCTTACGCGGCAACGAGACTGCACACCAGACAGCTCGAGGACTTACAGACCAAGCCTCTGAATTGCCCTGGTCGAACGGGGAGGACGATGAGAGATTTGAGTGGATGACCACATGCAGTGATATTACGCAGTATTACAGGCTAAGCAGAAAAATTTATCCTCCCGAAAACTCGACATTGAACAAAGGACAGGTGGTGGCGTGGCACCTACTCCAGACCCACACGTTTCCTAATCCGGTAACAATGAACCGCTGCGTGCCGGAACTTCTTTCGGACAAGTGTAAATTTTGCCACAACAGGGCGGACTTAAGCCACATTTTATGGGCATGCCCCAGGCACCCATGAGAGGCAAATTTCCAGATGTGAGTGGATGGGATGCCGCGCTCCTCAGCTCTGACTCTCAATTACAAGCCCGCTTAATACGGCTGGCCGAAGACGCCGCCAGGGCCTAAGGGATCATGGCCGTCGTCTAGGTTTGGTCCTCCCTTCTGCTCTCGCACCTGAAAAGGGAGGAGGACGTTTTCGCTAATTAAAAAAAGTTTGTTCATCATCATCATCATCATCATATCTGCATGTTTTATGGCGATTGTCGTTGAAAGATCTCGCGTGCGGAGAGAGTGAACAAAACGTTTATTTGAAGTTAGGCATCAGAAAATCGGTGAATTGAGTTCTGGAGGCGATGCGTTAGAGAGTCTCGATCCGTGCAACGAAGGTGAACGAGCACATTGAGACATGTTACGTACGAGCGTTGTCTGGCAGTTATCTTCGAAAACGAAGGAAGGCGTGCGCACCCACAGAGAAAGATGCGCACCTAACCTGGAGGCAATAACGTGTACAACGCAAAGCGATGGGCAGGTGCCACCACCGTATCGCCCTTAGCAAAGCATTGAAAGACTTGCCTTTTTCATCATCGCGTTGCACTATCAGCACAACGTGATGACCGCTACGGTCCTTAGAATTAGTTATGTGTGCCTTTTCTAGTATAAATACACACATACAAAATGTTCACGTGCTGGTATGGTGCCTCAGATATGCGCAATATTTGTTTTTTAATTGAAAATTGCACAAGTATGAATGCTGAAACTTGAGCAATATTGGTTGGTGCTGCGGATTGGGTCGGTCGTTCAGGATATCTCTTGGTGCCATTAGGGGTATCGTCACGGCGGAAAAACAGACAACTGTACTGACAGACAGACAGACAGACAGACAGACAGACAGACAGACAGACAGACAGACAGACAGACAGACAGACAGACAGACAGACAGACAGGCAGACCAAAATTTCAGAGGCGAAGCTCTTTAAGGTGCGAGTCTGTCCATCTGTCATTGGTGTATGTAGCCACCAGTAGCACATACACGTTATAGCGCGGTTATGTGCCACATGTGATGCGAGATGGGAGATGACAGTACTTCAAGTGTTCACTAGATAGACGCGTGGACGGACGCATGGACGGACCCGCGGCGTGGCTATGTGCCACAGGGTATGCGAGATGGCGGTGCTTGGAGTGTTCACTAGAGGGACGCATGGACGGACAAACAGACAGACTAGAAGGCAAACGGATAGATGGACCGACGCACGGAAAGATGGACGCATGAACGGATGGAAAGACAGAAGAACGGACTCATGAACGGACGCATGGATAAACGCACGGATGGTCGTGCAGACGGGCGAAAGCAAGAACGAACGCATGTAAGGAACCACGGGCGGGCTGACGGACGCTTCGCCCCTTTCTCCATAATTCACTTCGTGGATATTCTGTGACTTTTTGCATCAAAGTACTTCAAGAAAGACTATCGTCTTTAAAAATGAGTGGTCATTTAACGCTGAAGAAGTTAAGCAGAACGCCGTAAATAAAGGATTCAGCACGCACGCTCATATTGAAAGTTCTTGAGCATACGATTCAAGCATGAGTGCTATCCAGACGCTAAGGAAACTTCCAGCTTTCTCTGCCACATCAAAAACACCATTTCCCAGGTCGCGAGTTTCATCATTTTCAATATTGCGCTTTTAGGAAACGAATGTTGCTGCTGAGCACACAGATCGAATAGCGATTGACCTCAAGAAGAGCAGCATGCTTGACGCGGACTTCCTAACCTAGCCAACCCCTCGATCGTTATGGTGTAGGCTGAAAGCGCTGAAGCTCTAGTGAATGCACACGCGAAGATGTTTTCACACTTGGTTCACGCAAACATGAACGCTGCATATGAAAGATACAATGTTCACATCTCTTTGATTTTATGTTGAGTTAGAAAAAAACACGTTCCCTACAGTCGCTTCTCTTTTTCGAGTGCGTGCAGCGTGGTTTCATCATTTCATTTTTGTGTGCGATGAAAAAAGGCTATCGAAAGCTCGGTCGAATGTGAACAAGTGCTTGCAGGCAGGTGTCAGCACATTTCGGTTGGAACGCTATTCTTCCAGTGACGGTCGTAAATTGTGGAGGCTTCTTTGAGATGTCCACCGTGAACACTTGTCGCATCAAATCTGCAGCCAAGAGGTTATGCCCGAACGAGATCACCTGCAGGAAACTCCAAAGCAAAACTAATTGTCACTATACTGTCTACACTGTTTCCGGCCTACGAAGCAACAGTGCCACTGTGTTTTTCCATCGCGGTGTATGTTTGCTGACATGGCATATTGAATTCAAGAAAGAAGAAACCGGGACCTTGGAGGTTTCAAAACTCACCCGTTTTTTTTTTTTTGAGGCCAAGTTGCTAATAACTTATCGATTAACACTGTGAAGACCATCGCTTTTGTGTTCCCTCCGACGCTGTGCTGTAGCAGGTGCCTCCTTTGAAACGGCTTGGAAAAGTTACTAGCGCTGAAGAGAAGCGGGCTGCTGTATCGCACAATCACTCGGAAGAACAGAAGGACTAAATGATCTCGGTCGTTCGGCACCAGCGTTTTCTTAAATTAGAATGTGCGTGTGTTCGCGACTCTGTTGATGCATTATGTGATTGATGATCCCCTGTTGATGTGCGATATACATTGCTTCTTTCCTAAAGCGTGACAACTGTGTCGCTGCTCACAAGAAATTTATAGAACAAGCTATACCGAGAAGTGACGCTAACGAATCAAGCAGTCACTTTAACGCTATTATAGGAGGTAAGGCACAATAATTATGTTGATAATTATGTCAAGGGCGATTGTTATACTCACAACACTGAATTTCAAACGCTAAGGCTTTAAATAGAGCCGCAAAAGAGTCGCAAGAACACGAGATCGAAAGGAACACCCACATGCTATGGAAAGAAAGTTTTAGGGAAAAGGTAAACTAGGAAAGGAGTTGTCCATAACATGTTGTGCGTTTCAACAATATTTTCGCTTTACACAAGTCATTAGAACGACTGTCTCGTAGAAGATTGAACCATTGTGTCTCTTTATTGGAGCGTTTCAGGATGCCTAGCTTGCGAAGAGCTCTGTTTGGCATTCTAGCCATTTTTTCTACCACCGCTCTAAGTGAGCAACAGTATCTGCAAAGATATTTGAAAGAGGATTCCGATTTTCTCGAATACTGGTTAGACCGTAGAGTTGACCTTGCTTTTCTCGCTTGCGCGGGTCATAAGAAAGCCCTACAACCTCCAGTCTTTTCGGTTCTACCCAAAGCATGGACGCTGTGGTCATATGCTCCCACCGGTGCTTTCTGGTTTGTGTTAAAGAACACTGTTATCAATACTAAAACAGCAGTTTTCGTATTAAATCTAGATGAAAACCAAAAGTGCTTGGGAAGGCTGCGAGAAACACCCATGCTCACATACATCACTGACTGGATCGCACTGCCTACGGACAGCACCACTTTTGCGGGAGAGGTTAATTTCTTTAACCAATCCACTCGGCTTTGCAGTGACATATCCACCTCAAAATCAATACAGGATGGTAAATTTTGTCTATCATACAAGGGTGCGGTTGCGATTTCGAGAAAATACGGTAGATTTGACACTGCTCCACGTGGCACATTTATTTCGGCATTTTCTGGAAAAAAAGTTGAATGGGCATGCATGCTAGTTCCAGAATACAAATTTACGAATCATACAAGCTGTGCGTTTCCGCCATATACACATGTGTTTAGTGCTCTTGAGGCTATTAATGCAACAAACAGGTTCACGTCATACCCGAGTGCCGAAGCGGTATTTAAGGCTATGTTGAAGGGAAGCGTGGATGTTTTTGCATTTCCTGTAATGATGGAACAATCAGGTTTTGGTTTGTCCTTCTATCCACAACCAATACAGTACACGCGGCAAAAATTTTATGTCCACAGGAACAAAAGTTTAGAAAGACGTTCTGTGTTTAAGCTCGTAGTAGAATCGTACGTTGGGTTCCTTTTTCTTCTAGTCATCACTCTGCTGGTTTGGCTTGCTTTGAGTGTTTTTGACTACCTTGCCTCCGGACGATTTCAGAGGGATGCAATAATCGACTCTGGAACGTTCTTGGTAGCTTCTTTTTTGGCTAACTCTGTACCCTTGGAGGCGAGATATTATAGTAGAGGTGCGTACTTCCCCAGTGTAGCACGTGGGTTGGCATTATTCGCCTGGTTCCTCGGTATTCTTCCCTTATCGTTCTACTTTAGGAGTGAGTTCACGTCTAGGTTGACAATCACACAACCACCGAGCCACATAGATACAGTAGAAAAGCTGAGCGAAGCGTTAGAAAGAAAAGAAATGCAGCCGTGCATTGTGAAAAATGGCTGCTTTTATCCCAATGTCATGGGTGTGATACCGCACAAACCTCAGACTTTGGAAACCAAACTGGGTCAAGCTTTTCAGCGCAGTAAGATAAAAATGCTCTTTCAGACTAACAAGAAATGCCTTGAGTGTGCCAGTAGACCAGGGTTCGTGTGTTTACTGTGCGTAAAACAGCGTTGTAATGCTTTCGTTAGGACAAACTTAGTCGAGTCGCGTGATTCACTCAAAGTCACACTTGTCACAACTCCAGTTAGAAAGAGTTACCCCCTCGCAAAAGCGTATGACCAGCTTCTGAAGAGATTATTTGAGACGGCTGCGCCACCCTTTAACAAGCATACTCATTGCAAAACGGAAATCCTTGAGGATTCGAGAAGTGACAGCAGCTTTGAAACAAACCCCGTCCAACTACTTGATCTCTCACAGTTCTTCTGGTTCTATTTGTCCCTTTTGTTTATCTCAGTCTTTGCATTATGCCTTGAATTGATATTCAGCCGCTTGATGCATTTGCGATGGGTGCTATGTACATCAAGAATAACTGATTTTGAACACTAATAAGCATAATCATGCTGAAACCTCAATTTTTATAGCACGCTATTCAGAACAACACAACTTAATTTGGAAGTGAATGGATTTAAGTTGCGCCAGGCACCAACGAACAGCTAGCTGCATGTTTATTAATACAGAAGCGCTATAGAGTGAGTGTACGTTGCTTATCATGTTTGTACAATTCTCACTCGCCTCGTCCTTGTGGTTATGTGTTGTTCAGGTGTTCAGGTGCATTGTCTGAATCTTCGCGGATAATGCGAACACCAGCAATAGAAATTTCTAGGTGTTATTTGCTGCCATTCTGACGTCTCCTCGTGTTTTGTAGAGGAGCAATATTGCCTAGGATTGCCTTTTTTTCGGCGGTGAAAAGTTTACACGCATGCCCTAATTGGAATGCTAAAACTTCTTACAGTTGAGCTCGCCTTACACACTGAAAAGGTGTCGGGGCGAATTTGGCAAATTCTTCTGACGCGCAACGTATAGCATGCGCCACACATCTTTTTCACTCGAGTGATGCGTGCTGAAGTGATGCATACTCGAAGTTTTCCACTTGAGTGATGCGTACGAAACGCACTATAGATGCGTACGCAAAGAAAACAGGGGAGCTCTCTACTTTCTCTTCCACGGTTGTCATCTCGGAAACATTCATTTTTGTCACCCTTTTTATACTATGTTTCTTCCTATGCAACACGGCGCTATGTACTACCTTCAATGGAATGCCCGGGAACTGAGATTTCGCACCGCCGATTTTTGTCGGTTCGTGTACACCGATAAGTTCCGCATCATTGCCATCTGCGAGCCGAATTTGCCGAACAAATCTGACTTTCTGGTTATCAGTCATTCTTGTCGTCTACAACTGCGGACAATAGCAAATTTCTTATGTCTATTCGCCGCGACCCCACCTACATTCATCATGCAGTGTCACCTCACGACGACAATCAATATATATGTATAACAGTGAAGGAGAGACGTACCGTCACGGTTGTGGGTGCCTACCTCTCTCCGTCAAGCCGCTTCGACTATACAAGACTACACGGTACCCTGTTTGCAACTCCTCACCCAAGCATTATAATCGGTGACTTCAATGCTCATCATACAATCTGGTGAAGTTCGAAGACCAATGCTAAAGTGAGAAATTCAGTGTTCTTCGCCTCCGAGAACGAACTCGTCTTGATAAAGAACGGTATTTCATCGTTCCTGCGTGCTTCAAAGTATAGCAGCTGCCTTGACCTGGTCTTTTTCTCACGAGCCCTCGTTGGGCATGCTGAGTCGTTTCCAAACATAGAAACGCATGAAAGTGACCACATTCCCACTTACGTCAAAATTGAAAGATTGTACTATGCTAAGATATCCGATAGCGTTCAAAGAGTAGACTGGTTGAAATTTCAGTCTCACATGGAAGAGCAATGTCACGCAAACAGATCGCTTGACATAGATCAAATAATCAAAAGCACAATACACGACACTACATATACTCTCACATGCTCTCTTAAAGCAATGCGATTTGCTGCCGAGTTAGATCGACTTCGAGCAAACCGACGGCATGCTGAACGAAGATACCGACGCACAGAGGCAATAAAAGACTTAAGGAAGTCGAGTCACAACGTTGGACTGCTTTTTCTGTGTCGCTTGACCCACGGAAACCTTTATCACAATTGTTGACGATGGTACGCGGTCTCCGCACAAAGCCCGTTCATTGGCCACCATTCAGGGCTCTCGCACTTTCTGAACAGTGACGCGACATTGACGTGGCAGAAAACATATGTGCCAGCGTATCTAGGCCACTCACAGTGCCCAATGGCCAATTGCCCTCGACCAACTGTCCACAAACGCTAGATTCCCGCATGGATTTGTCTGTTTCTATCGTTGAACTCAGAGCAGCACTAGCTTTGTGTGGACAACCGTCGGCACAAGGGCCCGGTAGAATTTCTTATAGGGCCCTGTGTCATCTGGATGAATGCGTGAGGATCCTGCTCCTGGAGTTGTACAACAAATCCTGGCAAGATAGGATGCTCCCGATAAGCTGAAAGACAAGTCGCCTAGTTCTTCTTCTGAAACCAAGCAAGTAACCGTTGGAGTTCTCATCCTATGTCACCCAATCGCAGTGGGCAGTGTGTGGGCAAAGTTATGAAGAGGATGATCTTGGGATGCCTGGATTGGTACTTGGAGTGCACCAACATCTACCCAGATGCCATGGCAGGATTTTGGTGTGGTCGATCATCGATCGATGACGTAGTCGACCTGGGCACTTACGTCCAAAACGAGAAAGGCCGTAAGCGTTTCTGCGTATCTTTGTTCCTAGACGTCAAAGGGACGTACGACAACATTACGCATGAAGCAGTTCTCACCGCTCTCGAAGATGTAGGATTAAGTGGTCGGATGTATCGCTGAATACGTAGTTATTTCTCAATGCGATCGTTCTTTGTGAGCACTAAGAGTGTGAAACCTCTCCCCATTACAGCCACCATAGTGTCCCCCAGGATGACGTAATCAGCCCTCTGCTGTTGAATATTGTGCTAATTGCTCTAACTGAGCATCTGCCAAGCACATTGAGGCTATCAATGTATGGAGATGATATCTGCGTCGGGGAATCAGCTGTGACACGCCTGCATTTGCGAGCGACAATTCAAAAAGCTGCCACTGAAACATTTCGTTACTTCCGAAATCGATGATTGAAAATTGCTTCCGAGAAATGCGCCCTCATAGCTTTTACATGCAAGCCTAATAAATAGTACATTGTAAGCATCAATGGTCAAACTGTATCATTTGTTCGATCACAAAAGTTTTTGGGCGTCATAATGGACAGAAATCTATCATGGAGCGATCACGTTTCGCATATGAAAAACGGTTAATAGACATCTGTAATCTATTGAAGTTCTTTGTAGGTAAGACTTGGGTTATTTCTCACAGTACAATGCTACAACTGTACAGAGTACTTTTTCTCGATTTTTCGCGGTACAGCTTACCAGCGTTGACAAATGCAAGCAAAAAAAAAACCTACGAACGTTACAGATTGTCAAGTACCAGGTACTCCGGATTTGTCTCGGCTTGCCTCGTAGTGCGTCGACAATGGCTTCTATAGCAATCGCCGGTGACCACCTCATCACGACACATATTGACGTTGAGACACACAGGACACATATAAGGCATATTGCTCAGACATCGTGCAACCACCTAGCCTCTTTACAGCAGATAGACCACGTTCGTCCTTTTGCCAAACAGTAACCACGTATCACGACTCTTTGCCAACAGGCTTCGCAGCCGCCGCCAGGCCTTGGACTCCTCCTTGGTGACTAAGGCTAACATCAGGCTAACTATACCTGGCATCCAGAAAAAAGCAGATATGTCGTCACCTGCTTTTAGGCTTGTTCTGATCTACTCTTGCTATATGAGATGAATCAAGGCTGTATACACGTATACACCGACGGCTCTGTTTTACAAAAGAGTTCGACGACATCATTTGTTATACAAATAACAGCCACAACAAGCAAACTCAAGACCTCCACCTTACGACATCAATGGAAGTGGAGCTCACAGCTCTTCGTGCCGCATTGCTATTCATCAGCGATCAACCGCCACAAAAATGGAATATTTTCAGTGACTCAAAGGCGGCACTGCAGCCTCTTCTATCACCTTAACGTCATGGCCTGTAAGAACAACTGGTATTCGAGATTGCAGAAAAGACTCACCATTTTATTGAGAAAGTACACAAAATAGCTTTTCAATGGCATCTAAGTCATTGTAGAATAATAGGCAATGAACGATCCGATCGAGCTGCCCGTTCTGCCCATACTGAAAGCAATGAAATATCGATTCCGCTCTCCAGAACGGAAGCTGCATGGAAACTTCGCATGCTTTCTCGCAAGCGCACCACGTCGCAATGAAACGAGTCGCATTTCACCCGTGCACAATTATGCACTTTAGACCCAACTCTCAGTCTTCGAATTCCTCCGGAACTTCGCCAACGAAACGCTACTATGCTGTGCAGATTGTGGTTGGGTGTCGCATGTACCAATGCGTACGCGTTCCGCATAGGAATGGCCGACACGGCTGCATGCAACCATTGCGTCAGTCATGAAACAACTTGGCACATTCTGTGTGAATGCCCACAATACTGCTCGCAGAGACAGTCACTCTGCAATGCACTTGACGAACTAGACAACCAGACTCTTTCGGAAGAAAGAATCCCACGCTACCGACAGGAGTTTATGTCGCAGAAGAAGGCTGTGAAGGCGCTCCTGCGCTTCTTGCGTTCAACCTGCTTCTCCAAACGACTGTGATCAGAACGCCCTGCACGTGCCTGCATGTGAATTTTTTTATAATTTATTTTATGTCTTCCTATCTCTATCCTCTTTCCGGCCCTAATTTCCTCATCCCTGTACAGGGTAACAAACCAGTTCTTCTTGGTTAACCTCCCTGTCTCTTCCTTTTATTTCTTTCTTTCTCTCTTGCCTTCACCTCACCTCCAACTACTCTTTTTGTCACCCTCAACTTCCACTTCTTTCAAGCTCTATTACTACAATTCACTAGCCTTTGCATTTCTTCCTGTATCGCCTCCTCCTTTGCCTCCTTTTAACCCTCTCATCACTCACCCTCGCATTAGTACCCCTTTTTTAATCTTTGTATAGCATACACTACAATGCTGTATCATTATTTCTCATTTCCGCACCCCCCGCTTTCGTTCCTCTTCCCCCTCAAATCACTCCTCTTCAGCGCCAGAGCTCTTTCCTGCCCTTTGATGTACTAACTACAAATAGATATGTGCTCTGTATTACCATCTTCACACCTTCTTTCCGTCCTCTTTGCCTTCACTATTGGTTACCATGGCCTTGCCACCCTTTACTATACATGGCTATGCTATGATTCACCAACTCCTCTCCTTCATTTTCTTCTACTCGCCCTCCTTACCATTTGCTGCCCCTTGCTACGCAAAGCTCTACAACACTATTCTATACTTTAGAGTCTCCCTCCTCGTTTCCATCCGCCTCACTCTCACGTCTCTCTTCCTCACTCGCAATTGCCTTTTTCACAGCATTGCCAAGACATAATATACAATGCCATTCCCTCCATATTTCCCTCCCAAAAGATATAAAATGCTATGCTACGCTTCATTGCGTGTCTCGCCTACCTCGCATGACTACTTACAATCAGTTGCATTTGCTACACCTTCCTACACTGTACACATTTCAGCCTGGCTCTGCCATGCTTCGCAATATCCACTCTTTCTTTATCTGTGCATCTCCTCGTTCCTCATTACCCTCACTTTCCTTTTCCGTCTCCTTGAGATATAGGGGTACCTTGCGCATATAGGAGTACCTTGCGCATAATATACTTCACCATCATCCCTCCTTCTTTATCTCCATCTTAGCTTTACGTCAGCTCCCCATTTTCACTTCCCGCTACCACGTCTTTGCCACACTTTACTGTGTACTTTGCCATGTACTTTGCTATGTGTGCTATGTTTGCTTCCCTTCTTTTCGTGCTCCCAACCTCACTCCCATTTCGCACCCCCTTAATATACGGTTCTCTACATGGTAAAGTTACGTCCTCGCTCATGTATAGTTTAAAGGGTTTGACGTTCCAAAAACCAACGATATGACTATGAAGAAGGTCGTAGTGGAGGGCTCTTGATAGTTTAACCTTCTGGTGCTCTTTAACGTGCACTGACCTCTCTCCGCACACGGGCCTATAGCGTTTCGCCTCCATCAAAATGCGGTCGCAGCGGCCGGCATCGAACCCGCGACCTTCAGGTCAGCAGCCGGGCACCCTAGCCTCTGGTCCAACAATTCGGACTCGCGGCATTTCTGCACTATGATTCCTTAATTGTTGACTATGCATGCCTTGGCAAAGCTGGCCTGGGCTCCCCCTGTGTGAACATGACTCCAACTCGCTTAACCATTTTAATGTGAGACAACGGCAATGTTCTGATGACGGTAAGCAGCTCCGCTGTTAGAACCATCCACTCGACGCGAGAAGGGTTCGCAGTCAAACTCTATTTTTCCACGCAAAAGAAGTGTTGCAGAATGTTTTTTTCCTTAAAAAAAGTAGCAATGCTAACTTGCGTCAGGTCATCAAGCACTTGCAGGCTTATACTTCATCACCTGTGTGTTGTAAATATGAATGTTTTTTGCGCGTGAGGTTTGTGCTAATGAATGGTGCAGCATGATTTTCAGCTGATTTACCTATTTTAAAGCAACTTCTCGAACCGTATTTCTGTTACGCGCGCAGCACAAGTGTGTAACTCGCGCATTCACTCAACTATTAGCGGTAGCTCATCTAGCGCACGAGTCATTTCTAAGGTAGCCACAGCATTTAGTGTAGGATGTGTTATGCGGTTGTGTTGTTGACGCATTCAGTGTTTGCTCTGGAAGATGACGGGTGTATTCAGTGAGAAATATGCTTGATGGAAAAGGTATTAGGCACAATTTTACACGATGTACTCGACAAACCATCGACACGGCAAACGTAAACGTGAACTGTAAGAATGTTTGGTTACTGAGACGCCACATTAGCTAGGTAGCGACTATATGGAGAGAGACGTCTGTAGACTTCTCTACAATTGATTTCAGATATGACTATGTACATTTCATTTCTTGTATTCGCAAGTGTTTCTTCTCGCTTTCTATTTTTTAGCGTAATAAAGGGTGTTTGTACTGCCACCATGGCCTCCCATGTCTCCCTCAATTCATTCTAAGCAAGCACTCCCGAGATGAACCGCGATAAGACATAAATTGGTGAGCATGTGCCAGGATGTATTCCATTTTTTCGGCCCTGTCACAATATGATCATGGGCCGCAAGGATTAATTATGAGATTTTGGCTGGGAAATGACCGACTTGGGGTTGTCTAAGTTTTTCTTGAACACCCAGAAAGATCACTAAAGGCAGATTACGCGGGAAGAGCAGGAACGCTAGGCTGAACTCGAGGACCGCGAGATCAAGAACGTGAGAGAGCAGGTAAGGGTGCGCGAAGAGCATGCACGGGCTCTCGAACAGTGCGAGTGCTACAAAGAGATTCTGCAGCTCAAGTTAAGACTAGCAGCAATCCTTGCGGGTCCACGTAACGACACGAGTATCCCCGAGTACTGCCACGTACGCACCGGTCAGCCCAGGTACTTCCAGGCCTTGACATATTTGTCCCCGTAAGCTGATGCCACCCTTCAATGAGCGAAGGGGAGACATATTTGCTTATTTGCATCGTTTGGAGCCGATCACCATCGGGCATGATTGGAAGAGGGATGAGTGGGCCATACCTTGAGTTTGTCTTTCGTGAGAGAGACATTGATCGTGTTCAGCCGCATGCCAAAAGAAGAGTTAATGCACAATGGACTTGTAAAGACATCTTTATTGGAGTGATCCTGCTTTACGGCAGACAGATTTCGCGAAAATTTTCGAATGTGTAGACGTGAAAGCTCTCACACTAGCAAGCAGCTTGTCTGCCGCCTTGCTAACTATTTTGGTCGCTGGATTAAGCTGTCAGAGACAGAAAGAACATGTGAAGGTGTCCGCGACAAGATAGTAGCTGATCGAGCAGCTCCCGAACTGATGTTCTCAAGTGTTCCGTCGGCAGTTTACGTGATATCCAGACCACTTATTCTCATACGAGTCCACATACGTTCGGTTGTTTCATAAAAAAACCGAGTACAAGAAACTTTGTCACAATATTTACATGATGACTCAGTCTTATCGTGCCAGTTTTGCGGAGAAAAGTATGCTTTCTTAAAGGCTTATCTTGCTTTAAGTGCGAGATTTCGCACTCACTGCGCATCGCTTATATAAGCTCCGAGTGCTTATAATACCAGAAAGCCGATCCAGGGAGCCAAGATGAAGAAACACTTTTGTCTCCGAGTCATGAATATAGTGAAAGGGGTGATTTTTAGAAGATAATAAAGCGCAGGTACAAGTATGTAGCCGGTCTGTTATTCTGCCTAAATAAATTATAGCCAGTGCTTATTACTATCAAAAGTTTATATTATTCTGCTTTCCGAATCAGCTATTCGCGCAATGCTATTGCAAGCTATATCAAACGATATACATATCGAGGCGTGTGTACTGGTGGACCAAAACGACAATAACGGTATTTGGCGGACACCAGGTAGTGGAACTCTGGCTGATCGAAGATAAAGAAGGCGATCTTGCTGTTCGGCTGCTGAGAGTCGCTGTGTCAACGTTTATCTTCCTTTGGTTCACGCTGTACCGCGACACTGGTGGAAGTGCTGGGGCGCAACCCTACCTAATGCTCCATACTCCCACTGGGAGCTGTTCATCTAGCTCGGACGCATTGTCAGCCATTGCAACTCCCATGCACCGGTTCAGTCAGTGGCTGATAGGCCTCGCTCCAGAGTTCACTCCTTCCACGGAACCTCGCAAGTGCTGAATACCTCTCCAAATGGCCAACGCCAGTCCGCAACCGGCGCCCCATGTTAGATGCGATGCTAGCGCACGAATGCGACGACATCGAACCAGACGCCGAGATGTTTACAGAACGAGCGGAAGAAGCAAGGCAACTAGCACGCCTGCGAATCCAGCAACCACAAGAGTACGACGCGAGCCGCTACAATGCTCGTTGCAAAACAGTCGTTTACCAGACCGGCGACAAAGTATGGGTTTGGACGCCCATACGGAAACGAGGACTCTCTGAAAAGCTCCTACGGAAATCCTTTAGGCCATATCTAGTACTACGACGACTGAGTGATGTTACTTACGAGGTCGTCCCCGACAGTTCATATAGTACGAGGCTTCGCCAGCACCGTCCTGAACTAGTTCACGTTGTGCGCATGAAGCCTTATGAAAGGTAGTGACTGCGCAAGACACTTCTTAAAAAACAGACAAAAAAACTGCACTACTGGTTTAGCATCGGGGCGATGCCCATTAAGAGGGGGGCAAATGACGCGTGTGTACTGGTGGACCAAAACGACGATAAGGGGATTTGGCGGACACCAGGTAGTGGAGCTCTGGCTGATCGAAGATAATGAAGGCGATCTTGCTGTTCGGCTGCTGAGAGTCGCTGTGTCAACGTTTATCTGCCTTTGGTTCGCGCTGTACCGCGACAATAAATAAATAAATAATATATATATATATATATATATATATATATATATATATATATATATATATATATATATATTGTGAGCATCAATACTCATCATCACCACTCCTGTTTAGGTTGTGGGGCACATACTCGAGACAATAAAGAAGAGTCTTGAGGGTACTGGACGCCATCTTACAAGTGGTGGAGGTGCTGCCCGATTTCCGCGTCCTCTCGCGCTCTCAAACAACCCCAGCGTCTTCTAGAAAACATTCCTGGAGCTCCGTTCAGGCCGCCGCTTGAACGACCTGGGTTCGGTGATGTCGCAAGCCGACCAGCCCAGCGCAGCTGCTGCGCCACCACTTCCACTGCCAAGAAACCCTTCTTACCTGGTCACCAGCCCTCAAAAGGATCCTCCGCTGTTCGCAAGGCTTCCGGGTGAGGACGTGGAAGACTGGTTCGAAGAGTATGACCGCGTGAGTGCCATCAACAACTGGGATGAGCCTACGAAACTCACCCACGTTGTTTTCTACTTGAGCGGCGTTGCAAAAACGCAGTTTTTAAACCACGCTACCGATTTTTTGACATGGCCCGCCTTTATGCGCCAGCTCCGCCAGAATTATGTCAACCTGTCAGTGCGCTCGGATATTGCCAAGAAAAGGCTTGGTGCACGTTTTCAACGCCCCGGCGAGTCTTAAACTTCTTACATTGAAAATGTTCTCGCCCTTTGCCGCCGCATCGACAACCATATGGCGGAAAACGACCACGTGCGCCACCTGCTGAAAGACATTGCGACGGTCGCTTTTAATGCGCTTGTGGTGCAGAATCCCCAGACCATCGCTGATGTTGTAGCTACCTGACAGCGCCTCAAGGAGCTTCAAACAACTCGGGTGCAACCTGATATGCCTGATCTAAGCTCGAGTCATGACACAACAGAGCTGCGTTCCTTGATCCGCTCTATCATACGCGAGGAAATTCATGCACAGGCTTCACCCCGCCACTTTAATATTCGAACGACGCCACCTGCTACTAGTTTACGCGACGTCGTGAGAGAGGAACTGGCCTTGATCACTGGCACACCAGTTCCGAGCTCAGATCCCGTGCCCATGCCAGGTTATGCTCACGTTGCTGCAACGACGCCTGCGCCCCACCAAAGCCTGGCCTCGATGACTGTCACACCTGTTCTGAGTTCTTATCTTGTGGCCATGGCAACTTATGCTCAGGTTGCTGCTAGGACACCTGCACCCCAGCACAGCCCAATGCAGCTACCAGTGCCCGATGTGCATTGTTCGCTCAACTCGCTCGTACCGCGACCATCTTCCCAGCCTTAATACATCTGGCACACTACACGACCACCTTGCTTTTATTGCGGCATCCGTGGTCATATTTCAAGGTTTTGCCGACACCGTCAACAAGACGAAAGACGAAGCTATGGTGACTATGAACGGCACGACTTCTACCCAACTGGACCACCCTATCGTCGGCTGTATCCGAACAGCACACGTCGGTCACCGTCTCCGCAGAATTGTGACCCAGTTGGCAGTTCCCGGTTCTCACGTCGTCGCTCACCTTCACCGATGCGGCGTTCCTCTTCTCCTCTCCAACCTTCTACTTCAATTCTCGACCACCAACTGGAAAACTGAACAGTGCAGCTTCGGGAGGGAAAGCTGCATCTTTCGAACTGCGGCAAACTCCTCCAGACCGCCCATCAAATGTTTTATTGGTGTATGTTGAAGGTATACAGACAGAGGCACTAGTAGACACAGGCGCATCACTTTCCGTAACTCGTGCAGACTTTTGTGCCCGCTTGAAAAAAGTTAAGACGCCATACGATGGCCCTCCCCTTCGTTGCGCAGATGGAGTCCCTATTCAGCCTTCAAGTGTTTGTACAGTCCGCGTTTTCATAGATGGCATCCTTCACCACATTCAGTTTCTTGTACTTCCTTTGTGCACTCACACAGTCATTTTGGGATGGGACTTCCTTTCTTTGGCATCAGCTTTCATATCGTCTCGTCAGCGAGTAATTCATATGTCAGCTACTGATAGTTCATCTGAGGTCGATCCATACAGCTTCCGTTTCGTTGCTGCCGCGGATTGCTTCATTTCGCCAGGAGATGAAGGAATTCTTACGATCGCTTCGGATACTATAGTTAACGGTGACGTGTTCATTGCTCCATCAGTTCCCTCCAAACCTGCGGGGCTTACCATTGCACCCGGCCTTGTGCGGTTTAACGACGGTATGGCATTGGTCACCGCCTTGAACCCAACTCAATCGCTAGTGATGCTGCCCCAGGGCACTGCTTTGGGCTGCTTCGCTGGCAGCGAGCCTTTTTCGCTGGTTCCTCTCCACGCAGAATCACCGCCTTCGTCTGCTACAACCGATACCAAGGCAACCACTGCTGCTCTAAATGCTACCATAAGTCCTCACCTCACTGCTGGGCAAAATAGAGACCTCTTAGACCTTCTCCAAAAGCACAGCTTTTCGTTTGACGTACATTCCAAAGTTTTAGGCCGCACATCTGTTGCAGAGCACAGCATCGAAACCGAAGGCAGCTCCATTGTGCGCCGCCGCCCATACCGCCTGTCTTTGGCGGAACGGCAAACGATTGAGGAAAACTTCGCTGACATGCTCAAACGGGATATTATTCGACCTTCATCCAGCTCTTGGTCGTCTCCTGTGGTGTTGGTCCGGAAAAAGGATGGCTCTGTCGTCTTTTGTGTTGATTACAGAGCGCTAAATAAGATAAAGAAAAAAGATGTATATCCCTTGCCACGCATAGATGATGCCCTTGACTCCTTACAAGGCGCAGAATATTTCTCCAGCCTTGACCTTCGATCCGGGTATTGGCAAATACCTATGCGCGAAGCAGACAAGGAGAAAACAGCGTTTGCAACGCCTTATGGGCTTTACGAGTTCAACGTCATGCCTTTTGGCTTATGCAACGCTCCAGCAACATTCGAGCGCATGATAGATACTGTTTTACGTGGTCTAAAGTGGAAAACCTGCTTATGCTATTTGGACGACATTGTAATTTATTCTTTTACTTTTCCTCAGCACCTTAAGCGTTTGGACGAAGTTCTTACGTGCGTTTCGAACGCAGGGCTTCAGCTCAATACAAAGAAGTGCCACTTCGCCAGCAGGAGCATCAAAGTATTAAGTCACCTTGTCAGCAAAGATGGCGTTCGACCCGACCCCGACAAGTTTGCTGCCGTAATTAATTTTCCACGTCCGGGCAATCAAAAACAATTGCGAAGTTTCGAGGGCCTGGCGTCTTACTTCCGCCGCTTTATCAGTCACTTTGCTGCCATTGCGGGGCCGTTACACAAGCTTCTGACGTCAGGAACGGCCTTCACTTGGACTGACGAGTGCGAATGTGCTTTCCAAGCCCTTAAACGTGCTTTGCCATCAGACCCCGTCCTCCGTTACTTCAATGAGACCGCACCCACTTTCCTTCACACAGATGCCAGCGGCCACGGAATCGGTGCCGTCCTTCTCCTGCACGACGACACTTCACGTGAGCGAGTAGTTGCGTATGCCAGCCGCGCGCTAACACCCGCAGAGCAGAAGCTACTCGATAACAGAGCAGGAATGTCTTGCTGTCGTTTGGGCCATCCAGAAGTTTCGCCACTTCACTGTCATTACCAACCACCATGCCCTATGCTGGTTGTCCTCACTGAAGAATTTGACTGGGCGACTCGGTCGCTGGATACTCCGTTTGCAAGAGTACACTTTTGACGTTGTGTACAGGTCCGGCAAACAGCATCAGGATGCCGACGCTCTCTCTCTCTGCCCTTTGCCACTTTCATCTCCAACCACGCATCCTCGATGCCCCTCAGGTGATCAAGCGGCTTCCTCTGCACTCACGTTATCACCCCTGGCAGTTGCTGGGCCACTATCTTTAAGCAGCAGCGCTCAGTTTGCCGCGTGCCAACGTGACGACCCATACTGTAACCGCATCATCGGGTACTTGAATGACTCGCCTTCTCCACCTAATGCCAGACTACGTCGTCAGCTACGGCAGTTCAAGCTAGACAACAAAGTCCTGCAGCGCTATACTTACAATGCGGATGGGCATCGGTGGGTGCCAGTACTTCCCCGTTCACTGCGAAAACAAGTTCTCGAAGCACTCCACGACGATCCATCAGCTGGACACTTGGGATTTTAGAAGACCTACAACCGCGTTAGGAGCCGTTTCTTCTGGCCTGGCCTTTCAACCTTTGTGGCTAATTATGTCGCTTCTTGTGCACTGTGTCAACGCCGGAAACGACCAACTTCTGCTCCTGCGGGATTATTACAACCCATCCCATGTCCCGATACACCTTTTGTCGTTGTCGGAATAGACCTCGTCAGACCACTTGCCGTAACGCCAGCGGGCCACCGCTGGATCGTCACAGCCGTCGACCACCTGACACGATACGCGGAGACTGCTCCTCTACGCACTAGCTCCGCCTCAGACGTTGCCGCCTTCTTTTTAGAAGCCATTGTGTTGCGTCATGGTGCACCTCGCACGTTGTTGAGTGACCGGGGCAAGGCCTTCATATCGACAATCTTGACGAAATTCTAAAAGCTTGTGGCACAGTTCATAAAACCACATCCGCTTACCACCCGCAGACAAATGGGCTGACAGAGCGATTCCACCAGACTCTAATCGACATGATATCCATGTACATCGGACCGAACCACGATAACTGGGACAAAATCTCGCCGTTCGTAACGTTTGCACACAACACCGCTGTTCAACGAACCACCGGGTATTCACCTTTCTTCCTCGTCTATGGTCGTGCGCCGAAATTCACCATTGACACCTCTGCCTTCAATGTAACGACAAAAACGTCCACGACTACGCCAGAAAATTTCGTCTCCAGGTTCGCTGACGCACAGCAACGTGCTCAACTTAACACGGAGGCCAGTCAACTAGACCGTAAGCAACGATATGACAGCTTTCGTCGAGATGTCACCTTCCGTCCTAGAGATGAAGTACTTCTTTGGACGCCTGTTCGTACACCCGGATTGTGTGAAAAGTTTCAGTCACGCTTTCTCGGACCTTACGTTGTTAGTGAACGAACAGCTCCTGTCAATTACCTTGTCACTCCTGTCGAGGGTTCTTCGGACCGTCGTTACCGTGCATCCGAGATAGTTCACGTTTCACGCCTTAAACTTTTTGTTCGCCGTACCTTTCCCGCCTAAGTCTCGGCCGGGTCGGCCGATGAAGTGCGCGGGGAAAATAAGTGTGAGCATCATTACTCGTTCCATCTTTTCACCTGTACATACTCATCATCACCACTCCAGTTCAGGTTGTGGGGCACATACTCGAGACAATAAAGAAGAGTCTTGAGGGTACTGGACGCCATCTTACGAGGTATATATATATATATATATATATATATATATATATATATATATATATATATATATATATATATATATATATATATATATATATATATATTCTGACAAAACATTCAGTGGGTGCGGTACGCATGAGAAGAAAAGCTGGCACACGTACGAGAAAGCAAGCAATTCCTTTATGGACTTACGTTTCAGCCGTGGCACGACCTTGTATGTAAGCAGTAACTGATTGTAAGGAAGGCCAGACAGCACGCGATCTTGGGCCAGCTGTTGTATTCTGTACTTCTACTACCTCTGCTTCTCTTAGCTCTTCGCGTGCTAAAGCCCCGATTCCACTGTTGTTAGTCAACACACTCTGCCATGACTGCGAGTGCGTGCAGCTGCCGACAGTGCGTCAGGTAAGCAGGGTTGGCTGCATTGTGGTAGTTGGCCGTGATCACTCGGCAACGTAAGTGAGTGATCTGCGTGAAACATCTCCGGTGGACAGCACTAACTGTGCCAGACTGGCTAGACATGGCCACAATGAAATCCGCCTGGAAGTTTGTTCAAGTTGGTTCTGCTGGCCGACATAGGCTATGTTGCCACGATCATTCGCCATGTTGCTGGGGAAACTGGGTCTTAGTTGGTCCAGTTCCACCCCCCTCCGAATAATTCTTCTCCACGGGCCTGACCACTGATCATTGCGGGTGACTGACTGGATTCCAAGAGAAGGCAAACGCCCGAGGGAGAGACTAGAAATTAGGTGCGGAAATGAGATCAAGAAATGTTTCAGGTATAACAGGGAAGCAGAAAGCACAGGACCAAGTTGAAAGACGTGAAACACGAGAGAGCGCTTTGCCGTGCAGTGGGTGAAATCAGGTTGATAATACCTATTCATAGTATCATTACTGAAAATATTATTACAAATAATATTTCATTATTGTTGTTATTTTTGTGGTTGCTGGTATTATAGCTGTGGTATTTCATTATATCATGTGTGATTGCCTTTGTTTGCCACAGAGTTGTGCTGCTACACACATGACTCAAGGTTGAATTCGCGGTACTGAACAATGGTTAGGGTAGGAGGCCCATCGCCAAATGTTATAGAAAGAAAGTAAAAAAGAAAGCAAGGAAGGAAGGAAAGTTAGTATGAAAGGAAAGAGGGAAGGAAGGAAGGCAGTAAGGAAGAACCTAAGGAAATATAGAAGCAGGCAAGTAAGGAAGGAAGGAAGGAAGGAAGGAAGGAAGGAAGGAAGGAAGGAAGGAAGGAAGGAAGGAAGGAAGGAAGGAAGGAAGGAAGGAAGGAAGCAAAGAAAGCAAGTGCTACGTCAGGCACGCGAATGTTAAGCTTCGTTTGCCAACAATTTCGCGGTAGGAGAAATGCTCCTAACATTTCACTGAACTTTATTCGGCAGATAAAAAAAGTCATAGCTTTGCCTCAAAGGTGATATCAACGAATTGGAAGGTGACGCGCAGAGTGGCAAGCAGATCAAAGGGTGCATCACGTTTTTCACGCAAAACGACGCACGAAACGTACTCACTAGTACAGAAAAATGCGAGTAAGCATCTCAGTTGTTACTTCGCTGTGTCTTGAAGCGCGTCATTTTCGCAAACGGAGACTGTGAAATGACTGCAGTGACCTTTGTGCGTCTGGTAACTACCAGAATTGTTACGGTGAAAGTCCAAGGCCAGCCAAGACGTGCGATTCTCCCAACCGCAAGATTAGCACATGCGTGAGCGTCCATCCTGCCCCCTCTCCAAGAGGCGAAGTACGCGAGGGAGACGAGAGCTCTCACCGCCACGCCGTGACAATTTAGCGACGCGTCCTCATTGCACCATATTGCTGGTAATGCTGAAAACACGATAGTTACATTCCAGATGCCCGTCATTAGCGGTAAGTGGTAATATAAATAGCTTTTCGTCTGGAACGTTGAACAAGGTTTTCCTTCGTGGCTAAGTGACTAACGCATCACACTCCCAATTTGCTTAGGCGTCTTTTTCTGGTATATTTTTTTACTGTGTCTTCATATATACAGATGCGTATACATATACAGTGAGCGACGGTGACGCCGGCGGCAAAATCAAGCCGAGTGTGTCCAAATGATTGCTATCGCAATAATTAGGCACGTCAATCTTTAACCCCCCTCCCCTCAATAAGGATTTCGATAACTCGCACGCCCGCCTCAAATTCATACATGATCCTTGCCCACTTGGGGAAATTCCAGCCGTAGAGCTAGCAGCGCGCGTCATTCCTTTACCAATCTCTTTGAACTGCACCTCTCACAATCACCATTATTTTCTGACAAGCTGTATTTAAATGACGAACAATATGTGAAACTCCTTCTGGCGGTTTGCTTCTAGGAAAGTTATTTTCACTTTTACGTGGCATTGCTGTCCATTCCAGACATGGCTGCCATGGCAGGATTCTGCACTTTATACTTGTGGTGGTTTCTACTTCTCTTGCCAGATATGCAAAGGGAGCATTGAATGGTGATGAAGGCCGGCGAATCTCCAGTGAGCGAGACGACGTGTAATGCCGAGGAGGCGAGCATGGTGATGACCACATGGTGATGGGAAGTGACTCTCTTCTTCTGCATGGACTGTCATGAAAGGTGCCTAGATAATGTTTGTGAGGCGGCTGCTATGGTGCCAGTTGTAAGAGAAAAATAATTATCGGGATCGCGAGGACAATTGTTTTGTAACAACACTTCTAATGGCTTGTAAGGCGTTATTATATTAATTCGGTCTGTTTTACGCTTTCCATGTAGTGGTTTCGCATATCTTGAAAAAAAAATCACTTCTTTTCAAGCCAACACGTAGCCGCTAAATTTACTGTGGTGTAACCACGATACTCAAAGTGTGAGTGGCTCCGTTAGGAGACTCCTGACAGACAAAGTAGACAAAGACTTCAGAAATCGGAGCAGTGGTTGTGGTGGAATAACCAACACCTTTGCAAGAGCGACCGTAGGTGATTTCTTCAAGCTCATTTGTGCAAACGTGTGGCTGCGGGTAATGCTCTTTACTGGCCCTCGCAAAACGAAGTTGCAATTGTAACTGAAAATCAGGTGAAAATGTGCAATACACAAACTTTGAGCCTGCTAAAAAGGGCCATCTGTTCTTTATATTACCACGGGGCAGTAGAGGGATTGGGGAAAAAAGCAGTACATGTTCCCTGCCTGGAAGAAACGACTATGAAGCGGATAGATACTGGTCCCAGCCTTCCAGTGTGCCAGCCTTTGTCGTCACGTGTGAATATCGTAAATATTCGTAAATATACGTTTTCTTGTACGATTATTGGTGGAGGTGCTGGATACGCGTACCGTGTTCTCCCGGACAACAAACACGGAACTTAGGGGCGGTCGCCAACTTCATTTTTCTGCAATGGCTCAACAAGCAAACCCACAAGAACAACAGCAGCCACAGCACTAGCAACAGCTGCCTCCTCTGATTCTCCTGCCTCAACGAGACCCTGGAGCCTTTTAGGGTACCGGCAAGGACAAGGTGAATGCAGAAGATTGGGTCGCATTGTACAAGCGCGTGAGCGAATACTACAAGTGGGACCCCACGTTGATGCTGCCCAGTGTTTTGTTTTACTTGACGAATATGGCACTCATTTGGTATGAGACGCATGAGTCGAAGTTGACAGGCTAGGATATTTGCAAACTGAAGTTTGTCGAGTTGTCAAGCAGGCCGTTTGGGCAACCACTGGCCACGAGGAAAGGCCTGCTGGAATGCCGCCTGCAGACATCGACTGAATCATATCTGTCCTACATAAAGGACGTACTGAGCCTTTGTCCAAATGTGGACGAGAACATGAGCGAAACTGACAAATTTGCACACATATTAAAAGGAATTGCCGACGACGCCTTTAATCTGTTTATCGTCAAAGATTACGCCACTGTCAACGTGGTTGTGAAGGAATGTCAGTGTTTCGAGCACGCCAAGAGTGGTCGCATCAACCGCCAGTTTGCCTAACACTGCTGCCACATCGACCTGCGAAGACTCCCCCAAAGTTCACACAAGCTACATCATTCGACAATGTCATCCAAATCGTCCCCCGCGAACCCGATGCAATGACTCTTGCAGCCATCGCTTCTGATGGCCCTTAAGATAATGCATCCACCGTCTCTCTAATCCAAGCCGCCGTTCGCCAAGAAATTGCGAATTTCGGCATCGCACCTGTTAACGCTGTTTGCACTACCAAGAGTTCAGCTTCGGTTAACCAGATCCCGGTGTACCCTGCACGCTACTAATCCCGATATCGAAACTCTGCCGAATAGAGGACGTCGGATGATCGACCAATGTGCTTCCACTGCACTCGCACCGGACACCTCGCGCGCTACTGTCGCAATCGTTGGACTTCAATTCATCCTGGAACACTGGGACATGGCGTCGTTTTGAAGGCAGCTCTCGTCGGTTTTTTATTCCACATGATCGTCAGCCTGCTGCTACTAACGTTCAAGACAGAAGGTTCAACCGGTCGCCATCACCCCAAGGCCACCGATCTCTCTCGCCGATGATTCCTCGATCCAGGTCAACTGCACGACCTGGGCCCTGAACCTCGGGAAACTAGACCATGCAGCTCTGGGAGGTGACGCTGCATTAACGACCCGGTCTGCAAAACCTCTGTTGACGATTTCTACATGCCGCAATAGTTGGGAACTTTGGGTGGATGACGTAACCGTTACAGCCCTCATAGACACTGGCACACGAATTTCAGTCATGAGCGCAGCTCTCTGTATTAAACTGCGCAAAACGATCACGCCTCCTCTTAAGAGGTCAGTATTGTCGCTGGGAGCACATCTACAGTTCTCGGCTTGTGTACCTCTGACGTGTGTATTGCTGGTCATCAGACCATCGTATTGTTCACCGTGCTTGATCAGTGCCCACATGACGTGATTCTCGGTCTTGACTTTCTCTCTGCGCACTCCGTCCTTACCGACTGCTCGATGGGCCTTTTTCAGCTGGAACTGCCTTTTGACGCCGCCTTTGCCTGTGATGCTCAAAGCCGCCTTTCTGTCACCAAGTCCCTTCATCTTCCGCCGCAAGCATCGACTTACGTGCAGCTCATGTGTGATCCGCCTCTGTGCGATGGTGAATATGTTGCTTCAGCCATTACTGACTTTGTGTTAAAGAATTCTATCGCTCCCCCACACCGTGGGTAGAGTACGCCACAACAAGACCTATTTGTCTCTTTTTCAAATCCGAAGCATTTCTTAGCGAACTTCGGTGACTTAGAGCGTATCTATCTATCTATGTATTTATCTATCTATGTATTTAGCCGCTTACGTTTGGGTGCTCTCGTGGTCAGCCCCTTAACTTGGCATGATCAAAATTAGCAAGGGAGGGTAATATGGTTTGACGAATATGACGCGCTGTTCAAGACATTATTAAAGTCAAAATTCCATTGCGTACGTCGTCAAAATTTCCCACCAGACAGTGGCACATACCCAGAGGCGGGTATGTGCCGCTGGTATGCGGGTATTCGCCACAGGTGATTGACACTTAGTATCTGCACAAGAATGACGAGAACACAAATGGGCAATTTTATTGCGCGAGCGTTAAGAAATACACGACATCAGTAGCGTCGGCGCGACGAATGCAAAGAATAAATCTCAGAATCCCAGCTGGAATCGAACCCAAGCATTCTGCGTGGCAATAAAGCATTTTACCACAGAGCTACGCCAGGTCTCGGTAATACTTTTCAAATACACGTTAATCGTCGTGAAGCGTCAATGGTGGTTGCAGTGGTGCCTACACAATTTTATAGACATAACATATGTACTTCTTTGGTACAGCCATGACGTCAATTAACGTCATGACGTCAATTAACGTCAATTGTGGTTAGTTGTCATGCGCCATAGTTGATTTGTGTTTCAGTGTCCAGGGTCAGCATCCTCGCGAGCATCAGCGCTTCATATCAGCTTCTTGTGTTGCCAATACGCATGTTTCAGTTTGCATGGTTGCGCAAGTGCGAACTGGTTATATACACATCTGCAACTCTTCAACGTACATTTGTGCGTGCCACATTTCTACATACAGTTAGCGTCATTTATTGACGTGTTGCTCAATAAAAATGCAACATGGTCATCTTCCCTCCGTATGCTTCGCATAACGTCAATTTCCAGGCACGTGGGATCTGCCATATTTTTTTAGCTTTGGTTTCACCACTAACGTCCTCTCTGCTGATACTATCTTAGGTGTCGTGTCGTCGTTGCAAGAGTGTGATATCTCTGAACTGTCAGCGGAACAAATTACTTCGCACGGTAACTTGCTCACTGCGCCCAACCTTTCAAGCATTGACATTACCAAAATGATAGCGCCAGATCTTCCGCCCTCCGAAGCACACGATCTCCACTGTCTCTTGACATCCTATGCAGACATATTCAATTTTGACAACCGCTTTTTAGCCTAGACATCACTTGTGACCCATGACACCAACATTCATCGAACACTCATCTAGTCCGTGGGCATTCCCGGTCGTGTTTGTGAAGAAGAAATACAATACTTGTCGGTTTTGCGCATAGAAATCTCAACAAAGTCCCTAAGAAAGATGTTTACCCCGTACCAAGAATAGATGACGTCCTTGACTACCTTCATGGTGCCAAGTTTTTCTCGTCCATTGAACTTCGATCTGGTCATTGGCAGGCTGCTGTTGACCCACAGAGCCGAGAACAAACAGCATTTGTAACCCCCGATGAGTTGTACCAATTCAAAGTAATGCCGTGTGAGCTTTGCGATGCGCTGGTGACCTTGGAGCGCATGATGGATTCCTTTCTGCGCGGCTTCAAGTGGTCTACTTGCTTGTGCTGCTTAGATGATATTGTGCCCAAAGTGAACGATGCACAGCAATCAAGATGATCCGAAGGTCGGTAGTCCTCTGAGCCTCTGCTTCGAGCACCCTCGTTCTTTTCTTCTTCACACGCGTTGGCTGTTCGGCGGAGTACCATGCGCATGCAGGGCCGGCTTGTGCATTACGGCGAGCTTCATCGCTTGTAGTCGTGCCGATAGCGCTTCTCTTCGTTTCGGACGTCCGTGTTGCGCGGAGCAATGGCAATTTCCTGTGGCATTACCCCTCCTCTCAAGAGGCATCACCCCGATGCTTTTGATGATAATGTATGCAGCGTTTCCGTCCCGGAAGGTTTAAAGAATGAAATGGTTGTACAGCAAGCGAGTGGGGTGGCTAGTCTTCGTATCAGTCGTAGTACCGTTTCATGCCCACAAAGTGTACATGTTCGGTGGGGTTGCGTCGTTTGGCATGCCCGTGTCCTGTAGTCTTGAATTCATAAACGAGGTCACTAAGTCGCTGCACTACTACCTCGTAAGGACGAAAATATCAACAAATGAGTTTTTCAGACAGGCCTCGTCATCGTCCATATCCACACTTTGTCGCCAACTTAATACCGTGTTTCACGTCTTCCTCGGTTGTAGCGGTCGGCATCGATTCGTTTTTGGTGACATATTCTATACCTTGCTAATTGGCGGGCCTCTCGCGCTCTCTCTATATAGTCATCAAGATCAGAAGGGTAGTCATCTTGGTCCACAGGAAACATCGCGTCCAGTGTTGTGCTTACTACACGACCGTAAAATAGTTGAAACGGGGTAATCTTGGTAGTCTCTTGTACGGCGGTGTTATAGGCGAAGGTGACGTATGGTAAAATTTCGTCCCACGTTTTGTGTTCGACGTCCACATACATAGATATCATGTCAGCTAGAGTTCTGTTAAGGCGTTTCGTCAGGCCGTGGCTTTGAGGGTGATATGCGGTAGTTTTACTGTGAACAGTGTGGGTTGAGTTCAGCAGGCATTACATGAATTCTGCCGTGAAAGCCGGTCCGCGATTGATGATAACAACAGTCGGAGCACCATGCCGTAGCACTATGCTCTGTACAAAGAATTTGGCAACCTCAGCTGCTGTTCCTCAATGCAAGGAGTCTGTTTCTGTGTATCTCGTTAAATAATCAGTCGCTACAACGATCCACTTCTTGCCAAGTAAAGATGTCGGGAATGGTCCAAGGAAGTTCATTACAATTGTTAGAAAGATGCTTCAGTGGGTCTATCAGGTGCAGAAGGCCCGCTGGCTTAGCACGAGGCGTTTTCGGTAGTTGGCATTCGCGGCATGTTTTAACATAGCACTGTACTGAAGACAATAGCTTGAATAGCTTGGGCCAATAACAATGCAGACTAATTAGTGCAAGCGTTCGAGTGACCCCCAAATGTCCAGACGTAGGCTCATCGTGGCACGCTTATAATATTTCTTGCCACATAGCTGCATGAACGACAAGCAGGAACTTTTCACGGTTGGGCTTAAAGTTTCTTTTGTAGAGGACGTTTCCTTGGAGGCAGAACGATGCGAGGCTTCGAGAAAATATACGAGGTACTTGTACGTCAGCTCCTTTCAGGTGTTTGATGAACGGGAGCAATTCTTTGCCCACATGTTGAAATTCGGCTATATGAGAAGTCGCGACAACATCTACGAATAGAAATTCCTCTTCTTATGATAGTGCTGTGTCTGCAGGTACCCGTGACAAACAGTCGGCGTCGGTATGCTTCTTGCCCGATCGGTATACCACAGTTATATCAAATTCTTGCAGTCTGAAGCTCCACCTTTCTAGTCGTCCGCATGGGTCCTTGAGGTTGGCGAGCCAGCAAAGGGCATGGTGATCGCTGACTGCCTAAATGGTCTACCATACAAGTAAGGCCAAAACTTACTGATGGCCTAGACGACGGCAAGGCATTCTTTCACCATGGTCAAATAATTGGTCTCCGCCTTTGCTAGAGTCTGGCTGGCGTATGCTATCACCTTTTCTTCGCCATTATGCCACTGTATTAGGATGCATCCAAGGCCTATGTTACTGGCATCTGTGTGTATTTCCGTGTCAGCTGTTTCATCGAAATGAGAAAGGATTGGGGCTCTTGCAACCGTTTTCTCAATTTGTTAAAGGTGCTTTGTTGCTCGGTTACCCCTCGAAAGGTACATCTTCTCTCGTAAGTTTCGTCAAGGGTTCTTGAATCTGCGAGAAATTGCTGACAAATCGTCTATAGTGAGCACAGAGACCTGGGAATCTCCGTACTGACTTTTTGTCTGCTGTCACCGGGAACCTTGCAACGGCGGCTGTCTTTTCGGGATCAGGGCGAACACCGTGGGCGCTGACAACGTGCCCCAGGAAACGAAGCTCTTCGAAACCAAATTGGCACTTCTCTGGCTTGATGGTTAAATCTGCCGAACGGATTGCTTCTAACACAGTTCGCGGGCGCTTGATATGCTCCTCGAATGTAGCGGCGAAGATGACCACGTCGTCAAGGTATACTAAGCAACACTGCCACTTCAATCCGGAAAGTACAGTGTCCATCATGCGTGAGAACGTTGCCGGTGCACAACAGAGACCAAAAGGGAGAGCCTTGAATTCATAGAGCCTGTCCGGGGTAACGAAAGCAGTCTTCTCGCGATCACGTTCATCAACTTCGATTTGCCAGTATCCACTTTTCAAATGTAGTGATGAGAACAACTTGGCACACCGAAGTTGGTCTAATGTGTCGTCAACACGCCGGAGGGGATATACATCCCGTTTAGTCACAGCATCTAATTTCCGGTAGTCGACGCACAACATTAGCGTGTTATCTTTTTTTTACAAACACTACAGGAGATGCCCATGGTCTGCTAGAAGGTTGAATAACATCATCTTCAAGCATCTCTTGTACTTGATTCTTGATAACTTCCCTTTCTTTTGGTGAAACACGGTACGGGTGCTGCCTTACGACATCCAATCTTCTCGGCTGTACCCAAAACATGAACGCTGTGGTCATATCATTACAATGGTATTTTTCGATTAGCGGTTAACAACACTTCTAATAATATTAAAACAGCCGCTTTTGTGATAAATCTAGATGAACAACAGGAGTGCTTGGGAAAGCTGCGAGAACAACCTCTGGTCACGTACGTGACTGATTGGATCGCACTGCCTACTTCCAGCACATACTTAGAGGGAGAGGTTAATTCCATCAACCAATCCACTCGAATTTGCAGTGTCACATCCGCATCAAAAGCAACACAGCATCGTAAGTTCTGTCTATCAATCGAGGGTGCGGCTGTGATTTCCAGAAAATATGGTACATTTGACATTGCTCCACACGGCACATTTATTTCGACCTTTTCTGGAAAAAAAGTTAAATGGGCATGCGTGTTTATTCCTGGGTACACATTGAGTAACGCTACAAGCTGCACCGTTTCACCATATTCAGATGTTTTAAACTCTCTTACAGCTCTCAATGCGACAGTATCATTGAAGTCATATTCGAGCTACGAGGCAGTATTTAACGCTACGTTGAAGGGAAGCCTGGACGTTTTTGCATTTCCTGTAATGATCGAAGAATCGGGTTTTCGTGTCTACCTTTATCCACAGCCAATTAAATACACGCGGCAAACGTTTTACGTCCACAGAAAAAAAAGTGCAGTGACAAGCTCAGTGCTTGAGCTCATTGTGGAATCGTACATTGGATTTCTTTTTCTGCTAGCCGTCACTTTGTTGGCATGGCTTGCCTTGACTGTTTTTGACTACCTCGACTACGGACGGTTGCAGAGGGATGTGGTAATGGACTCTGGAATGTTCTTGGTCGCGTCTTTCTTGGCTAGCTCTGCGCGCGCGGGCACGAGCTATTCAAGTAGAGGTGTGCACTTCTCCAGCTTAAGCCGTGTTATAACTAGTCGCATGGTGTCTCGGCACTCTGCCCTTGTCGTCCTACTTTAGGAGCGAGTTCACATCTCGATTGACAATCATGCAACCAGTGGACCACGTCGACACTGTAGAAGAGCTCAGCAAAGCCTTGGACAGAAATGAAATGCAGCCGTGTATTGTGAAACATGGCTGCTTTTATTACAACGCCATGGGTGTGATGCCGAACGAACCCAACTCTCTGGAAGCCAAAGTTGCTGAAGCTTTTCAGCGAAGCACGCAAAAATCGCTAACCTTCTCGTCCGAAAAATGTCTCGAGTGTGCCGGGAGACCCGGATTTGTGTGTTTATTGTGCGAGCAGCACGGTTGCGATGCTTTCGTTAGGCAAAACTTGGTGGAGTCCCGTGACTCTCTTCAGCTGACACTTGCCACCACTCCAGTTAGAAAAGGTTACCACCTCGCAAAAGCGTATGACCAACCTCTGCGAAGGTTATTTGAGACCACTACACCACCCTTTCACAAGCCGATTTTCTGCCAAGAGGACATTTCAGATAACATGAGGAGTGACAGCGGAATCGCAAATAAACCTTCTCAAATGCTTGAGCTAACGCAGTTCTTCTGGTGCTATTTAGTGCTGCTGTTTAGCTCAACTGTTGATTGATTGATTGATATGTGGGGTTTAACGTCCCAAAACCACTATATGATTATGAGAGACGCCGTAGTGGAGGGCTCCGGAAATTTAGACCACCTGGGGTTCTTTAACGTGCACCCAAATCTGAGCACACGGGCCTACAACATTTCCGCCTCCATCGGAAATGCAGCCACCGCAGCCGGGATTCGAACCCGCGCCCTGCGGGTCAGCAGCCGAGTACCTTAGCCACTAGACCACCGCGGCGGGGCACTCAACTGTTATCTTATGCTTAGAATTGATATTCAGCCGCTTTACGCAATTCCGATGCGTTGCAAGCACACAAAGTGTAACTGCTCCTACAGACTGAAAGCAACAAGGCTGCATAAATCTCAAACTGGGCATACTAAATAAAACAGGAAAAATGATTCTTAAGTTCAAAGCACATGGGCTTCAATTTTGCCGGAAATTCGACGCAATAAGAAGCAACTGCACGTGCAATCATACATAAGCATCACAATCAGCGCACGTTAACAATTATGTTGGGCATATTCTTTATGTTCTCGTTATTGCTGTTATATTTGGTGGAGGTCCTCGCATCTTGCGGTTCATCCTGGACTACGTGAACGGCAGCACTACATTAGCTCACTTTCACATCCCGCTACCACGTCTTCGCTGTACTACACTAAGTATGGTAGTTTTATGCTGACACTGGCTGCTCTCCCTTTTTCCCTGTCCTCACCCTCACTTTAATTTCACCTCCACTATCTATACTGTTCTAAACATAGCTATCATCATCATCAGCTTGACTACGCCCACTGCAGGACAAAGGCCTTTGCCATGTTCCACCAGCCAACTAAGTTCTGGGCTACCACTATATACCCGCGAACTTCCTAATTTCATCAGCCCACCTAGCTTCCTGTCTCCTACTCACCAACTCGCGTTCTCTGGGAATCAAGTCATCATCATCATACTAATAATAATAATCTGCCTCATTACGTCCTCTGCAGGACAAAGGCCTCTCCCATGTTCCGCCTGTCAAATCGGTCCTGAGCTTGCTACTGCCACTTTGTACCCGCGAACTTCTTAATCTTATCTACCCACCTAACTTTCTGTCTCCCCCTAAACCACTTGCGTTCTTCGGGAATCCAGTCAGTTACCCTTAATGACCAGTAGTTATCCTGCCTACGCTGTACGTGTTCGGCCCATGTCATTTTCTTCTTGATTTCAGCAGCGATATCCTTCACCCCGGTTTGTTCCCTGACAGACTATGCCCTCTTTTTTTTTTCTCTTAAGGTTCCACCTATTATTTTCGTTTACATCGCTTCCTGTGTCGTCCTCGATTTAAGCTGAACCCTCTTTGAAAGCCTCATGGTTTCTGCTCCGTAGCTAAGTACCGGCAAGATGCTGCTGTTATATAGTTACCTTTAGGGGATAGTAGCAATCTATACTAGTCATGATTTGAGAATGCTTGCCAAATGGGCTCCACTCCATTCTTAACCTTCGAAATAGTTACATCCATTTCGTAGTTCGGCTCAGCGGTTAATACCTGTCCTAAGTAGACGCACTGTTCAACAACTTCAAATGCACTGCTACCCATCTGGAAGTGCTGTTCTTTCTCGAGGTTTTGTACATTACTTTCGTTTTCTGCAGAATAATTTTAAGACATACCTTTCTGTTCTCCTTGTTTAATTCAGTAATCATGAATTGCGATTCGTCCCCTGAGTTACTCGGTAATGTAATGTCATCGGTGAAGTGCAGGTTACCAAGGTATTTTCCGTTAACTCTTATTTCTAACTCTGCCCCGCCGTGGTGCTCTTGTGGCTAAGTTACTCGGCTGCAGACCCGCAGGTCGCGGGATCTAATCCCGGCTGCGGCGGCTGCATTTCCGATGAAGGCGGAAACGTCATAGGCTCTTGTGCTCAGATTTGGGTGCACGTTAAAGAACACCAGGTGGTCGAAATTTCCGGAGCCCTCCATTACGGTGTTTCTCATAACCATATGGTGGATTTGGGACATGAAACCCCACAAATCAATCAATCAATCAATTATTCCTAACTCTTGCTATTCTAGGCCTCAGAAAACCTCCTGTGAGTACGTGGTAAATAGCATTGAATAGATCGCATCATTTTACAGCGAAATCTGTATTGAGATCACAACACGGGTCACACGCACTTGCATGTTGTCCACTGCCACCGGTGTTCGTAACCACATCGCTTGAAATAAAAAAGAAAACCTTGCCGCCAATGACACAGTTGTGCCAGTTTAATATTCTGCCACTGAGTGGCACCGGTGTCTGTTACGTGTTGTCAAACTTGCCTTAGGCAGACATGACCTAGCATCAATGGCACGGTGGGGCTTGAGCCCGGGTCCGCTAGGTGCCAGCCCAGTATTCTACCACTGAGCTACTCCTGTGCATGTGACTTGTTGTCAAACTTGACTTAGGCAGACTTGATGTCAGGAAAGCAATCTCAATATTACGACTTATGAAGCATTTTACAACAGTGAAAAAACAACCGGTCGTCGCACAATGCGTTTAGCGTAACGAGTGGGCCGTCCAATGCTCCAACCCATTACAAAAGCTTCACCTTGTTCCACTATTAACTGTGGCACATACCCACTTCGGCTATAATTCCTCATCGTCGTCAGCCACGGCATGGGCAATTGGCACAAAATTTCTAACAAGTGTATAGCGGATACCAAGCTTTTCAGAAGAATGACCAAAACTGGCATAGCGAATGCCAGCCTACTAACCAAAAGTTTTTATTAATGCCCTAGTGGGTACCAAGCAAGTGTGCTTGCAGTAGTTACCGAATGAGTGTTTTGGAAAGGCTCTGAAAGGCCATTCTTCTAGCTTTCCCTGTGACTGTGCTACGCCTACCGCGCAGCCCTGGCGTTTTTTTAGATGCGGAAGCATCTTATACTCGCGCCTTGTAGTGCGCCGTCCGCGCCGTCCGCACCGCTTCTCGAACATTCGACAGCTAACGCGCGCGCATGCGCCGTCGCGCCGTCGCCCACCATCTGTGCCGCGCGCGCTTCTCCTTCGAGAACATTCAACAGCTGACAGTGCATGCGCCGTCGCGCTGTATATATACTCAAGGTCGGCGCTCGCTCGCTCAGTTGCCGCTCGTCGGTTGGTTTGTACGGCGCGTCGACGTCCAAGGTCGCGGTGAAATGAATTCCAACGAATCCACAAACACAATGATCGACGTCCCTTCGACCAGCGCCGTCCTTTCGCATACGTGTGTACGTGTTCACTCATTTAACACCCCCTCCTACAACCACGTTAACCAATTTAGCCATCGACCCAGATAAGTCGCAATTTAACACCCCATTTCACAACCACGTTAACCAATTTAGCCATTGACCCAAGTAAGTCGCACTTTAACACCCCGTTAACCAATTATATGCTCCGCATCCTCCTCAGTGTTCCCGCGAGGGAATGGAATGGAATGGAAAAACTTTATTTCGGTCCTGCAGGACGCGCTTAGCGCGTAGCGGGCGTCTCCCACGTAGGGACCGACAGGGAGTACCTGGCGGCCGCTTCGTGGGCCTGCTGGACGGCCCATCGCTGGTCGGCGAGAAGTGAGCTCCTGAGGGACCTCTCCCACTTGCTTGAGGTAGAGTCGGGAGGAGTTGTTCTACACTCCCAGAGCATATGTTCGAGTGTCGCTGTGTGTCCACATGATGGGCATGTGTCGCTGGGGTATGCATCGGGATAATAAACGTGAAGCGTGGCAAGGTTTGGGTACGTGTGTGTCTGTAATAGGCGTAGGGTTAATGCCTGCGGTCGATTAAGTTTCGGATGTGGGGGTGGAAAAATGCGGCGTTCCAAGTAAAAGTGCTTTGTAATTTCATTGTACGTAATTGGTGCATCCCGATTGGTATCCAACCCAGCAAGATGAGGTTGCCCTGTGGCAGCGCGGTCGGTAAGTGCGCGCGCTGCATCATGGGCGATCTCGTTGAGGTTGGGTAGGGCACCCGGCACCTGGCCGAGATGGGCGGGGAACCAGATGACAGTGTGGTGCTTCAGGGCACTCGGGTCCGCATTGCGCAGGATACGTAACGCCTGGTCGGAGATGACTCCGCGTTCGAAGGCTTTGATGGCCGGCCTGGAGTCGCTGTAGATGAATTCCCGTTTGCTGTCGAGCATAGCTATAGCTATAGCTACTTGCTCCGCTACTTCGGGGTTTCGGGTGAGGATTGTGGCTGAGGTAAGAGTCTGCTGCGCGGATGATACCGCGACCGCGGCGAAGGCTTGGTTGTTGCGATAGGCAGCGGCGTCCACGAACGAGACGTTGTCCGCTTCCATGTCTATGCGCTTGAGAATGGCGGTCGCCCGCGCAAGGCGCCTGCCTCTGTTGTATTCGGGGTGTACATTTCGTGGTATGGGAGCGATCGTAATAAGGTCGCGGATTTCACGGGGAATTAGAGTCAACTCTGGGGGGTCCCTGGCCCTCGAGGAGAAGAAGCCGAGCTCGCGCAGAATATGGCGGCCCGCCTTGGTTGTAGTGAGTCGGGTCAATTGCACACGTTCCTGAGCTTCGGCGATCTCTTCTAGCGTGTTATGTACGCCAAGCTCGAGGAGTTTGTACGTTGGAGTGGTGATAGGGAGGCCAAGGGCTCGTTTGACCACCTTGCGAATAAGCGCATTGAGTTGATCGCGCTCAGCACGTAGCCACTTGTGTATAGCGGCAACGTACGTAAAATGGCACAAAACAAACGCGTGTACGAGACGCAGCAGGTTGTCTTCTTTGAGGCCATGGTGCCTGTTGGCTACTCTACGTACGAGTCGTATGGCATTCTCGGTCTTAGTCCTGAGCTTGTGTACTGTTAGGGTGTTGGTTCCGCGGGACTCGATGATCATGCCGAGGACCTTGATGTTGTCTACCCTGGGTATAGTACGACCATCTCTGGTGTGGAGGGTGATATTGCGTTCCGCCGGAGGTTTCCACCCTTTGGGCTTGGCACCCCGGCGTTTGGGCAAATATATCAACAGCTCCGACTTCGCAGGTGAGCACCTGAGACCGGTGTGGTCGAGGTAAGACTCGGTGGTGTCGATAGCCTCTTGCAGGGCGGACTCAATGAAGCCATCCGACCCTGTGGAGCACCATATGGTTACATCATCCGCATAGATAGTGTGATTTAGCCCGTCTATTTTTGAAAGTCGTTCGGAAAGCCCGATCATCACGAGGTTGAAGAGCGTGGGTGAGAGGACGGATCCCTGAGGAGTGCCCCGCTGTCCGAGCTCCACTTCTTCCGACACTAGGTCTCCTACGCGGAGGACGGCTCTGCGCCGAGTGAGAAAAGAGCGGATAAAGTAGTAAAATCGATGACCTAGGCCGAGGGCTGCGATCGCTTTCAAGATTGACGAGTGCGTTATGGTATCGAAGGCCTTTTCTAAATCGAGACCGAGTATTGCACGAGTGTCCCGAGTGTTTCCGCCATCTAGAATTTGATGCTTTAGGAGTAACATGGCGTCTTGAGTGGATAACCCTGGTCGGAAGCCAATCATGTGGTGCGGGATGTAGTCGTTATCTTCGAGGTACCGACCAACCCTGTTGAGGACGACGTGCTCAGCCACTTTGCCCACGCACGACGTGAGAGATATGGGGCGTAGGTTATCTAGGCTCGGCGCCTTTCCCGGTTTGGGTATCAGAACCGTGTGAGCTAGTTTCCAAGCATCGGGTATCTCACCCTTTTTCCATATCTCGTTGATAGTGTCAGTGAGGTAAGTGACGGAAGAATCGTCCAGGTTGCGTAGGAGCTTGTTGGTGATGCCATCGGGGCCAGGGGCTGAGCGGCCATTGAGCTCATGGAGAGCTCGGCGTACATCTTCAATAGAGAACTCGGCGTCTAAGTTAGTGTTGTTGCTGCCAGAGTAATCAGGGTGAGGGGTCACAGGGCCCGTGGGGAGCGGGAGATATTTTTCCACGAGGTTCTTGACAACATCTTCCGGTGACACTGTTTGTTTAGCCTGATGAAGTATCTTCACGATCGAATGACGCTGATTTGTGCGGGTGTTGGTTTCATTGAGGAGGTGTTTGAGTAAGTTCCACGTTTTGCCATTTCGAACCTGACCATCAATCGAATTACAAATTTCGTCCCACTGCTGTTTTGAAAGGATGCGGCAGTGATCCATCATGGTCTTGTTCAGCTGAGATATGCGTTTGCGTAACCTCCGATTAAGGCGCTGGCCCTTCCACCGGGCCAATAGAGACTGTTTGGCCTCTAGTAGGTGGGCGAGACGACTGTCCATCCTTTCGGTTGGAAGGTCTGTGGTGATAGTTTTCGTTGCCTTGTTTACATCAGCTTTGAGCTGGGCCGTCCACGTCTCGAGGCTCGGTGGGGTATCGGGAGGAGGTCGTTCTGCGCGGGTCTTACGAAGGAGGTCCCAGTCGACCCACGTGTACGACTTGGTGTTCCTGCTTACTGTGGGGAGGTGTACAGCCAATATGAAGTGGTCACTACCGAGATCTACCGCGAGGTTGGACCAGTGGGCGTCGGAGATATTCTTGACGAAGCATAGATCCGGCGTAGTATCTCTTTGCGTGGACGTACCAGTGCGAGTGGGGAAGGCCTTGTCCGTAATGAGAATAAGGCCCATGTCATTTGCACTTTTCCAAAGCTCGTTACCTTTGGGTGTGTCGTACGTGTAGCCCCAGGCGCTATGCGCAGCGTTAAAATCGCCTGCAATCACTAGCGGGTTAGGCCCCGCGAGGCGGACAGCTTTCTGGAACAAGCGTGTGAATCTTTGTCTATGGTGGCTGGGACTACTGTATACATTGAGCATGTATACGCTTTGTTGTGATATGTTTCCAGGGAGGATTTCGACCATAACGTGCTCAATTTCGGGCACATTGAGACTGTGCGCTGTGCAGGTAATCTTGTTAGCGACCAAGGTGGCGATACCGCGTCCTCCCGAGGGGCCGGGCAACCACTGGTATCCGGAAAACGTGGCGGTTGGTACTACAGTCTCTTGTAATAGCATGATGTGAGGTTTGGCTTCGTGGCTACGGAGGTATTGCTGCAGGAAAGCTTTCTTGTGGGTGAAGCTCCTGCAGTTCCATTGCCAGATTCGCAACTCGTCAATTGGCCTGGCCATCTTGAAGCATTAAGAGTTGGCCTGAGCACCCGGCGGGTGCATAAGGGCCGCGTGATGCGGTGGACTGGGCACGGCTGTACGTTGCGACAACGGCTTATCCGCGGCAACGGCAGGGGCGACGACGTGATCAAGATATTGCTCCACTTGGCCCAAACGATTACCGTGTACCGCGAGAGTAGACTGCACGAGAGCCATGCTTTCGCCAAGAAAGCGAAGGCTTTCCTTAATCGCCGATAGCGTGCTCTTAATGTCGTCTAACTCTTCCTTTAACGCTGGCTGGTCGTGGGCGACCGCGCGTTTCTTGGGTGCGCTCTCGCCGTCGTCGTTACCAACGCCTACGGGTTGCGGCTGCAACGGAGTGACTGCATTGTCGTCGTTGTCGGTTGGGGGCATAGCAGCGCGTGCGTTTCTGTCAGTTTTTAGTTCGGCAATTGCGACTGTGAGTTTGCGTATTGTTTCTTTCATCATCGCATTTTCCTGCTTTAAGATCGCTATCTCAGAGGTGTTGTGTGTATCATGCTCTGGGAGTGATCCCGACCCTACCTGTGATGTAGCGTTTCCTTTTCTCCGGACGGCGTCCGCCCAAGTGAGAGGTCCCCGCTTATTCTTGCTGACGTTGCCTGGCGATGGTGGTGCCGATGGGCTAGGCGATCGTTGACGCGAGACCCCGGTGAGACTGGGGTGAGGCCTGGAACTGGCATGAGGCCCGGAACCTGAGTGGGAGCCGGAGCGTGATCCGTGTCGGGAACCTGAACGGGAACCGTGACGTGAACCAGAACGAGACCTGGAGTAGCCTCGCGATATAGATCTGGTTGGGGTCCCACTTCGCGCGCTGCGGGAGTGGGTCCGAGGGCGGCTCCGGGACCTCGATACACGCATTTTGCGGTTCCTGGGACGACTCCGGGATCGGGACCGGGATCGGCTGCCATTGGGTCGACCATCTGTAAAAAGCTTCGAGGCCTGGTCGTCGTCAGTGGTTGCATTGAACTCGTTCATTGCATCGTAACTGTTGTGTCGCATCGAGTGTGCTCGCTCCCATCGTCGTCGGCGCACCACGTATGGAATGTGGTAGCGTTCTTTACATTCCCTGTCGGCAGTGAGGTGGGTTCCTCCGCAAAGCTTGCATGTTGGTGTGCAGCGGTGTTCCTTTTCGGGGTTCGGTACGCTGCAGCCTCTGCAGATAACGTCTCCAGGGTTCGGGCACACGTCCGCTCGATGGCCGAGCCGACCACAGGTGTAGCAAATATCTATCTGTCTACGGTATAGTGTACATTGAAGTAGCACCGATCCGTATCGCACAAAATTGGGCACTCCCCGCGAGGGAAGCTGCGGGCAATTTTTTTTTCTGACATCTTTCTTTATTGGTGTTCTGTAGCTTTTTTATGGAGCACTATGATGACAGTTGATTCTCTCTATATTTCTTTTAGAATGTTTAGAGAGAGAGAGAGAAAATTTAATGCGGAAAGGCAGGGAGGTTAACCAGAAAACATATCCGGTTTGCTACCCTGCACTGGGGAAGGGGTAAGGGGAGACAGAAAAGTAAGAAAAAGAAATGGGAAAGGGAGGAAGAGAAGCACAAACATACACACACACACGCGCACACAGTAGTGTCACAATCGTTCAACGAGGCGGGTCGCTCGCAGAAACTTCATCAGCGCCTTCGTTGCTTTCTGGCGTGAAGCTCGATCTTTCCGACATTCCAAGATTGACTGCTCAGAAAGTGGCTGGTCGTCGAGGCGAGCAAACACTGCTGAGAGGGACTGTCGCTGAGAGCTGTACTGGGGGCACTGACATAAAATATGTTCAATTGTTTCGTCATTGTCGCAATGGTCGCATGCAGCGCTGTCTCTCATTCCGATGCGGCAGGCAAAGGCGTTCGTGAAAGACACCCCAAGCCACATGCGGCAGAGAAGGGTCGTCTCGGATCGGGGTAGGCCAGATGGAATAGTAAGTCGTAGGCATGGGTCCAGGCGGTGAAGGCGGGTGTGGAGAAAACCGGGCGTATTCCGCATAGACCTTGCGACATCCTGCGCAAGCGTATTAATCTTTGCTGCTGCGTCGCTTCTTGATAGTGGAATAGGTTCCATCACTCCATTTTCGTGAGCATTCTTAGCTGCATCGTCGGCATGCTCGTTACCGATGATGCCGCAATGGCCTGGTAACCACTGAAAAGATATGTCATGTCCTTCGTCTATTAGGTGATGGTACAGTTGTCGTATTTCGAGCGCCAATTGGTCTTGAGGCCCACGACGTAGAGCATTGTGTAGACATTGAAGAGCTGGTTTCGAATCAGTAAAAATGCTCCATTTTTGTGGTGTCTCTCGATCAATCCTGCGGAGTGCGCTGCGGAGTGCCGCGAGCTCCACGGCTGTCGATGTCGTCTTGTGTGACGTTCTGAACTGGATGGTTTCGGCTCTTGCTGGGAAGATCACAGCTCCTGCAGATCCTCCAACAGTTGTCGAGCCATCCGTGTAAAGTTTGGCATGATCTTTGTATTCTTCGTGTAGCATGAGTAGAATCATCTGCTTTAAAGCTGGCGCCGAGAGCTCCGCCTTCTTGCGAATCCCCGGCACTGTCAAGCGCAGTTTTGGTCGGTCCAAGCACCAAGGAGGTGTTAGTATCCGTTCCGGAGGCGTGTAGACTGTTGGAAGGTACTCACGGAAAGTCAATACTCTCTTACAGAAGGAGGCACTCGGTCGATCTTCTGGAAGCGAAGCTAGGTGGTGGGCAGGGGCGCGAGCAAGGTGTCTAATATGAGCTCTAAGCACCTCCAAAGTAATGTGCACTGTGGTCGGATGATCTTTGGCGATTGCGATGGTTTCCGCTGTTGATGTACAGCGTGGTAATCCAAGACAAACTCTGAGTGCCTGGCCCTGGGCGTTTTCTATTGTGCGTATACTGCTTTTGCAAGCGTTCGTCAGAACCGGCAAGCTATACCGCAGGTACCCCAGAAACAGCGTTTTGTACAAATGCAACATCGCGTGCACTGATGTGCCCCACGTTTTGCCTCCGAGGAACTTGAAAAGTTGTGCGATGGCCGTTAGGCGCTTCTTTAGAGTGGCCACATGGGGACTCCAGCAGAGATTTCGATCGATCGTGACCCCCAAAAACCTGTGGGTCCTGGCGTAGCAGACACTGTGTCCATCGATGGCGATGGGATATGACGTCATTGCCTTCCGCGTGAACGCGACCAGCGCCGATTTCTCAGGAGAAATCTCGAGGCCTTGTTCTCTAAGGTACGCCGATATTGAATTCGCTGCTTTCTGGAGTCTCGCACGTACCTGAGGACGTGTTACACCTGACGTCCAGGCGCAAATATCATCTGCATAGAGAGATATCTGCACAGAATCTGGTATGCGTTCCACGAGACCGATCAGAACCAGGTTGAACAGTGTGGGGCTCAATACACCACCTTGAGGAACACCACGGTGTGTATAATGTTCAGAAGTCGGCCCATCATCAGTTTGCATAAACAATGATCTCATATGTAGGTAGCATTGGATCCAGCGGTACACTCGCCCACCCAAACCAACTGACTCGAGGGCGTCAAGTATGGCTTCGTGAGAAACATTGTCATATGCTCCTTTGACATCTAAAAATAGTGCGACAGATAACCGCCTGCTCATTTTCTGGTGTTGTACGTAGGTCACCAGGTCAATGACATTGTCAATGGAGCTCCGAAGACGACGAAAACCGGCCATGGCGTCTGGATATATTCTATGGCGTTCTAGGAACCACTCGAGTCTGGCAAGGATCATTCGCTCCATCAGCTTCCCTACGCAACTAGCCAGCGCTATTGGGCGGTATGATGTCAGCTCTAGAGGCGATTTTCCAGGTTTGAGAAGTGCAACCAACCGGCTTGTTTTCCATTCTCTGGGGACCGTTCCATCTCTCCAAGACTCATTGAATACTTCCAGCAAAGCACTTCGTGCTCGATCACCGAGATTGCATAATAGGCGGTATGATATGCCATCCGGCCCAGGCGATGACGATCGATTGCATGAAGCAAGAGCCACATTAAGTTCTTCCATTGAAAAAGGCAGGTCCAGGTGCGGGTCAAGTGAATGTGGCGTGTAATCAGTAGTAAGGGCTTCTGTGCAATTTGACGGGCCCGCAATCTTCCTACAAAAATCTTCCGCTACCTCGATATCCCTTCTATTTTGGAAAAGGGCCAAGGCTTTAAACGGATCCAGCGTCGTATAGACAAACTGGAGTTTCAACGGTGGGCGAAGTTTTGCGCGAGTCTAGACCCTCGCAAACCGCTTTCTCAAATATGGCGAACCGTGCGAGGCCTACGCATATTTCCCCAACAACGTTTTAGAATGTTTATATCCTGCAAGAAATACTCCTCTCGACTATCCTTATGTTTCGAATTTTCATTTCTGGGCATAGCTGCCCTGGGCTCCTCCTCTTTTAACGCGGCTTCTACCTGCATGATTAGTTAATGTTGTACGACAACGCAGTTCTCCCAAGCTCCCGAACACTCCACTCGATGATAGAAGAGTTTATAGTCAAACAGCGTTCACTTCTTCTCAGCACCGGGCATTAATGACTGCTTGTCAAAAATAGATACGCAGGGCACTCAGTGAGCTTGGAGAAGGGCTATTTCACTGGCAATGAACAATACTCACGGTGCACTCTCACTCCGTCACGTGTGTCCTGCAAGCTGTTGTGACCATTAAGGACGAATTGGTGGCTGTTCATAATATATGTACGAGTGATGCACCATCTTTTGCCAGTTGTTGTAGCTCACAGAAAATGGCTTTATCTATTACACACTTGCAATATACACGCGTGTAATTCATACGTTCACTCAATTTTTCTCTGTGCTTCATGAAGCAGAGGATATGTATACACTGTGAGAGAAGGCACTGCTTTGGTGTGGGACGTGATCAGCGGTCACGCATTCGATGCAGCACTGAGGTAGCTGTCCATTGTTTGCACTGAAATATGTTTGATATAATAGATAAAAATGCTTAGTGTAACAACCTTTTAGGGCCGCTCTTAGGCACGCAAAACATGACTTTGAAGACAAAACCTACCTAGTGTTTCGATATATTTGATAAAACTGTGCTGAAAAGTACACATGGAACGATATTATTTACTGACTACAATCTGAGTGTATTATTGTACATTGGCTGGTTCATGGTTGTAATGACAGAAAGGCTAGTGGGTGTGGAAACTGGGTTGATTAAAATTTCTTCGCTCAGTGTTGCCGGAATATATACAGAATTTCCGCCTTAATTCCTATTACGTGGTCACACGCCAAGGTGGTCTTGTGGCTAAGGGACTGGGCTGCTGACCCAAAGGTGGTGGAATCGAGTCCCCACCGCGGCACCTGCCAATTCGATGGAAGTCAAAACTATTGAGGACCGTGTGCTTATATTTAGGTGCAGGTTAGAAAAGCCTAAAGGGTCCGAATTTCCAGATCCCTGCACTACAGCGTCTCTCATATTCATGTGGTAGTTTTGGAATGTTAAGCGACAACGATTATTATTATTATTAACATATGCGACTGGCGGTAGTACACTGAAAACCCATTTGTTAGACTTTGCCTCATTGCTACTATATTCTCAAAGTTGTGAGGAATCACCACGCCTTGTAGCTCACGAGAAGGGCTCTTCAGGTTGCCCCTGAAGTACGTGTCTTCAAGAAACCGACGTTTCCATAAATCACAAGTTCGCACGAAAGTACTGTGACGCCGACTGCGACTCAAGTCCCCGTCGACCCGCCGCAATCGGATGACCAGACCAACGACCCTTTCTTGGAAGCCATAAATACCTTCGAGACTTTGTATTATGCATTAAAGGCAAAACCACCGTTATTTCAAAGAAAATAAAAAGCTGCATCAGTCCGAAAATGACGCATTTGTGACTCCGTGCAGTCATATGCAACCACGATCATAGTAGGAAACCGATAGGTAAAGGCAATGGAAAGTGGCGACTTGAGGAAGGAACGAAAAATTTTGTACTATACTCAGCTGTCATTTCCCAAACTCGAGCTACAGTGCTTGCGTGAATTCCGAGAAGCCTGCTTAGTACTAGCGGACCATGGCCATGCTTCTTTGCCCTGGTGTTACAGCCATCTCTGTGCGCGTGGACGTGTCTGAACTGTCAAGTCACGGGCATGAGGTGATGCACTGATTCCCAGCTGAAAGACATCTTCGATGTCGGCGCTTCAACCTCAACCAAGCAGCCACGAGAGACTTCTCAATGCTCGTCCTCGTAGTTATTTATGCAAATTATGGTGGTGTTCCTCAATGATTACCGCGCTTCGTTCCAAGCCTACTAGTAATGACTTTGGCTGCCTACTAGTAATGACTTTAGATAGACCTGTGCTTGAGCAAGTGTCTCCTAAATACCACGTAGCTAGAAACTTGGTAACTAGGACTTTGTGTAATGTCATTGGAGAGTATAATATGGGGTCTTTTTTTACGAATGTTATGTACATTGGTTTGAATTGTGAACATGTATTAAATGTTAGTGGAAACTGATGCGTCCGGACTCTGCCTCTCCGTGGGTGACTCCGGCGACGTCTCTGACATGGAAGGCGTAATAAAACAAACGTCGCAACGGATCGCACAATTTACGTTGACTAAAATAATCACATGCTACTCACAATTAACGCCAATATGCATGATACTTGGCATAGATGTGGTAGGCAATATGCATGAATGTTTCATGCGTATAACGTACCACTTAAGACATATGTTTATTATTCGCCAATTCAGAGGAAAGGTGCCAGCCGGGTTGCGTGAACAGTTCGTAGTCCAACTATTATTGCACATTATTCAACGACCATTGCTCAATCTTTGGCAAAGGGAATAACAATACGTATTGAGAGCGTTTCTGCCAGCGCTGAGCAACCGAGCATATCTACAACAACAGGTTTGTGTATTTCCGCCTGCTTGCCATAATCATCTTACACTGTCATGACTAAAGTAAGCTTAAAATAAACTAGCTGAGCTGTATACACTTCGCTATACTGACGTACGCGCTCTGGTCTGTGTCGATTGTCACTTCCAATATATGTGGGGACATTTTTTATGCTGTCAATTATGCTGGCTCATATTTCATGCCTGAGTACTGTAGCACGACTCACACCACTTGAAGCCTGTATTAAACAACTTCAAGATGTGTGTGATGGTTAAGTAATGTACAAGCGCGTAACTTCTGTGCTCATGGAACCTTCATGTTCCTTTCTGGGACACAGAGGGCATTACGTGAAAAGAAAATGCTTTCCTCGTAGAATGTAATACCTGTTTATATCTTCAATCAATCATCTTCAGTACTTCTGCATGATCTGGAAGATGCCTAATAGAGGCCATCAATTCGCCTATTGTTTGTACTATGGGAAAAAACCTGTCACGAAATGCCTTTGTTTCTCGCATCGTCATGCCAATGAACGCGCGCCGCGCTCCCACCACTGACCGGTGCACCGGCATGGCCATAAAAAGACTTGTTCTTACAGCCATGAAAAGTAGTGCAAAGAGGTGTTATTCTTCGAATGTTGCGGCCGATTGTTGCTCATAATTCTATAGCACGGCGACGACGGCTTTTGTTAAAAGACCGTGATTGAAGGTTTGACTGCGAAACACTCAGCTGGGAACCGAGGTAAGGTACCGTTCCCACTGGAAGAGCTCCAGGTGTACGAGCCACCTACGCAGTAACGAGTTGTGTCTCTCGATTACTGGAGAATCCTTCCCTAATTGTAACAGGGCGTAATCAATATTTGGAGGGCGCAGACTTGGTAACGATGCGATGCGGATAATTGGACGCATGCAAGCGGTCCCCTTTACCCCAGGAAGAATATAAGGTGACATCAAGGGGACTTAAGCGCAGGATATCATCCTGCTAATCAGTGTAGTTGCTCGTCAAACATGGTGTAGAAGTAGGTCAACAAGTATTCATTCTGTAAGTCTTAGTGTGCGCTTTGTATCGGCTGGTCATCTAGACTTAGCCATTCGCCTACTTCCGACACATAGAGATCGCAGCCATTGGGACTTCAATCTCGGGTTAGTTCAACCTGCCTGGGATCATCTTCAACACCCATTTCTCGGAGGCATCGGTGTGGCTACTCGGATCCACCAACTTCACAGTCGTGCCAGAACTCTTCGGGAAATCTCACATACGATAATCGTGAACGCAGTGCTGCCGCTCATCTCACGTATGCCTTCACTTGTTTACACTATAGAACTTTCACGTCTTTACTGAATAACTTTATTCCATTGTTTGTTGTGTGCTGCTTTGTTTTGTGTATTTTGTGATACTTGCATTTTTTAAGCGTGTTGTGGGACTGTTTGTAGATTGTTAGTTTACTTGAAGTGTTTTATTTAGAGTGCTTGTGCCGCACAGCTTGATTAAACTTGTTCTTTTAGAGTCCAAACAGGTTTCTGATTTCTTCACTGCGTCTACTTACCTACGGAACAGACCAACCTGCTGTCAGTCACGCGGTCCAATTCTTTGGCAACTTGTCAAATTAGGAGACTCCATTAGGAGTGAACGCTCAATATGACTATGATCATTGTAGGAAGTCACGCCTAATACAGCCGCGCTTAGTCTCTGACGCACCTGTGGGTCGCACTTCTTTAAACACCCTTGTGGTGTAAGCAACTCAGATTTTGCATACTCTTTGTAATGAATGGCGGTGCAGGTTACCTTTCTGTACGAAGAAACTATGTTCGGTTTATTGCACTCACCACGATGGTCTTCTCGAGAAGCCATTTTGTAACGGCCGTACATTAGATCCGTTAAAATATATCTTAGTGCATTACATGGGAAGTCCTAAAAAGGTATGATGCATTATTTTTGGGGGCTGTACAACCGTTGTTGTAATTTTCAAGATTGTCCCAGCATTTTTATTTGCGCTAAAGAGTTGCCCTAAGCTATTTAAAAATGATTTAGATTCACGCAGTGAGCATATCCCCATTTTAAAATTTTAGTGTATACGTGATTCGGGTTAATCATTTCACACAGCAAGGCAAACACGTCCAAATGTCTGCTTGGACACGCTGAGGACCTGCCAGCAGGCCATACAGCAAGAACTGTAATGTGGTGTGCTGTTCAACCGTTCCAAGGCTGTACAACTGCACAAAAGGTAGGAAAGCGCCTCTGCTATTTTGGAGGAGGCGCTGGGTAACGCTATAACAGATTCAGAAGTACCATGGCAACTTCTGCATGTACAGTATTAGGGTCTTAAATTGGGCTGGTAGGTACATATTGATTTCTATCGGAAGAAGAGCGCCAGAACAGTGTCATGTTTGTGTCACCTTGTCTTCGTCTAGTTCTGGTACCGTTAATCCACCCAAAATCAGTAGATGGAGCTCATCTTGCTGTAATCCACGTCACAGGTTTATCGAATTTATCATGGAAAATTTATTATAGAAGTACACCGCGTTGTAAAATTGTGTCATTGCGTTGCGCTTCACATGAGCGTGTACTGCCATGCAACTTTTCTTTTGTAGGGGCATAAAAATGTGATCACGTGCCAGTGTATGAAACCATGGCAGCATGTGTCACTTGGTCTAAAGTGTACTGAGTGGGTGCCTTAACGGTGCCTCGTCAACCTCTTAAAAACCACCGCCACCGTGCTATATTCCACTCTTCATCAGAAGCAGCATCAAGATCGTATTCACTCCTTAGGGCATAGTAATTGCACGTGTCACAAGAAGTGCGCATGGGTTGGGTGTCCTAAGGCTTGCGAACCACTACAAAGTGAGCGATATTGGCGATATTCATAAATGCTTCACCATTCTCACATTTCTCTATAACATGGCTAACGCAGGTGCTGCAAAGCTTATCAAACATTACATGCGATCGGACAATTTGTCATCAATTGATGGCGAATCACAGCTCTACTTATGGTCCAGGTGCTCTCCTAGCCATGATATAGCTGGCATAAATTCGAGCTGAAGTGGTTGTTCGGATGAATTAATATGACATGCTCTACATAAAAAGAGAGTTATGAGACACAACACAAATAATAATAATAATGATAATAATAATAATAATAATAATATTAATAATACATAGTGTTTCACGTCACCCCGATATGAATAGGAGGAACGCTGTTGTGGAGGCTTCCGGAAATTTCGACCATATGGTGGTTTTCAAGGTGCATGACATCGCACTCAACACGGGCCTATTGAAATTTAAACCACCATGGTCAGGATCAAAACCGTGAACTTCGACTCATCAGCCGCAACCATAAAGGCTACGCAACATAGCCGTATGAGAGAACCGCTAAAATAAGGACACATAGTGCAGTGTTACCATCTGTGTCTTTTTTTGTTTTGTAGTCCTGCGTCATTTTGGGATGTTCTGATAGGAAGGACGATTCTTCGAGCCACGCTTTTATCTTTTGCTTTTCCCAGACAACATTGTCTCTAAAAACGACAGCGTCGATGTGAACAGTATTCAGTATCAGTAACAGGTCGGATTTTCATAGGACTCTAAATACAATAACAATTTCTGTCGTGTTAGCAAATTGTTCCTTCATAATAATAGCACCACTATACTGTTTCTAGAGAGGACGGTCGGTTGGCAAGTGAGAAAACACGCAATAAGGTGAGCCACCACCCGAACTTTCCCTTCCAATCACAGTGACGTCACAGGTTTCGTAGCTATCTACAGCGTTTCCACGTAATTTGTAATAAGCGAAAATGAAGTTCATTGTCCTCCAAGTGTGCGATGAATCGAGCGCTCCAAACTTCAGGAATTTCTTCGGGTGTAATGTCATCAAAATACAACTACAAAGAACACAAATTCCCGATGGCGCGTGTGCAGATTTCTTAATAATACTGCGACCTTCAATGAATCTTCTATTATTAAAATAACAGTGCTAATATATACGTGAAAGAACTTTTGAATATACGAGTGATCAAACTAAACAGATATATTACTTTAATATTACTTTGTTAAACCACGCATCTGCATAGAATATGTTTATTATCAATCTCTTTCGAGATTTGTAAGCACACCAGAAAAGACTGCAAGGAAGGTTGCGCACAAAACTAGGGTACTATTTGATATCTGCCTGCCGTGAGTAGCATAAAAAATTGCGACGGGATTACAAAAGAGTCAAATGCAGCTGCTTTGTACGTGGCTACGAGGTGTCGAAACGTCCGAAAATGTCGCTGAGGGTTGCGTATCGATTTAATTTTAACAAATGTTTTCTAGTAGGTTCTTCTTCTTTCTTTCTACAGATTGACAACAACTAAAAAGCTTCATTGAAAGAAAAGTCGCCTTGATTGCTGCATGTGGAACACCTCTTGACGTGATCCACCACCTCTTCGCAGAATGAGATACTTCGCTAGATATCAGACCTTCAGCAGTATATTGCGAAAGTGCGTCTTATTCTACTCTTCGTTTTCACAAGAAAAAAAGAAATAGTGACGCGACAAAAATTTCTGTTATTGTGAAGCCCTTCCATCACAACCTATCAGTGATAATATTTGGACCATAGGTCGTGCGTGGTATGATAGGCCTATAGCCAATTCAGAAAAAAAAAACGATTTTGGACGTTCGCAGACAAATAAAACTTATCGATCTTGCTTGTGTTGTTGCACATGGCATCTTATGGGTTTTCGGGATAAGGCTGCTCGGCAGAAACAATCCACGCAGAGTTTAGTTGTGTTTGATGTGTGCGTATGTAGTTTTAATGCGCCGAGGTAAGCGGTGGGTGGTGCGTTACTTGATCCTCACGCCTCAGAGAGTTATACAAATTCTTTTTTAGTGTTATGTATTCGTTATTGCGCCGTCATTAAAGTATAAGAGGTATGCCATATATCTGTCTATTCTGAATCTCGTGCAATTGCCTCTTCTAATTCGGTATACTTGTTTCAAAGAGAGCAAAAGTGTTGGGATGTATATATCTCCACTCCTAGTTGCTGTGTTCGTGGTAATACGCATTTTATTGAGCTTCACGCACCAAATCACTAGTTTCGCTGCATGCTAGAAAATTAGCATGAAACCTCGAAAGAAATTGCAGCTGGTTCGACTGAGAGTGTATCGAGATTGCTTTCGTTTATTTCCTATATATTTCGTGGTTCGGTTTCATGCCGTTTAACATACCCCTGTTTTGAAGGAGGAGCCCATATCGCTGCTTTGTGGGCCACCGCCTCTCAGGCACCATGCTGAAGCTCATTGCAGTTGTTCTAATAATACGCACCACTGTTGCTTCCACTGTTGTCTGGGCTGAGGTCTTCTGTCATCTGGTGTCGTAGCATCACGTCACCCAAGCAAACAGAAAGCTTAGCTGAACCAATAATACATTGCATAGCCACTTATAATATAGTGCAGGAAAGGGTATAAGCAGAAAAGGTGTGAGAGAAATAAGGAGGCTAAAGCCCTTTATAGTGGTATATCATAAAGCATGGGAATGCGAAAGAGAACTGAAAGAGAGGGAGACGCAAATGACAAGGCAAAAGGTAAATCTTTAAATGTCCTGCGCAAAGTTTAAAAGAAAGAACAAGCTACTCCTAAAAAATTACTGGCCTACTACTTCGCGTCCACATGTATCTGAAGTAATAGGTAAAATATTGAAAATGGGCTCTTCATTATGGGCTTAACTAAAGCATTCAACGCTCTTTATCACAAGAAACTGGCAAAACTAGAGGGGCACAGCTATCAACAAAGCCAGTGGCCGCATATGTGCACGGGTTGCCTTACGGACGCATAGTGGGTATACTTCGCCGATTGGCTAAAGGAAGAACTATGGCACAGTGGGTACTTTGCAATCGTTACTGCAAGATGCCTTCAAGGATAGTCTTAAACGACTGATGTTGCTCGCACTGATGTTCCTGTCGATGCGGAGAGGTTGAGGTGTGCACCGAAAACCAAAGCGAGGCCCCGGTTGAGAAGGAAATGGGAGCAGCACCCAATTAGGCTATCGCTTTGAGCTCTTGAAGAAAAATTTGTTTGTAGTCCGAAATCCATGGCACATACCCACTCGGGGGGATTGGTAAAGAAAAATATAAACGGTAACTCCACAACTGCTTAAGAAAAAAATGAAAAGGTGTATAAGAAGAATGACATTATCAAAAAAAAAAGACCCGGAAAGTGAGAAATTAAAAAACGAGAAAATAATCATTGATTTAATAACTATAACCTAATTTTGAGAGCCGATCAGACAGCAGAATTTGCCAAACCCGATTAATTTGGGATGTATCTCTCATATTTATTCACATTTCAAAAATTACTTCCCGGCTCCTTTTTTTAGTATTTGTCAATATGGGCCTTATGCTGAAATACATTTAGTGGCTTGAATGAAAGTACACACCACATCAAATACATCTCTGAGGCAATGTCCTAAAATGGAGGCACGAAAGATTCCGAAGCATTTCCCCGAGGGTGAACATGGTTAAGTGCGGATGCACGGGGTGATGCTATGAGGGGTATTTATTAATTCGCACTATTATATTTATTAATCACACTATGGTGCCTTTATGGTGTAATGGTTCCTGGGAATCGCAATTTGATCACACGGGGGAGTTTACGTTAACTCACTGGCGAATGCCAACAGATTTTAACTTTACTCCCCCTAATAGCATCACCCCGTGCATTCGCACTTAACCATGTTCACCCTCGTGGAAATGCTTGGGAGTTTTATTACTGATGATGATGATTAAAGTGTAATTAATGAATTTAAGTGTTGTTTGTCATGAAGCATTTGTACACAGATACATTATATACGAAGTATTATTTATTTACACTTCACGACGCATGCGGACGAGCAAAGTCCAGGGCTCGCACCCTCTCCCGCGCGGCACGTTCACTGGCTCGAACGGCTTCGGGAACGTCCACTCGCCGTTGACGATTGCGAGCGGCGTCTTGACGCCAGCCTTCATCGCCCTTCTCCGCCTGACGCTTGCGTTGTCGTTCCGCTTCTTGGGCCGCGTTCGCGGCTCGATGCTGACGCCTCATCTGGGCCTCGCGAGCGCGCAGTTCACCATCCGCTGCACGCTTCGCCCGCTTGTCCTCGGCCTCGCGAGTGTGAAGTTCGGCATCCTCTGCACGCTTCGCCCGCTTGTCCTCGGCCTCGCGAGCGCGCAGTTCGGCATCCGCTGCACGCTTCGCCCGCTTGCACTCGGCCTCGCGAGCAAGCAGTTCGGCATCCGCTGCACGCTTCGAACGCTTACGTTCGGTCTCACGAGCCCTTCGCAGCGCCGCCTTGTCTTCCAACGTCGGCGAAACCACCGCGGTACCGTCACCTCCAACGACGGGTGCAGTGCTGGCATTCGGTTGTACTGCAATCGTTGTTGATGGTAGCGCTGCCTCCGGGACATCCATCGCACGACCCGCTCTCGACAGGAGACTGAGAGAGAAGGCAGGCGCGCGAGAGAGAGGGGTGTGTGAGCAGCTGCAGCAAGCGAGGAGAGCGGAGGAGCGAGCGAAGGGGGAGGGTGTATAAGGCGCGTTACTGACACCGATATCAGCGTCGCGTCCGTGGCTTATTCGGTAGAGCGTCGCGCTACGGCCCGCCAAGTCCTCTTTCTTTTAAAGATAGAGAGAAGGCTGCGGACGCCGCCGACGGCGGTGGATGGTTTGGGGTCGCTTATAAAGTGTATTCACACTTAAAAGTTTAGACCAGTTTCCGTGATTAAACCTAAACCTAGCTTCGCAAACGGAATGGCCAGCAGTGTCAAGCACTCTTCAACTTTTCTCATGCAGTATTTTCAATAGCACAAAATGTGGTAAGGACTATTTACGTGATGTGTGCGGCCAAAAAGACGTGAAACCGTGCTTGAAGGATGAAATAAAGAAATGTATTGATTGATTGATTTGTGGAGTTTAACGTCCCAAAACCACCATATGATTATGAGAGACGCCGTAGTGGAGGGCTCCGGAGGTTTCGACCACCTGGGGTTCTTTAACGTGCACCCAAATCTGAGCACACGGGCCTACAACATTTCCGCCTCCATCTGAAATGCAGCCGCCACAGCCGGGATTCAAACCCGCGACCTGCTGGTCAGCAGCCGAGTACCTTAGCCACTAGACCACCGCGGCGGGGCGGAAAAATAAAGAAATGTACAGGGGAAAAATTGTAGTGTATGCTGACACGTAACTTAAAATTATATGTATTTAAAAAACAAATTGCGTCTTTTCTGTGGGGCAAGTATGCTGAAAGTGACGGCAAAAACGCAGTCGCGAAGTTGAAAGTGCACGCTCTATTTCGTGCTTCCTGTGAATGGGGTTTCTTTTCTTCTAGCTATGCTCTTTTTCGGGCCCAAGTATTTTGTCTTCTCAAAAGCTCAAATCGGGCTCTGTGGTGCACCACAGCACCTGTTGGTCTTTTGAAAGCTCATTCATTAGGATCACGACAAAGTTTAGGAACCATATGAAAACAGGTAAAGAGATCAGCATTTAGACGTATGACGAGGATACTGATATACAGTGAGTGATGACGGTGACACCCACCGGAAGAAGACAGACGATATGTATATCAGTTCATGCATTTCCTCTCGCAGATCTTGCTGATATTTCTCTTGGCTGCTAGTAGGTTCCTTTGGGCAATACAAAAACAAATCACTTTTCGTGAACGACGCCTTCATTTTGGTTCGCTCATCCGCTTTTTGTAGATTCGTATTATATGACGCCTCATGTTACGAACGAAATGCAATGAATGCGCACAACAAACCCGCTCGAGAAAAAAAGATAGTAACAATACTACCATGGTGTATCATGATCCATCTTCTATTCTGAAATAGCTGCTTGTTGCAAACATCGCTTTTCTGCAAGTGCTTGCAGTATATCAAGGCTCTCAATGTGATGCCCGGCAACGAACACATTCAAATACTGCGAGTCTCCAAAGAAAGCGCGACAACTATCCCACAGAATGCTGCGCCCAAACTCTTGAATAGAAAAGAACATTATAAAATTCACATCATTCTATGGCAGCCAGCAAAATGTCAATATCTAACAAAATATAAACACGAAATGCTAACCAATGAACCAGCTCTGTAAGTGACATTCCAGAAATCTAGAACAAGCACGCCGCTACGTCAGCGCTTCGAAAGTTGCTGCATGCATTATTTTCTTGTTTCAATTTTTGCTTATACACAACAGCACCGGAAGGTAATTTCTTTCTGTGGGTGAAATAGCTTGCAGTACTCAACTGCTGAACTGACTCACGATTTCGAAATGCTTCCTGAAAGATCACTGGTTCCGAGATTTCGTTCACTCAGTCCGCTTCCGAATGGCAAACGGCATCAGTTCTTTTGTGTTCATTCTTTTTTTTATTTTAAAGACGGAGGAGTACAATAGAGTACGGACCAGGAGGTTTCACGGTACTTTGCGAAAGCCAGTTGAAGTAGGAAGGAAGGAAGGAAAATAGAGGGAAAAGAAAGGCAAGGAGGTTAACCAGCCTATAGGCAGCCGGTTTGCTACCCTGCGCATGGGAGAGGGATGGGGGAGATGAAAGAGAGCATAGAGGGAAGATAGAAACAGCACATTCGGCAGCACATGCGCGCACACTCAGTCATAGTCCAGTCTTGTCTTTCGCGGTGTGTGACATTGCTGTTACAGTCGCTTGTTCAAGTCGGTGTCGCGTAGGAATTTCAACAGAGCTTTCGTCGCCTTCTGTTGCAGTGTCTTCTCTCGGGCACTCCACAGAATAGTGTCCACAGACATTTGGCTGTTGTCGATGCGCGCAAAAGCAGACGCCAGTGACTGTCTCTGGATTTCATACAATGGACAGTCACACAGGATGTGGCGTAGCGTCTCTTCGCAATGACAGGCATCGCAGAGAGCGTTGTCGGCCATTCCTATGACAAAGGAGTAAGATTTTGTAAATGCCACTCCTAGCCATAAGCGATGAAGCAGGGTGGCTTCTCTTCGATCGAGTCCAGTGGGCATGCGGACAGCCATCAAAGAGGACAGGTGGTGTTGACGATTCGTATCGATGCTTGGTGGGCACCATAGTGAAAACGTGATTTCACGCGCAAGTCGTCGAAGATTACTGGCAACATCAGTCCTCGAAAGTGGTATGGCTTCTTCTCGTGTTCCTTCAAGGGCTGCCCGCGCGGCAGTATCGGCATGTTCGTTCCCTATGATGCCGCAATGACTTGGCAGCCATTGAAGCGTCACATGATGCCCTTTCTCGAGTAAAGTGTGGAGAAGGCATCGAATTTCGAAAACAAGCTGTTAGTACGGGCCGCGACGCCGTGCTGAGAGCACAGATTTTAGGGCAGCCCTTGAGTCGCTGAAAATCGACCATTGTTGCGGTGGTTCCCGATTGATCACACAAAGTGCAGCGCGCAAAGCAGCTAGTTCCGCTGCTGTAGATGCCGTGGAGTGGTCAGTCCTAAAGCTGATGGTAACACCTCTTGCTGGGATAACTACTGCCCCCGACGAACACTGGTGGTTCGTGGAACCATCGGTGTATACATGTATGCTGTCTGAATATTTCTCGTGCAAAAGAAGAAGAGACAGTTGTTTCAGCACAGGCGATAATAGCTCAGATTTCCTCCGGATCCCTGGTACACTAAGATGCACTGTGGGTCGAATAAGACACCAAGGCCGTATGGATGATTTAGATGCAGGAGTGAATCCCGAGGGAAGTTTATCGTTGTATTTCACAATCATTTTGGCGAACGATGCTTGTCGCCTCTCTGAAGGCAACAGTGCAAGGTGATGGCCGGGGGCACGTGCGAAGTGTCGGATGTGTGTTCTCAGGACTTCAACAACAATGTGAGTTTGTATCGGATAGTCACCAGCAATTGCAATTGTTGCTTCTGTTGACGTACATCTGGGCAGACCGAGGCACACTCTCAGCGCTTGTGCTTGTACTGCCTGTAAAATACGAACATTGGTCTTGCAGGTATTGCTAAGCACGGGTAAGCTATATCTGAGGAAACCGAGAAACAGGGCCCTGTAGAGCTCCATCATTGCGTCTACTGACATCCCCCATGTCTTTCCTGCCAGGAACTTGAACAGTTGACAAATAGCGGTCAGGCGTTTCTTCATATAGGTCACATGCGGACTCCAACAGAGGTCCCTATCAATAATGATGCCCAGAAACCGGTGGGTTTTGGCGTAAAAAATCGGTCGCCCGCAGATTGAGATGACATAAGGGGTCATTGCTTTACGAGTGAAAGCCACCAGCGCGCATTTTTCTGGTGATATGCTGAGACCTTGTTTGAACAAGTAGTTGGCAATCATAGTTGCTGCTTTTTGAAGCCGGGAACGTATCTGAGGACGTGTGACTGCCGATGTCCAGAACAGATGTCGTCTGCGTATATTGAGATTTTAATGGTGCTTGGCAAGTATTCAGCAAGGCCAATTAGTGCAAGATTGAATAGCGTCGGGCTAAGAACTCCGCCTTGAGGAACACCCCTGGAAGTATAGCGTCGCGTAGTTGGGCCATCTTCTGTTAACACAAAGAATGATCTTGCAGCCAGGTAACTCAAAATCCACCGAAATACTCGACCACCAAGGCCAACCACCGCAAGAGCACCCAAAATGGCTTCATGTAGTACATTATCATAAGCGCCTTTCACATCTAGAAACAAAGCTGCAGATAGTCGCTTACGGGATCTTTCGTGCTGAACGTACGAAACTAGATCAACGACATTGTCAATAGAAGAGCGGTCGCGTCGGAAACCAGCCATTGAATTCGGATAAATCTTGTGGCATTCAAGATACCACTCCAGGCGGCCTAGTATCATCCGTTCCATTATCTTCCCTACGCAGCTGGCCAGTGCTCTTGGGCGGTATGAGGTTAGTTCGAGTGGGGATTTGCCCTGCTTCAAGATGGGTAACAAGCGGCTTACTTTCCAGTCATCAGGAACATAGCCATCCTGCCACGAGATGTTGTAGAGGCTCAACAGTTCTCTCCTTGCACCTTCCCCAAGGTTGCACAAGGCTCGGTACGGAATACCATCTGGGCCCGGAGAAGTTGAACGCCTGCAGAGAGCTAGTGCCACCTCGAGCTCCTCCATTGTAAAAAGGAGGTCCATTGGGTAGTGACGGGAACGGGGGACGTCACCTCTCACTGGAGAATCTGGACGAGTGGCTTGGTTGGCGATCTGCGCACAGAAATCTTCTGCGACATCTATCTCTTGCCTCCTTTGAAATAGCGCGAGTGCTTTGAATGGAAAGCGCTGTTCCGTAGGGTAACGCAGACCTTGCACCGTTTTCGAAATGTGTGAGAGTGGCTTGCGAGGGTCTAGTGACTGGCAAAACGTTGTCCATCGTTCCGACGCTAATCTATCCATGCGACGCCGAATCTTCTTTTGCATCCTCCTGGCTGCCCTAAGATCGTGAATTGATTTTGTACGCCGATACCGACGCTCCGCCCGGCGTCGCAGTGCTCGGAGTCGCTCCAACTCTATATCAAAGTCGTTTCGTGTGGAAGATATCGTCACCGTGCGAGTGGCGTTTTGCATTGTGCTCTTAATTGTTTCCTCTAACCCAGATCGTAGGCCATCGCTGCAAGCATCTTCCATGTCAGATTTGAGGTTGGTCCATTGGACTGCTCGAATGGTCGTCCGTGGACCATAACTAGACAAGCCTTTTATGTTAAGGTAGATTGGAATGTGATCACTTCCTCGTGTCTCAACATCTGGAAACCACTTGACGTATCTCGCGAGGGAGTTGGAGACAAAAGCAAGGTCGAGACAGCTGCTGTATGTCACACCTCGAAGAAAAGTGGGGCTGCCGTCGTTCAGGAGAGTAAGGCCATAGTTGTAGGCGATGTTTGCTAACCTGCGTCCTCTTGCATTTGTCCGCGTACTTCCCCATGCGTGATTGTGCGCACTGAAATCACCTATGAGGACCCATGGTGCAGGACACACTCTCAAAATATCCGCTAATCTCCTGGAATCGAGATTACTTGACGGCGATATATAAACGCCTATGAGAGTAAACATGAGTTGGTTCTTTTTCACAGTGATGCAGACATACTGATTGGCATCGTGAGGTGCAATTGGTTGCACAACATACGTCAGTTCACGACGAACAAAGACGATGATTTTGCTGCACGCACCGTACGTTGAAGACATGACAGCTTCGTACCCCGATAGTCTTATTGGTTTCGACAAATTGGGTTCACAAATGACGATGATTGGAAACACGTTGGTAAACACAAACTGACGAAAATCTGAAAGGCGTGATTTTAGTCCTCTGGCGTTCCATTGGATGACGGGTGCAGCCTTGACTTCTTTAAGAAATGCTGAGGTGTGAGTAGCCATCTTCCTAGTTGAGAGATTCAAGCACTGGGCTTAGGGCGTCCAATAGTCCAAGTGCGCTTCGAGCAGATGGTGTCTTCATGTCGACTAATATCACTCGGATGGCTTCTATAAGGGAACGCAGCACCGAGATCACTTGACGATCAGTTTTAGGCAAATCTTCCATGGTTGGAGACGGCTCTTGTGTGGGCACAACCTGCAGAGGTTCCTTGGCAGAAGAGCGCGTCGGGAGCGTGGGCCATTCCTCCAGAGAAGGAGGCTTTTCTGTTTCTTTCGTAGAAGTGGTGGGCCCTTTCGCGGCGCTACTGGATAGAACCGCTAAAGAGTGGGAAGGAGAGTCTCGGGAATGTGCCTTCTTTGAAGACTTTCGATGATGCCGACGTCGACGCCGACGCCGGACTACTTCGGCTGCCTCCCTGTGTGTTGAGTTGTCTCGGCCCATTTGTCTGAGAACCGCACGCTCCTTTTGGATTCGAGGACAGTCTTTCGACGAGGCAGCATGAGGACCACTGCAGTTGGCGCACTTCAGAGAAGTCGCCCGACAGGCGTCTTCAGCATGAGGTTCAGCGCAGCGGGGACACAGTCGTAAGTTGGGGCATACGCCCTTGACGTGTCCTAGCCTGAAGCACTGATGACATTGAAGTGGCTTTTGGATGAATGGTCGAACCGGATGTCGAAAATGTCCAACTTTAACGTGGGACGGTATGCAATCTCCCTTGAAAAACACTTTTACGCAGCGCGTATTTCCAAGGCGCCGCACTTGCGTAATGACAGTTCCCTCGTTTGCAGGCTTGATGAGGGTAGACAAGTCAGCATTAGGAATGGCAGTGTCGATGTCATAAATTACACCGGCAGTTGATTTGTCATCCATCGGGATAAAGGGGCGCATTTTAATGCCACCTAGCTCAGTCATTTGCTGCAGCTGTCCTAGCGCACTCACATCGTGCACGTCTATGGCGAGAATGTTCTTCCTTGGGTTTACTCGTACGTCCTTAATTTGATGTGGCACCGCACATTCGAGAGCAACCGAAAGGGCTTGCCTGTTCAGGAGCCGCAGGTTGCTTGATGGATCTTCGGGCATGAAGATGATGACGTGCGGCCAGCGCGCAGGCCTTGAATGCACAGTCGCTGTGCTTGCAGGAGCTGATGCTGTGTATTCGCCGTCCTTCTCTTTGCCCTCTTACCCCGGACAGGTATAAAGCTGCCATCGGATGTGTCGTCTTCCGACATAGAGTAGAGATCGGTGTCCTCAGTGTCACTGGGAGAGCCAGCTCGCTTCCTTGTGGTTGACGGGTGTGAGGACCTGTGACCAGGCGGGCCTCTGGCATGCTCCGTGTCCATCACCGCAAGACGGAGAGGCGAGGCATCTCAAAAGACCGATGATTTCACTAAAATGAAACAGAGCGCTGAAACAAGCGTTCTTCTAAAGAGACACTTCTTCTTCTTTTTCCCAGTTGAAGTAAGTTTCACAGATTCAGAGGTGGCTGAAGTTTAAACACCTGCATGGATCTCAAAGGGTAATTGCCGTAAGTTGCAGAATGAAGCTTTCTACGACAGAGACTAAAACCCTGGAGCTCTTCGAACAACGAATTTCTTTAGATATCACATCAATAATTCGGCAGATTCATGTCCTTTGGCAATCGATGTGACGCGAAGCTTGTGCAGGGAAAGTGACTTTGTTCTAATATCTTTATTGGGCGATTGTGATGTAGAAGTGTGAGTATCTGTATTCAGTGTTCAAATTTTTTATCCCCCCCCCTCCACTGCAATGACCTTGGGCGCTGTGCGTACTATGATAAATAAATAAATAAATAAATAAATAAATAAATAAATGTTACGAAATGACGCTGAAAATATCTCTTAATGTGTTTACTTAGACATATGTTAAACAGTCTGGTGTTTACTGTTTTACATAACGATTCCATTCACAACATAAATATTAGCAATACCAGGATCGGTCAACTGATATGTAGCGCTTGTGTCAGTGAAAATGGTGGCCCTAGACACTGCTAGATAAATCAGCTTCAGTGCATGGCGCATGACTACAATCGTAGTTAGGCTGACGTGACGGCTGTATGATAGGATCACGTATGTTCTGTTTATAAGATTGGACAGTCAGTACTAGAACCTCAATTCACGTTTCGCGAACATTACGGTCTACTTCAAAAGCAGTTCTGAGACCTGGTGGGGCTCTGTGGTAGAATACTTGGTTGCCACGCAGAATGCTGGGGTTCAATTCTTTCTAGTATCTTGGAAAAAGAATTCCTTCTTTACGTTTGTTGGGTACGACGCAGCCGAGTTTAGCTTTTAGGGGCGAAGTTTCTTAGGGCGTGGGTCTGTATATCCCATGGGGTTTGTTGTTGGTGATGTACGTAGCCACTGGTGGTAAATACTCGCTCCAGAGCGGGTATGGGCCACAAGGGATGCGAGATGGGAGATGGCGGTACTTGGAGTGTTCACTAGATACACGCACGGATGGACGGATGGACAGACAGACTAGTAGACTTATAGGCGGATCTGCGGTTGTGTGGACGTACGGACGGGTAGACGCACGAACGGACGGACAAACAGATGGACGGTCTCACGGATTGACGCATGGACAGATGGAGGGACGCATTGATAGACAGATGTATGGTCACGCGGACGAACGGAAGCAAAAACGAACGGACAGACGGAAGCACGGACGGGCTGACGGACGCTTCGCCCCACTCATCATAATTGACTCGGTAGATACGCTGTGATTTTTTTTCGTAACGCTCATGCGTTAAAATTACCCGTGTGTGCTGTCACCGTTCTTGAGAAGATATGAGGTGTCAATAGCCTGTGGCACATACCCACCTGCATCCTGAGTCACTATTCTTTGGAAAGTGTTTGACGGCGTACGCGACGGAATTTCGACAATATTCATGTCATGACCAGCGAGTCGTAGTCGCCAGCCCAACTTACCCTCCAATACTAATTTGGCTTTACGACAAGGAGGCAATCACGGGAGCACTCAGACGTAGGCGTACAGATAGATAGATAGATAGATAGATAGATAGATAGATAGATAGATAGATAGATAGATAGATAGATAGATAGATAGATAGATAGATAGATAGATAGATAGATAGATAGATTAGATAGATAGATAGATAGATAGATAGATAGATAGATAGATAGATAGATAGATAGATAGATAGATAGATAGATAGATAGATAGATAGATAGATAGATAGATAGATAGATAGATAGATAGATAGATAGATATTAGCATTTAGAAGTGAATGGACATGAATCTTCATTAACGCTGTAAATTCCGGATATGCAAATGCAATTAATGTATGACAGCAGTACATCATTTAATGTACGATGCGCATTCGAAAATGCTTGAAAGTATAAAGGATACAGTCTGAATATGAAGGAATCTTGTACAAATGGGAGTCGTCACGTGTAATTCGACTGTAGAAAAAAGAGTTTTTTGCATCTGAGCCTAACTCTGCGTTAGGCTCAGTAGCTTCTTAAATCGTGCTTCGGAACAAGGAGTAAAAGGTTTCTCACACTTCGACGACTTGTTATACATCTGAAGGGTTGAACGGCTTCACATACCGCTTAATGATTGAAGCAACTCTGGTGGATCCACCAATATGTGTGTCAGCAAATACAATAAATTGTAACCGCGGAGTGCCTATTAGCGAATTCTCCTCGATAACTTACGTTGAAATCCCACAGACATGCACAGAAACGTGCAAGATATCTGACACTCGCTTCAAGGCTTGCGTATTTTTACGGTTGAAGTCATCGAACTGGTACACCGCATTACGAAAAGGAAAAAAAATGGCCAAGCGGACCGGAACAAGAGGACGGAGTGCGAACTTCCAACTTACTTTTATTGGCCGATGACATTAAACATAAACAGTTGCGCAACCATAACAAAAGCAGGGGTGAAACAGCTCCTTGTGCTAATTGGTTCATTAATAAGGTATATTATGATAGATGAACGTTATGTGGGCTTGTGTGTTTCTTCTTAGGTGTTTCTCATTCTTGAACTGGTAAATCTGTCTTTATACAGAAACACCCAAACGTAACGCCCAGATTAGGCAACACCATCGCAACGTCACATACCAAAGTTATACAGACGCTTCTCCTGATTAAGTAACGACACTGAATGTTGAAATAAATCCAATAAAGGTGCGCTGATGACATCTCAGGTGAATTGTTATAGGTGTATTATTACGTTATCAGTTGTTTACCTTTCAAATAATCTTCTCAGCACCTTTCGTACCGATTTATCTTGTCTCTGTGCATACATGTTACGACTGAGACGTTATCAGGGCTATCCGCACGACTGCGGGGCCACGAGGATTCAGCACCGCATTCTTGGAAGGGAAAAAGTGCCAGTGATGCACCTTCAACCCAGTTTGATTCAAGGTCAAAACAGGTTCCAATTTCTAGGGGCAGACTACTGCGCTGGTCACAAGGGTACAGTGAAATATAGCCGAAGGGTGTAACGTCCAAGTTCTTATTCTAACGTTATTGTTCACGGAGCATGCAAGGACACGACCACTTGCGCGTGGCCGGCAAACCAGCAAATTTTTTTAGGGGCGAAGCTCCTTATGGCGTGGCTTGTGCGTCCCCCGTTGTCGTAGTGCGTAACCTGTGGCACATACCCGCATACCAGTAGCACATACCCGCCCTCGGGCACGTATCAGCATGTCCACATGTTACGAAAAACGTAGCACGGCGTCGTTATAACGCTCTCAGTGCTAACAAAGTGCTTATAGCATAAATGTGGTACATACTGTCGTTTAGTCGTTGGATTGTCCACTGGATGGCTGTACTTGTATATGATGAATATATGATGAAAAGAAGCGAGATGGCGGTACTTGAAGTCATCCCTAGATGGACGGATGGACGCACGGGAGGTCGGACGAACGCAAGAACAAACATACGAACGAACGGGCACATGTACGGATTGATGGACGAATGGAAGCACGCACGAACTGACGGATGCTTCGCCCCACTCATCATCATTCATTCCGTAAATATGCTGTGATTTTTTTTTGTTCATCAACTCCACTTGTCCCATTTCTTCGTTGGACCGAATTCGAAGGATGGGCCTTCGCCAAGGCCCTCTTGTTGCCCGCCAAGGTCCGCCAAGAACCTTCGCCAAGGTGTTAATTGCCACTAACAATTTTGTCAGCACCCATCTCCTCCTGGTCTAGTGGTTAGCGCCGCACGTGATGGATGGAGAAATCGCTGGTTCGATGCCCCGCTACAAAACCTTTCCTTCTCATCTTTTTAAAGACGATAGTCTTTCTAGAATACCGTCGATGCAAAAATTTTGTTCGGTCTCTCTGTCTTTCTTGTCTATCTGTCTGTCTTTCTTGTCTGTCTGTCTGTCTGTCTGTCTGTCTGTCTGTCTGTCTGTCTGTCTGTCTGTACACTTGTTTGTTTGTACACGCTTAACGGTAACGGGTATTCTGAACGCACCAGCTAATACACCAAACGGCCGACCCCATCCGCAGCGCCCACCAATGTTGCTCAAGATCCAACGTTCGCACTTTTGCGATTGTCCATTAAAAAGCAAATATTGCGCATGTCTGAGGCACCATAATAACACGTATATATTCGTAATGTGCCTCTTTTACTATAAAAGGCATACATAGGTAATTCTAAGGACCGTAGCGTCTATCCCGCTGCGCTGACCATGCAACGCTTGCACGAAAAGGCGAGCGTTTGCAACACTTTGCTTAGACGTCACGATGGTGGCACCTGCCCGTCGCTTTGCGTTCTACACCTTATCACTTCTAAAACGGGCGCGCGCGACCATCTCAGAGCCACGCACTTCGCTTTCGAAGAAACTGCCAGATAGCGCTCATGTCTCACGTGTGACGTGACTTGATGCGCTCGTTCGCCTCCGCTGCACGCTCGAGACACTCTAACGCCGCGCCTCCAGAATACTATTAACCGATTTCTTGCGCAAAACATCTAATAAATGTTTTATTCACTCTCTACACACGCAACACAATCATCTTTTGACGACATTTGCAGATTAACCTGCAGATACGGGGTCAGTTTTTTCCTTTGCAATCTCTTTGTATGTATTTTGCAATGTCATATCTGTGACGATAATGTGGCAGTGTAGTTGTGGCGAACCCCGGCATGGAACGCTTTTGTGTTACAAAATGGCTTGGTATTTCTTTTTTCGCGTTATTCTTGACGTAAAAACACAGATATTAATTGCGATCACTGGCTGTGGCGAGGAAGCGTTCTAAATTCAGGCATGACATTTGTTAGGAAGTACTTCCACAAAATATGTATTATCTAATAAAAAAATGTCACCCATTTTAGATTGAAGACAAACTCTCAAGAGTTTGCGAGCAAAAGAAATTGTTTTGGCAAGTACAAGCCGGTGCTTTAAGACTACGGTTTTTTTTTCATTCATATAAATTGAGATGAATTACTTTATTGGTGCAGAAGGACGTAGTTTAAGGACGACGACCCGAATGATAACGCGATAGCATGCCAGAAAATAAAAACTTAATATATTCATCACTGTACGTGTCTAGTTTGTCTCACTGACCGAGAGCAAGATTTGCAGCGTCACATGTGTTAGTGCAGCTGATCTTTTCTGAACTTAAATTACCACGTCTCTATTTCAGGCTGCGTAGATTGAAAACAGCGCAGACTTATGAATATCAATGGCCGATGTGCCTCGAAGACAAGAGGCTGTCTGAAACTAAACTAGCTGAACAAAGAAATTACTTCTCGGCCCTTAGTGATGCTTAATAACAAAGGTTCCTAGTCAATTGCTTTCTGCTGCCTTGTTGTTATAGAGGCTTTTCGTAGATTAAAAAGCAAGAAGGTGCTGTGAGAAACAATACTGGAAAACCAGGAATGTTTGTGAGGTATAGTTTAAATAATAAACAGTGTGAAAAACGAGACAAGAATGTGTCACACAACACGAGCGCGGACTGACAACTGAAACATCTACATCACACCAGGGGGCAAGGAAGGTCCGATAACGATATGTTATCGACTAACGAAATAAAACGACAACACCATCTTTACAACCAGTGATGCTTCCACGTTTTCCAAACAAAAACCATTTAGTCTTTAGTGACGCATACATTTCACAGTGATTGTACAATTTCACAAATCACCTTTACTTTTTGCTGAAGATGTAAATGTTCATAACTTTCCCGACCAGGAGCGCACACACAAAAATTAATGTTTTTAAAGAAAATTCACTCCTTTAAAATAATATATCAGGCTCATTTATCAAAACGTTGCAGCTTTTTCACCCTCTTAAGGTAGTTATATCCTCATAGCTCATCTGTCTAGCCGCCTATCATCATCTTCTCAAAATCATAACTCAAGATCACTGTATAACACACACGAATCATTGGTGACGAGATGAACAACACAGAATGTCTCTGGCGCGCGTCATAAAACCCTACCTTTCTGTCAAGAGTGGCACACACATTTGCACACTACAGTTCGTGCTTTGCGCGTATGCTCGACAGGCAATTCACAGTATCAATCAACACATGCGGCAGCGAGCATACACATTCGCAATTCGGCCGCGTCTCAGGCATTGTGAGAATCAATTAGGTGTAACGACTCTAATAGGTGAGGTGTGACGTCATTAGTGGTTCTCGCTTCGTTATGCTATTTTATAGGAATTCGTAATTATATCAAACTTGATAAATAAATTAATGTCAAAATACATGCATGAATTAAAAAATCCCAGCATATCTACGAAGTGAATGATGATGAGTGCGGCGAAGCTTCGAAAGGTTTTATCGGTAAACCGTGAATTGTACGTTCGTTCACCCGTCCGTCCGTCCGTCCGTCCGTCCGTCCGTCCGTCCGTCCGTCTGTCTGTCTGTATGTCTGTCCATCCGTCCATCCGTCCGTCCGTCCGTCTGTCTGTCTGTTGTCTGTCTGTCTGTCTGTCTGTCTGTCTGTCTGTCTGTCTGTCTGTCCGTCCGTCCGTCCGTCCGTCCGTCCGTCCGTCTGCACATGCTTAGTGAATAAAAGAACTAGGTGGTCACGTACAAACGATGTACAGAGCCATGGCTTTAGAAGCTTCCTAAAACTATTGCATAAATATTGTTCGCGGTGAATAACCCGTCGGTCGCAGCTGGTCCACACAAATAGCCACATGGCACTTAATCTCTCGATATTCCAATTGGTTGATACCATGCACACCGTCCGCGAGAACAGCGTAGGGATCTCCAATTTTTTCGAGGCTGTGCAATTGCCTCTTGCTCACAGCCGCTCTGTATGCCAGATAGCCTGCGTCACAAGCGTCCTGGTGGTTTCTGATTGTGACAATCTATCTCCGCTAATGTTGGCCAACGTATGGCTATATCCAGTACTACCAACCTCAACGGCCTCAGAAATGCAAAAGGTGACTTCGAATTCCGATATATCCAATTTGTCGACGAAATGACCATGGCATCTGCTACTTTTTACAGGTGTACTATGCGATATACTTCGCTTTACACATGTAATTCTTGTCACCGCGATCCCAAGACCTGGGTAGCTGCTGGTGCTCACTGATGACGATGATGATGTACTTGTTGAAGAACTGTGAAATTTCCTTTTCACACACCCACACGGATACGGGAAGCATGCGTGCGTTCTCCGTAATAATGAACAAGTATCAGCACAACATACCAACTTATACCCCTTCTGGCTTTGGTAATACTCATGTTTCCCGATGGACACACAGAATGTATTGTCGCAGAAAACGTCAATCACGTCCTCTGTGAGTGCACGATATGCGCATGAAGGATAGCGTCACTGAAGACAGTCTTGAAACTACAACGGGACTCAAACTTGAAATCGACACATATTTTAGATCCAAGGTAGAGCTGCTCCAGTGCACTCCACAAAAAGTTTTGCTGACATTCTTGCGAGCCAAAAGCCTGAACGAAACATTGTAAATAGTGTGGTTCATGTATGTGACTGTATCTTTTATGTGTTGATCACTTTATATACTACAGTCCTCACGAAGTATCTGTAGTAGCATTTCAGGCTAAAAGCTAGACAAACATCTCAAGCTCATCAAAATATTTCTCTTTCATTCTTTCTCGTGTTTTTGTTGACATCATTTCTTAACTGTAAATAACTGATTATCTAAGCAACGCTTCAGCGTATTACCATATAACAAATGTGCCTATCCTTAGCGCGTTTTCATAACGACCCGAATAAAAGTTACGCCATGGTGGTCTCGCTGTGGAATGGTTAGAAAAGGTCGATTCCCGTGGCAGGTAAGACATGCCGGTGTTTTTGTTGTAGCATTCATCAGCACTTCGAACTGCCCCTTCAAAGACATATGGGAAACCGCACCTTATTTTCGGAAAATGTTATACCGCGTAAACTAAAAAACAGCACAAAGAAGTCAAAGCAACAAAATGGGTGCAAATTGTTAAGTTTTTTTTGTTATATAATACGCTAATATGCCCTTGCATTACATGAGGCTGTTTCCCGTATACTGTCCCGAATAGCTTCTCCAAGGCATACTCTAAGCCATTCGTTAAATGAACGTACCTGACATGACTTCTCACGCTTCAAGTTTGCCGATTCGCTTGGATAGATCAACGAGCCCGAAAATGTTCGTTACTTGCCACTCTATTGCGGAATACTGCTTCCAGTAGTAGTTTGCCAATAAACGTTCTTTCATGGTGCCTCAAATAAGCATTATTCCTCTTGTCCGCACGCTGAATAACACTACATGATTGAAACTTACAGAGATCTATGACGACACTCATAACCATATTGGGTTTCAGCCAGTGCAATCCAATGTGTTATTAAAACGCCCGCATGGATTTCTAACGCTGAAGTGCAGGCAACCTTGAAACCCCATGTGGTTTTCTAATCAATTATTCTCATCTGCTACTCCAGGAGGGCCCTATGTCCCGCTTAAATGCTTCAAGATGTTTCAAGATGTAAACGATGCCGAAAACAAATGGATGCTTTGAGCGTCGACATTATCATGGTGTGGTGACGTGTGCATTACCAGGCTCGACAAAAGAGAAAAAAAAGTTCACTTTGTAAATTGGCCTATAGTGCCTTGCCGATTCCGAATAAAGTGATCGTGCCAGAAGCAGAAAAAAAATATTCGCAGCTCAGTTCTATGCCGTTCACGACAGCATTAGCTTATTTTTGCCTATGCTTTTTACACTTTTTTTCTTGCTTATATCTACTAATGTGCCTCAAATTCTCCAATAGTCCTACTAATTTACATTGTGGTCCTGTCTGGCTTTCGATTGTTTTCCCTAAAACCCGACGCGTCGTGTAGGCTTGTGTCCCAAAATACACTTGCGTTCGTATCTCCATTCTGCCAGAACATGCTGCGTCGTTTCGCTAGCTTCATCACAGTATGTACGTACATTTTTCTTTTGTACTGAATATCACATTCACTGGTGTGCGGGTATGTGCCACAGGTGAATTGACACTTGGTTATCCAGGAACGACGAAAACACACTCGGTTAATTTTAACGCGTGAGCGTCAAGAAAAACGTGACATTGACAGCATTGACTCGACGAATGCGAAGAATAAATATCAGCGTCCCAGCAGGAATAGAGCTCCAGCATTCTGCGTGGCAATCAAGCCTTCTACCAAAGAGCCACACCAGGTCTCTAAACTACTTGTAATGTTCTTGAAACGTCAATCGTAGTTGCGGTACTGACTATACACTTTTATAAACATTACATATGTACTCATGTGGTGGAGCCGTCACGTCGGGTTCACGTCACTTGTAGTTAGGTGCCGTGCGCTGAAGTTAATTCATGTGGCAGTGTCGAGGGCTACCATCTTCGCGAGCAACAGCGCTTCATATCAGCTTGGCTCTTCTGATGTTGCTAATACTCGTGTTCCTTTTGGCATCGCTGCACAAGTGGAAAAACTGGTTATATAAACATCTTCAACAGTTAAACATATGTCTCTATATGCTTGCAAAATCTGTACATATACTTAGGGTCGTTTACCCGATGCGGTTAATGATTGATGTCACTGACCTTCGTGTGCTGGCAAAACTTTGCTGATCTGCACTTTAGCGTTGCCTAGTCATGTGCTCAATTGTAATATTTCTCATTATAAGGTCGAATAATGGGCAACAAAAACAACTCATTGCGAACTCCAAATTCGTTTTATTTCGTTAACTCATATTAAAATTTGCACTTCCTGTGAACTTATATCAAAGAACCACCGATATCTATGTCGAGACAAAATATTCGATATGGCCGCCAGGTGAAGCAGTGCGAAGACAACAGTGCGAAGACAAAGAGGTCCTGGTGATGGCTATAACTTATGAGAAGGCGCAGCATAAGAAATGTGCTGTTCTTTCTTTTCTTGACGGTTTTACGAACTGCCTGGAAAAGTTTGCATCAAGATATGACGTTCATGTGGTTATTTCTGCCAGGAACAAGTTATCCACTTTACGTTCCAAAGTAGACATACGAGTCGCGAATCAGCAAAATGCCCAGCAATATACATGCAATGCTAGTCATATTCATATTTATGCAGCCTGTATCACCACTGTTGTCTACTGCATACTCTTGTCATGCGGTCGAGTGTAGGTGGGCCAAACAGATCGCTGTCTAATGTCAGACTTCGACAACATTTTAATTCTCTGAAAAGCCACTCCGTCTTTCATCCAGCAGCCCACTGTGAGAAATGCGGCCGTGCTTCGCTCTTTGGCGGTACTTCCGTGTCCTTCCGACATAAGAAAAAAAGAGCGCGTGAATGTACCGAGGCTGCACATATTTACAAGGAATCAGATTCATGCGTCAATGTTCCCTCCGTGGCCACACATGATAAAGAGTTAAGTTATCTTGGATTTTGTATGATGGGTGTGCTATGCTTGATGTGGCCTACGTTTTCGCTTATGCTTTTTTCTTCTCCCCCTTTGCCCCCTCTTGCTTTTTTATTCTGTTATTTATATATTGACTCGCCCTTGCATGAAGTGTCAGTTGATAGCCAGCCCTTGGCTTCCAGTTTCTCTCCTTTCTTGTTTCCGTGAGTTTTTTGCGCAGTTACATACGTTATGCTTCTAGCTTTCGGTGTCATAGAGTTTTCTAATATACACTAGAGGAAACGCTGGCGCTAGTGTCAATAGGAGCTGCAACGCACGGTGCTTCAGCGAATGGGAATGATGGGGAGTACACACATTTGTCTAATCTTTGTACTTCCGACCTTCTTTGGTCGGAAGTACAAAGTACGTGGCTTGGAGCTGTTTTCTCACGAAACAAAAATCAGCAAAAATCACCACCTTATCCTTTTAGACTTAACTTCCCAAATCGGGTCACAAAGTTCAAAAGGGTTGAATCTCCCTTTCAAAACAAAACCGACACACAGCAATAAACGAAGCCGCAAGTACGATTCGCCGCCCGCAAGTATGAAGACTAGGCAAAAGTGTGTACTACCCATCATTCCCTTGGTCGCTGAACGATCGCAGCAACAGAGTCTCTCTAGGTAGTTTTATATAGGAAACTCTACGTTCGCTGTGACATGTGTTGGGCGTTCAGCGCAGGCCTGACGGTTTCTCGCTACAATTTCGGTCAATTTAGTTTTGGTACCAACACCTTCCTGCCGCGTGGCGTTTTCCACAATGCCAACAAGTTCTACGAGTGTCTTCCTCTTGCTCATCTTTAGACCAAACGACCGAGCACTGAGCTTGATTTATTTTTCTTGTAATGACCCTACTTGCTGCGAATGGCGTTCATGCTAGACGCTTTTTTGTCCAACTAGTGCAGTCGATTCGCCTGTTGCGCAAATAGCTCTTTGTCTAGTGCCATTTTGCATGCCAGCTCGAACGTAAGGTCTGCATGAGCGAAAACAGCCAGTTGCGTATCACAAACCGGTGAATAGTCTGTCCCTTAGGGCATCAGTCAGAAATGTGCCGAGATTCGTTACGAGGTGATTCAGTGCGGTGATCAAACCTTTGAAACTTTCATTCTCTTGTTGCATTCGGCGATTAAATTTACAACGTTCTGCGATGATTGAACGAGCTGGGCTAAAATGAGCTAATAGAAGTTTTTAAAGTCTTCATAAGTCTTCTGATTAAGCATATCAGGGACAAATATCTTCTTTAGTTCTGCATAAACCTTCGTGCCGTCTGCGTTCAGAAACAACTTCTGTTTCTTGTCTGCTGGAGCGTCATTTATGTCTTCTCGAAGCACTCAGACTGTGAGCTTATGTTGTCACTTTTCGGGTTCAACTCCTAAATACTGCCGAACTTAGAACCATGACTTGCTTGAGCCATTGTGAGCAAACTTAACTCATCTGTAGAAATGAGTTCCTCGGTGCGTGTTGTCTGTATTCTCGGTCCTTATACGCCTGCCTTGTCCAACGCTAAAATCCATGCAAGGACTCCGTTACGTGTTGTTTCCTCAATACATGCATGCTTTCGCTTCGTCCTCTGAGCCGTCCTTGATGAACTGGCTGCAAGGATCCCGTGTCACCTGGCACCGCGGGTTCCAGGCGCCTTTCCCGCTCTAACCCGCAGCAGTCAATGGCTTGTGGTTCCCATGGTCATCGCCAGTTCTGTTCTAAGCACTATACGGGCACTTCAGGGGCAGCAACGCAGAAAGAAACTTTATTCCGAGCAGCAATGAGCTTCTATAGATAACGCCACTCGTCGTGCAAACATACGTCATTGAAGGTCGTATTTTATCTTGACACGTACGGATACGGGACGATTAGGTTCTGCTCTAACTAACACTTATTATTTTTTTGTCCCACGCACGTCCGAAAAGAGGCACTCACCACTCTTCCCTCCGACATCATTCCGGTTTCAGACCAGGACTTGTTTTTATGTTTCTTCTCACACAATATTTACACACACACTACTTGATGAAGCATTAAGGAACGACTTTCTTTTTGTTTTTCCGCCTTATTTTTGACCATACCTCAATTCGGTATAAGTTGTATCAGTCTAATATCGAATCATCGTGTGTATTTTAATTTTTCTTATTTTGGTGGTAGTTTTATTCAGTTATTTTTCTCATTTTTTGTATACCCCAATCCCCTGTGTGAATGTTTGTGTGATTGAGTGTAAGATAAACAAAAATTAAATGAAGTAATAATTTCACCCATGCTTCTTTTTAGGCCTTCTGGTGAGCCATTAGTTTTTATAGCGTTGCGCATAAGAGATCGAATGAAAAAAAGTAGCACCTTGTGGTCACATCCTTCCTCCTCGCGTCAGTTCTCTTCGTTCACGACGTTTCGCGATAATTGCGGATGTTTTGTATACTATTTACAAAGCCATCGAACTGAAAACACAGGGACCCTTAGAGGAGAGAGCATGTCATTTCCTCTTCAAAGTACTGCGTGTTTGAGAGCTACCTCGTCATTGACTGCACAAAACTAGCTAGAACCAAAGCCTGCACGTTTTCTATGTCATTACGTGGAAGCATTAAACTACTGATCCTTAATACTAAGTGGTAAAGCACGCATCTACCACCCCTGCGTTATGGCTATTCTGACTTCTCTACGAGTTAAAAGGCACCAATACCATCGAACTTTTCTAGGCCACCCAGCAGTGCGGCCAAAGCAAAACAACTTGCCTTATGCTGTCGCCGAGCTATATATCAGTCACAATTATCCTAGTTAAGCCGTGCAAAGATCATCCCCACGTTTTTCCACATATATTCTGGCCTGCTACCTAAATATATAAAACCTGTGTGCACTTTTTGGAAGCTGTCAAGCGAGGGAACGGTCAATGTTGGTATTTCACACAGAGAAGAGCAAATCAGTGCTTGACTTAACGTCGACCTATAAAGCTACTAGAAATCTCACGACAAACATGCACGTCTTTTTGGCAGGGTCCCGACCTTCACGAACTTTCTACCGTATGCTCAACGCAAAGTACTGTTCTGGCGTCAAAGCCGTCCCGTTCAGATGTCACCGAGCTTAGCAAAATTGTTCCAGCAGACTAGCTTCTCTTTTTTTTTTCGTGGCATTAGGTTTTTCGAAGAAACCCCAACGAAAACCTAACTGACCCGTCATAAAAGTAACTCGCGATAAGCACGGACAAGCCATTCATGTCATTGTAATTCACCGAGTAACTTTCCAGTCGCTCCTGTAATGTACATTGTTGTTATGTTTGTAATCGCGACAGCCCTGATTCATGCGGATGAAAATCGTAAGACTTACTTTTTTATTCTTTATACTTACTGTATGTCGAAGTGTTTCACAGTGGCATGCCTCGCTACGGTAACCGTGTTCAAGGGCCTTGCCAAGATTTTCTAATTAAAATATGATGCATACTGATTGATATGTGGGGTTTAACGTCCCAAAACCACTATATGGTTATGACAGACGCCGTAGTGGAGGGCTCCGGAAATTTAGACCTCCTGGGGTTCTTTAACGTGCACCCAAATTTGAGTACACGGGCCTGCAACATTTCCGCCTCCATCGGAAATGCAGCCGCCGCAGCCGGGATTCGAACCCGCGCCCTGCGGGTCAGCAGCCGAGTACCTTAGCCACTAGACCACCGCGGCGGGGCAAAATATGCCGCATATATTACAGTGCTCATTCAGAAAATAATGCAGAGCCATCGGACAACACATTGCTCTGGGCAGGAGCTTAGAATAATTGGAATGGTTTTGTAACTTTGCCAAAAGAAGCAAATTAGTTGCTAAAAGTGAATCGGATGCGGCACGACGGGGCATACGGTCGCAGGTTCGTGATGTCAACGAAGGCCTGGGTGACTTGTTTAATAATGAAGCTGTTTATTCGGTCTAACTTAAAGCCCGTAAACGGAAAGTAAGATCACAGCGATACACACAAGAACTGATAGCGGCGAACAGAGCGTCGGCCGTCGATCAACTGATCAGCGGCGAAGCGCGTCGGTGTTTATACATCATCATCATCATCATCAGCCTGTCTACGTCCACTGCAGGACAAAGGCCTCTCCCATGTTCCGCCAGTTAACCCGGTCCTGTGCTTGCTGTTGCCAATTTATACCCGCAAACTTCTTAATCTCATCTGCCCATCTAACCTTCTGTCTCCCCCTACCCCGCTTCCCTTCTCTGGGAATCCAGTTGGTGACCCTTAATGACCAGCGATTATCCTGTCTACGTGCTACATGCCCGGCCCATGTCCATTTCCTCTTCTTTATTGCAGCTATGATATCCTTAACTCCCGTTTGTCCCCTAATCCACTCTGCTCTCTTCTTGTCTCTTAAGGTTACACCTACCATTTTTCTTTCCATTGCTCGCTGCGTCGTCCTCAATTTAAGTTGAACCCTCTTTGTGAGTCTCCAGGTTTCTGCTCCGTAGCTAAGTACCGGCAAAATACAGCTGTTATATACCTTCCTCTTGAGGGACAGTGGCAATCTACTTGTCATAATTTGAGAGTGCCTGCCGAATGTGCTCCACCCCATTCTTATTCTTCTGGTTACTTCAATCTCGTGGTTAGGCTCTGCGGTTATTACCTGCCCTAAGTAGACATAGTCTTTTACAACTTCAAGTGAACTATTACCTATCGCAAAGCGCTGCTCCTTTCCGAGGTTGTTGTACATTACTTTCGTTTTCTGCAGATTAATTTTAAGACCAACCTTTCTGCTCTCCTTGTCTAACTCCGTAATCATGAGTTGCAATTCGTCCCCTGAGTTACTCAGCAATGCAATGTCATCGGCGAAGCGCAGGTTACTGAGGTACTCTCCATTAACTCTTATCCCTAACTGTTCCCATTCTAGGCTTCTGAAAACGTCCTGTAAGCACGCAGTGAATAGCATTGGGGAGATTGTGTCTCCCTGCCTTACCCCCTTCTTTATTGGTATTCCGTTGCTTTTTTGTGAAGCACTATGGTAGCAGTTGATCCCCTGTAGATTTCTTCCAGAATGTTTATATATATTTCATCTACGCCCTGATTCCGCAGTGTCTGCATGACGGCTGATATTTCTACTGAATCAAACGCCTTTTTGTAATCTATGAAGGCTATGTATAGTGGTTGGTTATACTCTGAGCATTTCTCTATTACCTGATTGATAGTATGAATGTGGTCAATTGTTGAGTAGCCTGTTCTAAATCCTGCTTGTTCCTTTGGTTGATTGAATTCTAATGTTTTCTTTACTCTGTTTGCAATTACCTTTGTAAATAGCTTGTATACTACAGAGAGCAGGCTGATCGGCCTGTAATTCTTCAAGTCCTTGTCATCTCCTTTCTTATGTATTAAGATGATGTTAGCGTTCTTCCAAGACTCTGGTACTTTTCCCGTCAGGAGACACCTCGTAAATAGAGTGGCTAGTTTTTCTAACACAATCTGTCCTCCATCTTTCAGCAGATCTGATGTTACTTGATCCTCACCAGCAGCTTTGCCTCTGTGCATGCTCTCCAAAGCTTTTCTGACTTCTTCTATCATTACCGGTGGGGTGTCGTCTGGGTGACTGCTAGTTCTTATAGTATTAAGGTCGTGGTTGTCTCGGCTACTGTACAGATCTCTGTAAAACTCCTCCGCTATTTTAACTATCCTATCCATATTGGTAGTTAATTTGCCTTCTTTGTCCCTTAAGGCATACATCCGCCTTTTGCCTATCCCAAGTTTCCTCTTCACTGCTTTGACGCTTCCTCCGTTTTTCAGAGCGTGCTCAATTCTCTCCATGTTATACCTTCTTACATCGCATACTTTACGTCTATTAATCAACTTCGAAAGCTCTGCCAGTTCTATTTTGTCTGTTGTACTTGAGACTTTCATGATTTGACGCTTCTTAATTAGGTTCTTCGTTTCCTGGGAAAGCTTGCCGGTATCCTGTCTAGCTACCCTGCCTCCAACTTCCACTGCACACTCCGTGATGATACTCGTCAGATTATCATTCATTGTATCTACGCTAAGGTTGGTTTCCTCGCTAAGAGCAGAGTACCTGTTCTGCAGTGACACTCTGAATTCCTGTACTTTCCCTCTCAGTGCTAGCTCATTGATTGGCTTCTTGCGTACCAGTTTCTGTCGTTCCTTCTTCAAGTCTAGGCGGATTCGAGCCCGTACCATTCTATGGTCACTGCATCTTACCTTGCCAACCACTTCCACATCCTGCACGACTCCTGGGTGTGCAGTCATTATAAAGTCTATTTCGTTCTTATTTACGCCATTAGGGCTCCTCCATGTCCACTTGCGGTTTTCTCGTTTTCGGTAGAAGGTATTCAAAATACGCAGATTATTGCGTTCTGCGAATTCTACTAGTAGCTCTCCTCTGGCGTTTCTAGTGCCGATGCCATAATCTCCTACTGCCTGGTCTCCAGCCTGCTTCTTCCCTACCTTTGCATTAAAGTCGCCCATTAGTATAGTATACTGTGTTTTCACCTTACTCATTGCCGATTCCACGTCTTCATAGAAGCTTTCAACTGAAGCATCATCATGGCTGGATGTAGGCGCGTAAGCCTGTACTACCTTCATTTTGTATCTTTTATTCAGTTTAATTACAATGCCTACCACCCTTTCATTAATGCTATAGTAATCCTCTATGTTGCCAGCTATGTTTCTGTGAATTAGGAACCCTACTCCCAGTTCTCTTCTGTCTGCCAAGCCCCGATAGCAAATGACGTGCCCATTCTGTAGCACAGTATAGGCCTCATCTGTCCTCCTAACCTCACTCAGCCCTATTATATCCCATTTAATGCCTTCTAGCTCCTCGAATAATACAGCTAGACTTCCCTCACTAGATAACGTTCTAACGTTAAACGTTGCTAAGTTCAAGTTCCAATGGTGGCCTGTCCGTATCCAGAGATTCCTAGCACCCTCTGCTGCTTTGCAGATCTGACCGCCGCCGTGGTCAGTTGCTCCGCAGCTGGTGGGGACTGAGGGCCGTGAGTTAATTGACGAATGCCTACGGGAGGGGGTGGCCGAATACTGCACCAGGGTGGCCAATCCTTCTCTGGTGAGATCATCGGTGCGTACCGGCTTTAAGCCGGTACGCACCGCGGTCGTTAGAAGGCAGTCACAACAACTTACTGGATTTTTCCAGATGATGCTGAAGGCAATAGCTATCTCCACTTCACTGAATCCTTGATTGGAGAACGTGTTTCGTGTATGTGCATAATTACACAATATATTGCTCGAAAGCATGCAATTTAGTTAACGTATTGCCACGCGCATTTTTCATGTTCACTTCTGTTTCGTTCGGTTTTCGACAGCATGGTATGTGAGGATTGCTGAGCGCGAACTGTGCCTCATTGTTCGAGAAGGTTGGCGGTTATTGTAGATCATTCTCTTAGAGGATTACACACAAGACGCGAACCCTAGGTTCACTTACACCAAATTTGGTATTATACATCTGCCGTCGAATATTCCAGCCTTACTGCAGGTTGTCGCACAAGCTCTGAGATGTTCTCGAGGGTTCGCGTCTTGTGTGTAATCCTCTAAGAGAATGATCTACAATAACCGCCAACCTTCTCGAACAATGAGGCACAGTTCGCGCTCAGCAATCCTCACATACCATGCTGTCGAAAACCGAACGAAACAGAAGTGAACATGAAAAATGCGCGTGGCAATACGTTAACTAAATTGCATGCTTTCGAGCAATATATTGTGTAATTATGCACATACACGAAACACGTTCTCCAATCAAGGATTCAGTGAAGTGGAGATAGCTATTGCCTTCAGCATCATCTGGAAAAATCCAGTAAGTTGTTGTGACTGCCTTCTAACGACCGCTTTTCACACTTTTTTTTTAATGAGAAGCATTTCTTAGCAAGTTTCGGTGACTTTGAGCGTATCTATCTATCTATATATTGTCGCGCGTGAACAAGAGGGACTTCAGGTAAAGAATACCGCGTAGTCACAGAGGCGCAGGTCAGGGACACCACAACCAAAAAAACAAAAGCCTCGGCGAGAGCGCGCTAGCCCAACAACTTCTTCCTCGTTTTTCTCCTCGATGCGGGCTCGTGCTCGCCGCAGTTCATGGCCAGGTGGCATTATTCCCCCACTGAAAAAAAAGCATCGCCCCGATGCTCGCGCGAATGGTAGTGGATAAGCGGAAGTAAAGCAGACATGCACACTGTGGGCACACTCAAGAAAAAACAACAACAAAAGAACAAGGCTGAGGCACGGTCCCACTAACGTACGAAGTACGGCTTGAGCCGTACAACGTGAACAATCTCTGGGTAGTGCTTTCGACGCTGGGGTGACATGGTTCCATATGGAACCACCTCATAATTCACGTCACTGATGCGACGCACTACTTTGTAGGGTCCAAAGTAGCGACTCAGGAGCTTTTCGGACAACCCTTGGCGGCGAACCGGAGTCCATACCCAAACTAGATCTCCTGGGTGGTATTCGACCTGTCGATGGCGAAGATTGTAGCGGCGTGCATCTGCAGTTTGTTGTTGCGTGATATGCAGGCGTGCCAACTGTCGAGCTTCTTCGGCAAACTGAGCAAGCTGCTCAGCGTCAGGTGTGAGCGACCCGTCGTAATCGTGTGGCAACATAGCGTCCAACATGGTCTGGACCTCACGCCCATAGACGAGACGGAACGGTGTGAATCGTGTCGTTTCTTGGATGGCAGTGTTGTAGGCGAATGTTACGTATGGAAGGACCTGATCCCACGTCTTGTGTTGAACGTCTACATACATGGACAACATATCGGCGATGGTCTTGTTAAGTCGTTCCGTCAGGCCGTTAGTCTGCGGATGATACGCCGTCGTCTTGCGATGGCTCGTGAAGCTTAGCTTGAATACATCGTCAATGAGCTGAGCCGTGAAAGCTGTTCCGCGATCAGTGATGACGCAAGACGGGGCGCCATGGCGAAGAACGATCTGTTCGACGAAAAACTGGGCAACATCGGAAGCTGTAGCTCGTTGCAGGGCTCTTGTCTCGGCGTATCTCGTTAGATAATCTGTCGCTACAACTATCCATTTGTTACCGGCAGATGACAGAGGAAACGGCCCCAGTAAATCCATGCCTATTTGATCGAACGGCGACCTTGGTGGTGTGATTGGTTGCAGCAGGCCTGCAGGCTTCAGTGGCGGAGATTTGCGGCGTTGACATTCACGGCAGCTTTTCACATATCTCTTGACGTACATAGCAAGTCTCGGCCAGTAGTACGCCTGTTGAACTCTGGCGAGAGTTCGTGAAGAACCTAGATGCCCGGATGTGGGTTCGTCGTGGCAGGCCAGAAGAATGTCGTCTCGCATGTCAGATGGGACCACTAGCAAGTAGGCTTTCCCATTGCCGTTCGAGTTTGATTTATACAAGACACCGTTCCGCAGGCAGAACGAAGAGAGATTGCGAGAGATGTGCCGAGGTACGGGTGTGTTGCGTCCTTCTAGTTGGTCAATGATTGCGCGAATCTCGACGTCATCGTGTTGTCGTGCGATCAAGTCTGTTGCAGTGAGGACTCCGAGGAAGCCGCAGTCATCGTCATTGTCGGGATCACAAACTCCAGTAGGTGCACGTGACAAGGAATCAGCATCTTCGTGCTTGCGGCCTGATTTATAGACAATGGTAAGGTCAAACTCTTGCAAACGAAGGCTCCATCGTGCCAGACGCCCAGACGGGTCTCGTAAATTGGCTAACCAGCACAATGAGTGATGATCAGTAACTACTTTAAAGTGACGACCGTAGAGGTAAGGCCTGAATTTCATAGTGGCCCACACTACTGCTAGGCACTCTTTCTCCGAGGTGGAATAGTTCATCTCGGCGCGAGACAGGGCACGGCTGGCGTAAGCTATCACGCGCTCGGTGCCTTCTTGATGTTGGACAAGCACGGCGCCGAGACCTACATTGCTCGCGTCGGTATGAACTTCCGTGGCAGCATCCTCGTCGAAGTGAGCAAGAACTGGTGGTGCCTGCATACGCTCACGTAGATCGATAAAAGCCGCGTTCTGTTCTTCATTCCAAACGAATGGTACGTCGTCACGTGTGAGACGAGTCAGAGGCTCGGCAATTCTAGAAAAATTGGCGATGAAGCGACGATAGTAGGCGCACAGACCGAGGAAGCGGCGTACTGCTTTCTTGTCACGGGGAACGGGAAAGGAGGCTACGGCGGTTGTCTTGTCGGGGTCAGGTCGAACACCGTCTGCGCTCACAACATGCCCCAGAAATTTAAGTTCTTTATAGCCAAAGTGGCATTTTTCTGGCTTCAGCGTGAGGTTCGCAGAGTGGAGTGCTTCCAGAACAGCCTGCAGACGTTTCAAGTGTTCCTCGAAAGTGACCGAAAATACGACGACATCATCGAGATAAACTAAGCAGGTGTTCCACTTCAGACCGGTAAGAACAGTGTCCATCATTCTTTGGAATGTCGCTGGTGCAGAACACAGGCCGAAGGGAAGCACCTTGAATTCATACAGGCCGTCCGGTGTAACAAAAGCAGTTTTTTCTCGGTCTCTTTCATCAACCTCAATCTGCCAGTATCCGCTTTTCAAGTCTATGGATGAAAAATACCTTGCTCGCCGTAGTCTGTCTAGTGAATCATCGATGCGTGGCAGAGGATACACGTCTTTTTTTGTCACGTCGTTCAGCTTTCTGTAGTCCACGCAGAAACGCAACGTTCCGTCCTTTTTCTTTACAAGAACGACTGGCGATGACCATGGACTATTGGACGGCTGTATAACATCATCCTGAAGCATCTCTTCGACTTGAGCATTGATCGCGTCACGTTCTTTGGCAGAAACTCGGTAGGGTTGTTGCTTTATGGGCGAGACATCGGTGTGTATAATAATCCGGTGTTTCATAAGGGGCGTTTGACGCACCTTTGAGGACGAAGCGAAACACTCTTGAAATTCAAGCAACAGCTCCTGCAGCGCTGCGCGTTCTTTCTGCGTGAGGCTCGAATTGATGTCCACCTTTTCAAGAGCCTTAGAAACGCCGGTCGATGTCGATTGTAGCCCACTATTTATTGATGCGGCAGAAAAACATTCAGCAACGTCTTCGATGGGGTAGGCGAAAGCGATAGCGGTGCGTCGAAACAGGTGCCGCTGCTCATTACTAAAATTTGTCACAAGCAGCGTGGCACGTCTGTCGTGAAGCGTAATGAGGCTGCGGGCTGCGCAGACACCTATGCTAAACAAAAGTGTCAAGTTGCCTTCGGCGACTGCCTCACCGTCACGTATCTCGTCACACACGACTTCAACCAGGATGCTTGAACGTGGAGGCAACGTGATTATGTCGGCCGAAACACGAAGCGAACTGAGATGGCTGTCATCAGGCTTTTCTGCTTTGTCTGTAGAGAACGTCACTGTGCGCTGTCGGAGGTCAATGATAGCACCGTATTCACGTAAAAAGTCGACGCCTAGGATGAGGTCTCGGGAGCATTCAGGAAGTATAAGGCAGCTGCAGAGAAATGTGCGTTTGCGAATGCCGACTCTAATCGTGCAGATACCGAGAGGGGTGACGACGTGCCCGCCGGCTGTACGGATTTGTGTCCCGTACCACGGCGTACCCACTTTCTTGAGATGCGTCGCCAGTTTTCTGCTCATGATGGAGTAGTCGGCCCCTGTGTCTAATAAAGCTGTAATATCGTGGCGGCCGTCGAGCACTACAGGTATATCTAGGGAAAGTCGGCTTTCTGATTCGGGAGCTGTCGTCGTTGAACCACTGCTGGTACGTACTCGCATGGATTGGGGCCCTTGTTCGTGTCGTTTATCAGCGGCCCCGCCCCCGAAGGTCGCTGTCGTTAGTTTTCCCGCCTAGGGCTGAGCGGCCGTGCTGGCGCCGCCCCTGGGTAGTTCGGGACACTTGACGAAGACCTTCTTGGAGATGGTGATCGTGACTGGCGCCGCGGGAGCAGTGGCATGCGCTGCTCGGACAGGTACTCCTCAATCGCTCTGGGTCTTTCGCCAAATCTTGGCCTGGGTGAGTCGACGGCGAAACCCTGAAGTCCGAGGCGACGGTACTGGCATTCGCGGTACACGTGTCCGGCTTCGCCACAGTGGTAGCACAGCGGCCGCCTGTCCGGTGTGCGCCATACGTCCGATTTCCGCGGGAGGAGCTGCCGATTCTCGAAATGCTGGACTGGTTGAACTGCTGGGAGTGGATCGCGATGTGCAGGGTGTACGAAACGGCGTGGAGGAGCGTAACGACTCGCAGCTTCGGCGTACGATGCAGGAGCGACGTAACAGCTCACAGCCTCGGCATAAGATGCACGGTGAGGCTCGATCGGTACAGGCGGGGAAGCATCGTTGGACAGCGGGACTTGCAAAGCCTGCTGTACTTCACTCCTGATGAGGCTGGAGATGGATCCCGCAGCAGGTGGAGGCGGCCCGTGAATCTTCTGCAGCTCGTCGCGTACCACCGATCTGATGAGGTCGCAGAGAGCTTCGAGATTGACGTTACTCCCCGCAACTCCAATCTGGTCCACCGGCGAGGCAACATTCACGTGGCGGTCGTACACAGCTGATCGCTGCTGCAGCATGTTTTCCATTGTCGTTGCTTCAGTTAAAAACTCTGCCACAGTATTCGGGGGACTTCGCACGAGACCAGCGAAGAGTTGCTCCTTAACTCCTCGCATTAGGTGGCGCAACTTCTTGTCTTCTCCCATACCTGGGTCAGCGCGACGGAAAAGGCTCGTCATGTCCTCCACGTACGCCATCACGCTCTCGTTCGGCATTTGGATGCGTGATTGGATGGCCCGTTCCGCTCGTTCACGGCGATGGGGGTCAGCGTAACTTGCCAGCAGCTGACGGCAAAACATCGTCCACGACGAGAAGGGTTCGCGGTTCTCGTACCAAGTACGAGCTCCGTCCTCAAGGCTGAAATATACATTCCGCAGCTTGTTGGCGTCGGTCCACTCGTTGAAAGCCGCAACGCGTTCAAAGTGAGCCAACCAGTCCACAACATCCTCCAACATGGAGCCGCGGAACACCTTCGGCACTCGTGGCTTCTGCAGCGTGTAATTAGCCATCGGAATATTTTCCGTACCGCTCTGGGGTGGTGCAGTTGATGCCATCTCCGGTAGAGGTTCACGCTCGGGGGACAATCCTCGGATTCTCCGGCTGGCCCGGTGGACAGGTGTTGCGACTGCGGGTATAGGGCTCCCAGGAGGCGTTTGGATCATTGACTGGGAATACCCAGCACCTCCACCAGTTGTCGCGCGTGAACAAGAGGGACTTCAGGTAAAGAATACCGCGTAGTCACAGAGGCGCAGGTCAGGGACACCACAACCAAAAAAACAAAAGCCTCGGCGAGAGCGCGCTAGCCCAACAACTTCTTCCTCGTTTTTCTCCTCGATGCGGGCTCGTGCTCGCCGCAGTTCATGGCCAGGTGGCAATATCTATCTATCTATCTAGCCACCTAATACTTTCAGCTCTCCAGGCCGTTTCGATAATGGTATCGATACCAAACTTGGTATGACATAGGTTGGCTGTATGAAAAACATATTTTACTAGTCATAAAATAATATCATGACATGTACGTCATGAATGTCATGATTTACATTTCATGGTCCTGCCGCTCTTGCGGTTGTTATGTTCACGTAGCATGTTCCAAAACAGTTATGGTATGACCTGATTGCATGGCGAACACAAGCGACAGATTTTAACATGAAAATCATAAAATCATGACATGCGTGTCATCTAATGTCACTACGTTTCACGCTTATGATGCGCTCGCGGCCGTTTCGTAGGTTCACTTACACCAAATTTGGTATTACGGGACGTGAATGAATTACGAAGGTATGATACTGATGCAGACATGATAATCATGAGATTCGCGTCATGTAACAACATGACTACATGCCACACTCATGATGGGCTTGCGGTTGTTTCGCTAGCTTCACATATGCCAAATTTAGTATTCGTGATGCCAATAGATGACGAAGGTATGTGGCTGGTCCGAAAATGATAACCATGAGATGTGTGTCATGTGAGAACATGACTACATGCCACAGTCGAGGCGCCAATACATTTGGACATGACGCGGTGCGCGTGCTTGCCGGCGTTCATTTCGTCGCGTCACGTCGACGTACTCGCAGACGCACGCCACGCTGCGTTGCTTTGGCGCATGCGCGTTTCAGCACGTCCAGCGTCCCTCCGTCACGAAAAGAGGGCGACGCAGTGTTGTCTGGGTAACGCATCGGCGCGAAATGCAGCATGTCACATTTAGCGCCGGTAGCCATATGACCGCGCCGACGGACGGTGGTTGCGCCTGGCGTCAGACTATGTATATATGTGTTCGCGTTTTGCTAACGTAGCGTCACTGTGCCCTGCCATTTAGGAACATGACAACATACCACGCTCACAGCGTACTTACGGCCATTTCGCTAGCTCCACATATACTAAATTTGGTATCACTTGACGTGAATAGATCAGGAAGGTAAATGACACATCCAAACATGATAATCATGACAAGGAAGTCATGTACGGCATCAATTACCTCAACGCCGTAACGTTGTGCCGATTTTGAAGTGACGTATAAACATTTCTCATCTGTGCTTCCCATGTCACCGATTACCGCTGTACGTAGGATCTGCCATTTTTCTTTTTTTTTTTTTTTGGGGGGGGGGGGGGGAATCACGGTCCTTCTCAGGCAGCAAGGCAAAAGAGATACTACAACGTGAGCTTGACAGCTGCTCTAATTTTCGGCGCTCTTCTTACGGCCTGAAGCGTTTTCAAAAGCTTCTACAACTAATCTGGTTTTGCAATGCCTCCGGGATCAGAGCTCCAGTGACCAAGTTACGATGTCTTGTGAATTCGTCACGTCACGTTATGGGTGACGTGACGTCACAAAAATGGTGACGTCACACTGGCGTTTCGTCTGCTAGGAGCGCACGTACAGTCAGTCTAGCTTTGTCTCTGAATGGCGTAGACATGCCTCTGTTGCCAACATCGTCGTCCCCGCCATCGTCTTGGTCAACATCGGCAAGTGATGTTGACAGCGACCTGGAATTGGGTATCGCCGCGATTCGTGACGATCCTTGCTTGACAAGCTCCGCGTTAAATGCAATCTATTTATCAGTCCCGGCCGTACTGTCGGAGCTAAGGATCGCCGACTACGAACCTCATGTCATGGACGTTTGGCGAGTGTATCACTGCCTTAAGCTGCAGCTGGACACACGGTAGGAAGAGCCCTGGTTTTGAGAAGAGGCTTCGTACTGCCAGTGAAACCCAACTGATTCGCCAACACAGGATTTGCCCTGGAGCAGCTCATCCAAAGTCAAGGGAGCAAATGCGGCTGTTGTTGACAGGCGTTCAGTCCTCTGTCCAACGGCGCGTACAAAGTCAACCCACTGACTGCAATGAGGTTCGTGGTTTAGAAAGGCATGAAACGCCGCGCACTTTCCACTTTTTCTTCGCCTCGACGTGCTGGTTTTCACTACGCAGTGGTTCCCCGGAATTCTGACACGCATTGTCGTTCTGAATGATCGTACTCACACTCAGTGGAGCACAACGCAAATCAGTCGATGCGACACGATGAATCACACGCACGCTTCAACGCAGCAAGGAGAGCCACTAGTGAGAGCATGGATAGGAATCGGCTCCAAACACTCTCAGAGATCGTCTACATCATCGTCTCTAGCGTGTTGTCACTCAGGATGGTATTTGTAGAATGTATCACACCGAACACGTAGGGTCGATGTCGCAGGGCAGTCTATTTTTCGTTTTTTCCTCCTTAGCTTTTCTACGCTGTTTGACGTCGAAATAAAATAACTTTGACATGACGGACGCCACTAAAATTTGGCCAAGAAGACCTATGCATACCAAGTGATTGAATGATGGGCACATCTCGATCTTGAAATTTGATGTCAGTGCTCCTTTAAAAAGCGTCCTTCAAAGTTTCGTTAGTTGGGCGAAAACATGCGGGGTGTTCTTCCTTTCGAACAAGCACTGCATGGTGTCTCCGCATGCCATTGCTCGGTTTCTTTCCTGTGCGCACGCTTTGCATTTGTTTCTGTTCACCGATTCGTGATGTCGTTACGTATGACGAGGTGTATCAACAGCACCGGTTTTATCCCATACTTTACGAGTAGATGCCGCTCCGATAACTAGCAGGTCCCATTTTTCAGCATGCCTGTAGAAACGTAATTTTTAGCAGAGTAAGAGAATAATTTAAAGGGGCCCTGAAAAGCTTTTCAAGTAACTATGGAATGAAATTACTCTAAGAGCTTATTGCCATTCGAATTCAATGCCCCAAATATTTAAAGAATCCGTCCAGTGCGAGTGGAGTTACAAATATTTGTCATACGCTGCAATTACATTCTCTCTTCTCTCTTTTCGATGAAAGCGATGGAAGCTAAGCAGAGAGAGATGGCAGAGGCAAAAAAAAATAAAAATACCTCAGCTGCGCCTCGCGACTTCGAGCACCTTTTTCTTTGATTTTTCTTCGAATGCGCGGCTTTTTCAGTGTGATCGCATGTGCACGCGTAGACAGGTCACGGCATCCGGCGGCGATCTCTGTAACGACTAAGCGCGCCATATTGAAATAAGCCAATGGCTGATAGATGGGCTTGAAACGAGTGATTTTTTAGCGTCTTCTGTCAACAGTCGAGAAAAGAGAGAGCAATTTTCAGCCAATCCTGATAAGTTATTGGGAATCGCAGGCTATGTGCAGCGCTATATTATTTGGCTCGCGTGTTGTCGGGAGTCTTAACTACCAATCGGCAGTGTTTTCTGACCATGTTCAAAAAGTGTCTCAGAGACCTTTTAAGAAGGTAAACTGAAGATTAGCTCCGGCGGCTGTCGTTTGTTAAACACACTTCTATAATTGGTACACTTGGTGTCGTTAAGTGATGAAACAGATCATTTGTAAATTTAGAGTAATGCGCTACAAATAGCTGTGGTTTAAGCCAGGGGCGTAGCCAGCAATATTTGGGGGGGGGGGAATCAAGCATAGTTTATTTTATGTCTGTTTGTGTGTGTGGATACCGCTAGCACTTTATTGAAATCAGGAATAGGGGATTTCAACCCACCAACCCCTCTCCTATGGCTACACCACAAGGTTTACCATTTGTGGACGCGTGTCCCATGTAACAGTTTTTTTTTAAAGAAAAAATTATAGTTTTCTCTCGAAAGCCACTTATTTTTTAACAGTTGGTATTTTTTCGAAGAAACACTTGGTATTGTGCACCTGGTCGTTTGTTCGTGCAAGGAAATCAGATTGGTTAGATCACGTTTGGCTCGCCAACCAACGTTCGGCAGCGCGAAACGGTCTGGGACAGCCCATCGCCGTATCTCACAGACGCGCACTGTGCTATAGCCAAACGTGATCGAAACGATCGATGGAGCCACTGGCCAGTATAGCATGGTCCCTACGGCTATCGCCATCTGTTGGCCGCTGCTGAAAGGCATCATTCTCACTGACACGGCGAGGCCCACGGTTGGAACACAAGTACGTTCTAGGCACTGTAGTTATGCATGCAACGCGAGCGTGGGTGATGGGGAGACGACGTTTCGACGCACGCCGCTAGTAGCGCGTTTTTGGGCCTCTTATCGTATTCTTTCTGATTAGCACCCCAAATGAGCACATCGTCAACATACACACGCACGTCAGGCAAACCATCAAATATCTTGTTGAGCGCTACTTGAAAGACTTCGCTTGCCGATGAAATGCCAAAAGGCTGTCGAAGAAACCGATAACGGCCAAAGGGAGTTGCGAAGGTGCATATTTTGGAAGAGAGATCATCCAGTAATATTTGATGGAACCTGGCATTAGCGTCAAGTCGAGAAAACATCTTCGCTCTTGCCAGCTCTGCTTCTATGACTTTTCGGCGCGGAATCTGATAATGTTCTCTCTTAAGGCAATAATTAATTTTTTGCGGGTCCACGTATACCCGCAACTTGCTGTCCTTTTTAAGCGCGGGGACCAGTGGGCATACCCAATCTGTCGGGCTGCTGACTTTTCGTATGATGCATTCCACTTCCATTTGCTGTAGTTCAGCGTGTAGAGGTTCTCGCAGCGACAAAGGCACTCGTCTGGCTGGCTGAATGACGGGCATGGCACCCTCACGAAGGGTGATCTTGTACTGGTGCTGTACACGGCCTGTTCCTTGAAAAAGCTGTGGAAATCCATCGATGATCGTGGAAGGATTGTTTGTCACGGCATCAACGTTCCGTTTGAACAGCGCCAGGTCCTCCGCAGCTTTCTGACCCAGAAGGGCACCATAATTTTTCTTAATCATAAAGAAGTCTGCGTAGATGCTCTGGTACACGATGGTCACGTGTGACGAAAACGGGCCGAGCTGTTTGACGACGCCACCATTATAGGATCCTAGAACCACGTCGCTGGCTTTCACTAGACAGCCTTGAAGTTTTCGAAAAAGTAACAGCGGCATCAAGTTTGCTTGGGGCCCTGTGTCGATCTTGAGGTTGTTGTCGTTGCCTCCATTATTTGCTTTCATGATCCAGTCTCGGTCACTGCTGATGCTTCCGGTGGTGACGTCCAAAACATCGAGAGAGAGAGAGAGAGGGAATGTAGAAAAGGTAGGGAGGTTAATTAGACTATGCGTCCAGTTTGCTACCCTACACATGGGGAGAGTGAGGGGGAGTAAAAGAGAGAGAGAAATATAGACACATGTCACATCACACACACAATGCCGAGTTTTACAGGCGGTCCCTCAATGAAGTTGCTGACAAGTATCTCAGGAGGGCTCGTGTGGCTTTCTGTGCTGATGTGCTGCGCGACCAGGCTCCAAAGATCTTTGATTCTTTAAATGGCCGGTCATCGAGTCTATTCATGGCACACTGGAGAGTCCGGCGATCTTCATCAAATTGGGCACAGTGGCACAAGAGATGTTCAATAGTCTCTATACAGTTGCAGCTTTCACACATGGATGAATCCGCCATGCTAATGCAATGGCTGAATGACTTCGTAAAGGCTACCCCAGTCCACAGCTGGCACAGCATTGTAGCGTCACGTCGAGAAATCTTGGATGGCAGTTTTTTCTGGAGTAATGACTTAAGATTCTTAGGGCGATGATTGGAGTTAAGTGGAGAATTCCAGTGCGCAAGCGTGGCATTATGCGCGATGTGAAGTTCTCTAGCTGCGTCTACTCTTGACAAGGGTATTAACAGTGTGGGAGCTCCATCGTGGGTACATCGGGCAGCGTCGTCGGCGAGGTGGTTACCACTGATGCCACAGTGGCCCGGCAACCATTGTAAAACGATTTCGTGTCCTTGATCAGCAGCGCGATGACAAATTTCATTAATACGATACATCATCTGGTGGTAGTTTCCACGTCGTAGACTTCGCACGCATTGAAGGGCTGCCTTGGAGTCGCAGAAAATGGCCCATCCACTAGGGGATTCTTGCGTAACAAACCCCACAGCGGCTCGAAGAGCGGCGAGCTCGGATCCCGTATATGTCGTGACGTGTGATGTCTCGAATTTGACGGTGATTGATCGAGATGGTATGACAAAGGCCCCTGTTGAACTTCCCGAGACCGCACCGTCCGTGTAAACATGAATTCGGTTAGCATACGACAAATGCAAAAGGTCCAGTGAGATCTGCTTGAAGGCTGCAGATGACAGGCTTGCCTTTTTAGATATCCTCGGCACTTCAAGGTGCACAGTCGGTCTTTTCATGCACCACTCTGGAGATAGCGGTATGGGTGCGGGCGAGAATCCCCACGAGATGGAATTCTGGTTAGCCGCAACAACTTTCGAAAACGCTGCCTTTGGTCTTTCTAGTGGCAAGCTAGCAAGGTGGTGGTTAGGCACTCTGGATATGTGACGGATATGTGTCCGGAGTGTGTCGACAGTTATATATGTCGTGATCGGATGGTCTTTAGCAATACCAATTGTTGCTAACGTATTAGCGCACCGAGGTAGCCCCAAGCATGTGCGGAGGACTTGGCCTTGAATGCTTTGCAGGACCCTGATGTTAGTTTTTCCGGCATTGGAAAGCACGGGCGTGCTATACCGCAAATATCCCAAGAAGAGCGCTCTGTACAGCTGAAGCATAGATGACACTGATGTGCCCCACGTTTTACCAGCGAGAAATCTCATCACGTGTGTGATAGAGCTGAGCCTCTTCTTCAAGTGCGAGATGTGAGCACTCCACGAGAGAGCTCTGTCGATAATGTCGCCAAGAAATTGGTGACGTCTCAAATACGAAAGGTTCACGTTGTCGATAGAAACAGGATAACAGATCATGGGCTTGTGGGTAAAAAGGACTAAGGTGCACTTCTCGGTGGAAATTGTGAGGCCTCGAGCATGGAGGTACGTCGACATTATTCTCGCTGCTTTCTGGAGCCGTGCGCGTACTTGGAGTCGTGTCACTGCTGAAGCCTAGATACATATATCATCAGCGTATGTATAGATATTGACTGATCGAGGTAGACTTTGTACAAGGCCAATGATCGTGAGGTTAGACAGCGTAGGGCTGAGAACCCCGCCTTGAGGAACGCCACGAGCGGTGTAATGATCAACGGTGCGGCCTTCCGCAGTGAGCACAAAGAAGGATCTTCTCTGTAAGTAGCTCCGAATCCATCGAAACATTTTTCCACTGATTCCAATGTTCGCCAAGGCATCTAGGATGGCATCGTGCATTACATTGTCGTATGCACCTTTCACATCGAGGAACATTGCAACCGAGATGCGCTTGGGGTATTTCTGTTGTTGCACACAGGTTACGAGGTCGATGAAATTATCAATAGAAGAGCGGCCTCTTCGAAAACCAGCCATGGCCTCTGGGTATATATTATAGCGTTCAAGGTACCACTCGAGGCGTGTCAAAACCATTCTTTCCATTATTTTCTCCGCGCAGCTGGAATGCGCAATGGGTCGATATGATGCCAGATCAAGCGGCGACTTTCCAGGTTTGAGGATTGGTACCAAGCGGCTGGATTTCCACCTTTCTGGAACGACGCCATTGTTCTATGACTGGTTGTAGCATTTTAGTAGCTGATCTCGGCCGCGTCTTCTAAGATGGCATAAAGCAGCGTATGCAATACCGTCCAGCCCAGGTGACGATGAACGTCTGCAGGTGGCTAGAGCTGCATCCAGTTTTTCGAGTGAGAAAAGCATATTCAGTTCAGAAACTCGTGCTACGGGAGCATCCCCGAGAACTTCGTCACTCATGGTAACCACATTGCCCGCAATCCTCACGCAGAAATCTTCAGCAACGTCAACCTGCAGGCGGACGTGATGGAGAACCAATGTGCTGAATGGACGTTTTTGTGGAGTCGAGCCAAGACGACGCACCGTCCTTCATATATGGGACATAGGCTTGCGAGGATCGAGTGATTAACAAAATTTCTTCCACCGTTGGTCTTCCAGCTTGTCCATTCGACGTTGGATTTTCTTTTGTAGACGTCGAGCGTCTCTGAGGTAATGAATCGAATTAGTGCGCCTGTACCTCCTCTCCGCCCGCCTACGAATTGTTCGTAGTCGTTCAAGTTCTATATCAAATTCTGTACGGTTTAATGTGTATTTAAAGGCGCACGTAACCTCTTCCATCACATTTTTCATTACCTCCTCGAGGCCGCACGCTATATCATCGCATGCCTCTTCCACCTTTGTCTTGTACATTGTCCAATTAACTCTTCTGTTAGTTGATGAGGAGGAAGTTGCAAAACCTGTGACCTTCAGATACGTTGGAATATGATCACTGCCGTGAGCCTCAATATCAGTGAACCATCGCACTTGTTGGGTGAATTGCCGTGACCCAATGCAAGATCCAAGCAACTGCTATATCTCGAACCACACAAATACGTCGGACTGCCGTCATTCATAACGTTAAGTTCGTGGCATGAGGCGAAATCAGCAAGTTTCCGGCCTCTGGAATCAATCTTTGTGCTTCCCCAAAGCAAGTGGTGAGCATTAAAATCACCAATAACAATCCAAGGCCCAGGTGTAGCGGTCAACATGTTATGTAGTCTTTCACTATCGAACTGACCAGATGGTGAGATGTATGCGCCGATAAGTGTGAAGGCTACCTTCTTCTTTGCAACGCGGAGACATACGCATTGATTTCCGTTATGTGGTTGCACCAAATGTGGAATGTAGGATAAATCTGTGCGGATATATATAATTACTTTGCTGGGCTCATCACAAGTCGATGAAGTGAAGGCTTCGTAGCCAGAAAGCTTTATCGCTTTTGACAAATTTGGTTCACATATTACTAATATAGGAAAACATCGAAGTCGTCGTTTTGGTATGGCGTCTTCCTCTCGTCGTTTACCTCGCAGATGGCTCCGCTTGACTGGCATCATGACGCAAAATGTTGACGCCCCTTGCACAAGTTGCAAGTTTTCCCGTAGGCAGGACAGCGCCGTGCGGCATGGGATCGGCTGAAGCGGGAACATTTGAAGTTTCGGCTCGACGATGCTGCAAGGACGTGAAGCTCTCCGTCAGTCTTCTGCCACAGCGAGTTCTCACGTGCTGATGTTTCTGCCGCCTTACATAAAGCCACGACTTTGTTCAACGAAAGGCCCTTGTCCCTGAGCAACTTCTCCCGAAGCCTCAGCGAGCTCGTACCGAACACAATTTGGTTGCGCACCTTCTCGTCAATCATCATTCCATATTTGCAAAACATCGCCTGCTTCTTCAGCGCGCGGAAGAACTGTTCGAAGGGTTCATCTTCGCTCTGTAGTCGAGTCCGACAGACGTAGCGCTCGTGAATTGTGTTTTCTTGCTCGACGAAGTATTTCTAGAGCTTGGCCACTACCGTGCCATAGTCCTGCTTGTCTTCACCTTCATCGAACGTAAGGTTGTCGTGCACTTCAAGTACCTCGTCACCAGCCACGCCAAAGAAAATAGCCGTTTTTGCTGCCCCTGACCTTGGTTTTTCAGTGCGCTCTGTGTCTACCAAAAAGAAATCAAATTTTTGCCGGAAGAGCTTCCGCGTTCTTCCCCCGTTGGTCGAGAGGCCGAGATGTTCGGGTGGTTGGATGTACTCCATGCTTGCGGTGGTTTCGAAGGCTGTGGTGTAGGTACCCAGTTGTTACGGTGCTTCCTTCATCGTCCAGCTGGCAAGGCTCCAGTTCCGCACTTCTGATACCATGTATCAGCCGGGCCACGTTCAATGACATCAACACGCATATCAGAACAGTCGTGAACGCCTGTGTTTATTGTCGTCATTCTTCTATAGCGAAACGAGGTAAAGGGGTAGGAGTTTAGTAGTTGGTAAGGAAAGGCGCGTGTAATGTAACCAAGATAGCTGGCTTGTGCTCTTAGGCCTGATACGATACAGAGGTGACGGGGCTGCAATAGCGCCGGCGGCACGAGGCGCTCTGTGACACAGAGCACTATTACGCCATCTCTAGTAGCGAACGTTTCTCATAGCATAGCAAGGTGTCACTGAAAAGGAATCGTGGTTAAGGAGAAGAGATGTGAAGCTCAGGAGGGAAAAAATGAGGAGGAAGAGAGTGTGCCTAAGTATGGAGAAAACGGAAACACTGAGAAAGAGAGAAAAGCTAGAGAGAATCAAGAAAAGGGAAGCCCACCGCGGTTGATCAGTGCTTACGGCACTTGGCTGCTGACTCAAAGGGCGCAAGTTCGATCCTCGCCGTGGCAGTGATATTTCTGCACAGGCGATTTCGTAGAAGCCCTTGTAGAAGAAAACATGCCCTTGTATAATGTTACTCCAGAGCACCTATTTAAGAAATGCCAGATGGTTGAGATTTCTTGATGCCTCTACTACGGATACTTATAACTATGCGTTGGTTTTTGTAAGTGAGGCCCCAGGGGTTTTCGTCAAGACAAGACAGAGAGAAGAAAGATAGACAGAGAGGCTCTACAGTATTAGAATGATAAGAACCAGGTATGGGAACAAAATAAGAATTCTCACATCCTTTGCCATAGAAAGTATCCGAAAATATGAGGAAGAAAGATGTGCGAAGGCCTTAGCCAAGCCTATAGCAGCTAGCTGCCCACAAGCCCTTCTGGGTGCCCGGCCTTGTGCCGGACATCGGGAAAACTGAGCTAAGTTTTGCACTATTTTTATTTTCGAATATCATTGTCTCAGATGCAACAGTTAGCAAAAATCACTGCCTCATTTTTAAAATGGTGTAATCTCTTTACTGGAATTCCATAACATTTAAGGCAACGCTCAACTTACTGTTGTTTTTTGGTTAATTATCAGAATTTATATGTGTACGTGAAACTCTTGCTTACGCATCTTCATTTCATCTTTCAGACCCAGACATGACTGTAATCCGAAATTCGACGGGATATGGATGCTCCACGCCAATAATGGAATATGAGCCGCTCTGCGGCTCACTAATTACAAAATATTATTACAATCGCACAGCACAAAGATGCTTACATATGAGGTGGAATGGCTGCCTGCGCGACGGTGTTTATGACACGCGCATCGACTGCGCGTATCATTGCAGTCCTGGTATGTGGATGACACTTCTTTTGTCCTCTTACGTAGTTTTTTTTATTGGCAAAGTATAATCAATGTTGCTCTTCTCAAGTCCCTGCAGCACGTGCCTAAGAAAATATAGGCCCTCAATTTGAAGGCTATATTTTATTTAATGTCGGCCATTAGCCTGTTCTATACTCAAGTTGTGGGTTTATAAAACGTGATGTACTCAAGAAACATGAAAATTGTATTTAGTTTCCGAAGAGTACCTGAAGAATGGTTTTTTGTAGTCGACACTTATCAAAAGCACGACTGACATTGACGCCACTGTATCAGAAGCATCAGTGGCGTTAAGCCTTGTTTACACTGAACGATTTTCCATCTTGCGAGCCAGTGTGACCCAGTCGCCGTAAACTGGGATGTGCTCCCACTGTATTTCCCGTCCCGCACATGTAGCGATGTCGTCACTCATGTCTCACTGATTCACTACGGTATCGCTTGAGTGGGACCGTCAACTAATCAAGCCAGCACCTCAACGCAAAATGCTTATTACTGTCACAGCCCACCTCGAAAGCCAGCAGTGTTGCATGCTACGCTGCAACGCATGGCAAAGAAGGCCGCGCTCCACCACTCACGTGTGTGTGCGAGAGCAGGTGTCGCGTCACAGCATAAACCAAAGTGGCTACTTTGTCTATGCCGTTTGCAATAAAAGGATTTAGCTTGGTTACTTCGCAGCTAAAAGATGTCCAGAATGGGAACAGTTAGGAAAAAGATTTAATGGAGATTACCTTGTAGTAACCTGCGTTTCGCCGATGACATTTCGTTGCTGAGTAAATCAGGAGACGAATAGCAACTCAGGATTACGGAGTTAGACAAGGAGAGCAGGAAGGTAGGTCTTAGAATTATTCTGCAGAAAATAAAAGTAATGTACAACAACCTCGGAAGAGAACAGCGCTTCGAGATATGTAGTAGTGCACTAGAAGTTGTAAAAGACTATCCCTACTTAGAGACAGTCAATAACCGCGAAGCTGAACCACGAAATTGAAGTAACTATAGCAGAATAAAAATGGGGTAGAGCCCATTTGGCAAGCTTTCTCAAATCTTGACAGGTAGATTGCCTCTATCCCTCAAGAGGAAGGTATATGATAGCTGCATCTTGCCGGTGCTTAGCTATGGAGCAGAAACCTCGAGACTTACAAAGAGGGTTCAGCTTAAATTGAGGACGACGTAGCGAGCAATGGAAACTAAAATGGTAAGTGTAACCTGAAGAGACAAGAAGAGAACAGAGTGGATTAGGGAACAAACCGGGGTTAAGGATATCATAGTTGAAATCAAGAAAAGGAAATGGACATGGGCCGAAAATGTAGCACGAAGACAAGATAACCGCTGGTCGTTAAGGGTAACTAACCGGATTCCTAGAGAAGACAAGCGGGTTAGGGGGATACAGAAAGTTAGGTCGGCAGATGATATTAAGAAGTTTGCGGGTATAAATTGGCAGCAGCAAGCACAGGACCGGGTTAACTGGCGGAATATGGGAGAGGCCTTTGTCCTGCAGTAGACGTAGTCAGGCTGATGATGATGATGATGATGATGATGATGATGATGATGTGACTTGGCAGCTTTGCGGCTACTTTCTATGTATGTAGCTTGGCCATTGTAGGGATGGGACGGAAATGCGTGTAGCTCATAATGTGGAGCAACTGCAGTAAATATTTTCACTACCCGTCAAAAAACGAATGCACTTCAACCACTTTCAAGTTGCCCATCATCATTGTCATTTCGATGAAGGCGCTCTCACTATATATACAGCCAAACCATCCAAGCGTTACTATGTTGGCAGTTTCATTTGGAAGAACAGTCACGGGATCTCCAAAAAAAAACATGCCCGAAAGCAGTCGTCGATTTTCATCCCGAAATATAAAATTAGAAAGACAGGTTTGGCAGGTACGTAGATTGCGCATCTCGCAGCGAGAGTAATCTGGGTAAGTTTGATGATGTGTCGACATTATTCTGTAACTATGCATTGACGGCATCATCCTATATTCATGACACACGACTCGAATGCGTATGGGGCCCGCACCCGCAGAAGTTGTTAGTACTCTAGCGTACAATGTCAGCTCCACAACACGATTCAATGCGCGGCCATGCATACTCTTATCACCGACTTACAGTGAAACCTATTGCGCCATATTACTTGAATCGCACGTAGTGCCCCCTATCTCTTTTATGACCTTCGTCAGGCTAATATTTGATAATTGTACGTAATTCACTATTGAATATAATAAATGACGCCTTCCTTCTTTATGCCTTCGTGAGGCTAGTAATTATTTAAAATTAAACATTATTTATTAGGTGGCGACTTGCCGTACATCGATAAATTTTTGCAGCCACCACGTTCATTTCGCTAATAAGTTTCATAAAAATAAACGCCACCATCGCAATGTAAAGTGCATGAAAACATTTTACCACCGGTATGAATGTCGCTTTCGAGTCACACAATTCAAAAGTATTATAAAGAGGCTGTGTGAGCTCTAACGCGAAAGCTTGTTTCGACAATTACATGTGTCGGTGTATCGGCGTCGTTGTTTGTGAGCGCGAAATCATATTTTTTTCGGTGACAGAAAAATCAAGAAAGATGCAAATAAAACGAATACTATCTGTTCCATTGAGCATTGCCCTCAAGCCGTGTACGGGGCAAGCAGTTGTTTTGCAACAGTGCTTGAAAATGCATCTATAAAAAGCAGTGTGTGAATGTCATGTGTACTTAAATTAGTCTCCTTGACTGATGTGATATCTCGCACCAGACTCGTGAAATCGCGACAGCCGTCAAAACACGTCAATTGCGAAGTGAGAGGGTGTTTTGAAAGCCTATTGCTTACAAAGAGCAGGATCACATATAATAGTCATCGACTGCAAAAGCACCAAAAAAGAGAACCGCAGCGAAGGTTTGCGTGTTACCTTGCGGAAACTTCGCTGATTTGCAGACGAAATCATGGCGTAGTGGGCACATAGCTGCACTTCACGTACGCATTTTGTGCAAGGGGTGGCAGCAGGTGACTCGCTAGCACTTGTCTTCATCGTTCCCCCATCAGCCGTGTACCTTTTGCTCTTACGTTTTAACATTTTGCATACGGGAATAGTTTGAAACGGTCAATGCTATGAGCACAGTCATTCACTTCTTCACGGCACGGCTGGGGCATGCACCGAAATCCGAAAAATCGGAAATATAATGCACATGGGCCCTCATTATGCTATTGCGTTCTACTATTGAACAAGATGCTGAAGGATAGAAGGGAATAGCCTAATCTTTTTAGCGTATAGTATTTTTACAGGGAAAGCTGTTTTGATATCTCAATAAAAACCCTTTTTGGCACCGTTGTTGTCGGCCGATACCACCGCAGCTGTTAGTAGCAGCTATCGCGCGAAATAAAACGCAAGATCAAAAGCAGAAAGAACATTTAGGCTGAAACTCGGTTAAAATCTGAGCCCTCTTCGTGACAGCCCCGTATTCTACCAAAGAGCCTTTCTGGTGCTTCGAATTTTTTCACGAAAAGACCCTATATGAGGCATTCATTTTTGTAGGAACGACGTTGACAAGTGTAATATAGAGCGGTAGAAAAGTAAAATAACAGACAGTCGTCACACAATGCAAATAGAGTAACGAGAGGGTCAGTTAATGCTTCCATTCAATTACACAAGACTCCAAGATAATTCTTTGTCACCAGTTATAGCACCAAAAAAAAGTGCACACAATGTCTCACATGTGTGTCGCAGGTATCACCCTTCTTCACAAAATCAACAATAATGGCATATTCGATGATTCTCTGCTTGACAAAAATTATGATTCAAAGCGCAGTGAGTACCTCCCAAACTTACTATCGGCGTCAAAGAAAACCCGATCTTCGGCAAGCCTTCACGTTATTACAGTGTGTGTCATCTACTCATCACTACAAAACAGGCAACGTATACATATTTTTATAATTATTTCAGAAAATTGGTGCATATATTTGCCTAGAGAGTCGACTAAAGGCAAAGAAAGCCTGACCAATCGCCCACCCCCTGTATACACACACACACACACAAAAGCGGATATACATAGAAATCCTAAATGAATGTAGACAATATGATCAAACATTAGGGGGTTTTTTCGGACATGAAGCCATTAAGCCCAAAAATATGTACACAATTGTGGTTAGCACATAGATAATAATGAAAAACTGCTTAAGCATAACATGACCGCCAAATATAAACAGTGAAAAACTACAGGTATGGGCCGCATGTGCAAGTTACACATAACAAACTGAATCGAAAGAGATATGAAAGTCGCTGAGTTTTTAAATGGAATGTGTGTATCTTCTTTTTGAAGACATAAACGAAGGAACTTTCTTCAATTATTTTCATCACGGTCGGGGGGGGGGGGTTAAGGAAGTGGGGAACTTCGTAAGTTATTTTTTGCGAGCCGTAGTTAGTACGAAGCGTATCTTCCTTGAAACTGGTATGTCGTAAATTACGGCTGTGGTCCCACTCGGGAAACTTTGTCAAACATTCAGTCTAAATTAAACTTCACGATATATGATCATTGCTAAGCTTTTGTATTGGATAATAATAATGGCTAGCAGCTCATGTTTTTCAGAAAAAAGTGACCATGTGCGAACGAAAGATCACGACTTCAATTGATCGCGGAGCTCGTTTTTGTAAGAGATATAAGTAGCGGAGGTTTGTTCCCTATATCAGAAGGCAATAGTGAAGATATGAATGTTTTGTTGTGTAATAAATTTATCTTTTTAGCCGTACTGGTACTACACGACGTAACGTGCAGAATATGCTGACTGCTCGAAGGATGTTTTTTTGTAAGTAAGCTATTACCACATGCCAGTCTAAATATACGTGAAAGAAGAAATTAAGAAATTCGAGAGACGGTACGCGTTCAATAGGCTGTCTTTGAAAGATAATCATATTTTTTGCTAATATGTGTTGTGTTACGATGTGTATAAGCAACAAATTTTGTTTTGAACACTCAAATTTAACCTGTTAGCCCTAAGCCATGTCGATAGGTTTTGTAGCCATAAATTCGCCTTTAGCCCCGCCACGGTGGTCTAGTGGCTAAGGTACTCGGCTGCTGACCCGCAGGTAGCAGGATCAAATCCTGGCTGCGGCGGCTGCATTTCCGATGGAGGCGGAAATCTTGTAGGCCCGTGTGCTCAGATTTCGGTACACGTTAAAGAATCCTATGCGGTCAAAATTTCCGGAGTCATCAACTACGGCATCTCCAATAACCATATGGTGGTGTTGGGACGTTACACATATCAGTCAGATTCGCTTTCAACTCAAGATCATTAATATCTGACCTACAGAGGAATACATTCGTGTCATGGGCGCACAAAATAACGTGAGGTTTTAAGGGTATGCTTACAACGTCGCTTATGTACATAATAAACAAGACTGGGACATAAATTGACCCTTGTGGGCCTCCACATGTAACTTCACTGAATTCATAATTTGCATTGCCAAAGTTCGTGTAGTGCACACGGTTTTCTGAGAAACTTTTTGCAATGTTCTGAGCTTTACCTCTAGCACCGTATCTCGATAGTTTCAGCAGTAAAAATTGATGTTTTACGCAATCAAATGCTTTTTTAGTCAAAAAAGAGGCCTACAATGAGTAATATTTTTGTATTGTCAACTATTTCACTTTTAATGTCATGTAATGTAGTTCAGGTTGCTTTTTGGAAACCATATTGATTTTTAACGAATATTATCTTTTGCTGAAAAAAATGAGTAATCCCAGAGTTTATTGCTTCTTCTTTAACCTAAAATAGGTAAAACCGAGATTGCCCTATAGATACACAGATCGTTTTTATCTCCCCCTTTAAAAATAACTGATACCCTTGCAATCTTCAGTTCGTTGGGAAACATTTCAGAGCTTAAAATAAGATTACATATGTGCGACAGCGGTAAACAGATAGCTTGAGCGAGTACTTCAAGAGGCACTGCGTTTATTTTGTCTACACCGAAGGCACTGTTGTTTTTTTAACATGCCCCATATTTCTTGCGCTGTAGTAGGTGACACAATAATTTTTCAGTCTGCGCTGTTGGTGTAAAATATGCTGCTGATATCATTGGTCAGCAAAGACGTGCAAACACCTGCCTTTTAAAATTATCACAAAAGTTATTTGCCTACGAATCACCCGAATATGTTACGCCCTCAATTATTATTTATGATGTTACTTCGTCTTCGTTCGTGTTTCATAGTTCATTACCGCAATTTGACACTTTCCTTCAATAATTGGAAATATTAATAAACCCAGCCTCAAAGTAAAAGTTACGTGATTGTTTATTATCAGCTGTTAACTTATTTTTCTTTTGTATTTGTATTCAGCTAACTGATTTAGGTTGTTTGTTTTTATAAAGATTGAAAATAAGTTATCGCGGGCATTTATTGTTTTCAGTAAAGAGGCATTGATCCATGGTTTTCTCAATTCCTTTTTTGCTTTTTAAGCTTCTCTAAATGAAATACATTGTGATATATTTCTTTTATTGTTCTAATAAATAAGTGAATGGAAACAGTAGGATCAGTTACCTGTTTGACAGACTCGCAGCTAGTTACTTTAAGAAATGCTTGATATAATAAACAATTTCTGCAGATATCTTTATAAAAAGAATAGGCGGCTGCTTACGTTGGTTGTGCTCAGTCGTGTAAGGCGTAAACAAAATAAAGAAGGACAAATTATCACTTACGTCTGATATTAACACACCGCTTCACATTGACCAATTTCGTGGTTTTCAAAACAACCGTCTAGAAATGTTTTGGATTTGCTTGTTATTCTTGAAGGTATATCAATGATACTTCGACAACCAAAAGAAAAAAAACATCAAGTATAAATTTTCGCAGACAACTGTGTAGAAAGGAACTTAATGTTCAAGTCTTCATTAAATATTGCAGGTAGATCTTCGTATGAACAGTGCTCAAAAATAAGCTCCAGAAATTCGATAAATGGCGTTCAAGCACCATTTCGAGGCCTATCTAACAACCAGCATCTAGTTCAGGCACTTTTCAAGCATGCATTCATAGTGAGCATCTATAATTGAGTTATATGGAAAAATTTATTAATTCAAGTGGCTTTTAAGGCACTCAGCAACGCCCCTTTCTCTTTTGCTAGGTCGTGACACTGATATGTAGTTGTATCTTCAAAAGCTTACAGAAGGGCGGTCGTTGTAAAATCGGGTTTCAGTGAATGCAAGGACGTGAAGTTTATGATATAAGTTGTCTGAAAAGGTTAGCACAATGATGTTTGTTTCTTAAACCTCATGCGTTAAGGTGAAGCAAAGAAAGTTGTTTGGTGACACGTGATGCCTTGAGACGCCTAAATCATTCAGCGTCACGATAGCATGTTTTATCGTGTGTAGTAATATGCTTATACGACACAATAGAAAATAAAGTGGCATTCTTAGAGCTGTATTATGATATCGAGGTCACTGGCTGTCTTAATCCGCATTACGCTGTCGCGTTAACTCAGCCGAACAAAGAGATGGCCATCCCTGACCCAGGCGAATAGGTATTCAATTTCTCTTGCCTTTGTTTTCATTTGCCAAAACAGCCGCTTATTCGGAGCAGTCAAGTTTTCTTTTATGCTTGATAGACCTTTGAGTTCTTTCTTCTTGGCTCTCGTTTTAATTCAAGCCAAACGTTACGAGTACACCAAGCAGATAAACTCACTATGTGACGTCCCCGCAAACATGGACTGAACCTCGGTCCTTTCAAGATGTTTACGCTCGTTTCTTAAACCCACGCATAAAAAAAGGAAAAGAAAACCTTCGGTGTAACGAATGGGCATTCCGGAGTGGGGTACCTGGAAGGATTATTTCTACTGTTCTCGCCCCCCCCCCACCCGCGCGCAAACACGAGGACTGGGCGGCGCCTTCTTGTCTACAAACAGTGTGACTGTGTATGGTGCCAATGATCCGCGCGCACCCTTCAGATTTGTGGCAGGGGGGAGCAGCAGAGCACCTTTTGTTGGTTCGGGGAATGCGACCCTGCCGCAGCGCCTGTGCCGGGTCCGGCCTGACTTTCCGTCAGCCTCCGTGGCTCCATGGCTCATTACTGCGTTCTGCGCGGATGGCCACCCGCGGCGTTGAATGATGAAGAAGCGGCGACTACGGAGAATTTCGCGGGAGACACCGAGCTGCATGGAAACGTTGAGACTTGGTCTGGACATCGGCTCCTCAAGTACCAGATACCGGGGCAATTGGTTCGGCCGAAAACATTTCGGCACAACACTACAAACTCCGGACGTTGGCCATTACAGACGACGCACTTTGTCGGAAGCATCGGAACCATTGTTCGCCCGTAATTAAAGTGTCTTGGGACAGCTCGCCCATCTCTCTCTCTGAGGCTTGAGTTTGTACATTGTTACTTGCTCGGCTTTGTTTGGGAGAGGGTTTTCTACTGGTGTGGGCCACGGGGGCGGCCGTCGAAGATGATACACTCTGACTGACAAGAAAATATGCCGCGTCGATAGTGGCGATTGGTTTGGTGCCCCGGTTGGACGGAGTCAGAACCCGAGAAAAGCGGCCATGGGTCAAGGAAGGGGAGAGGCGAGGAGAGTCATTCCCAGGGGAGAAAAAGAAGTACACGGCGACGGAAGGGGACAGATCAGACCTCGATGCCAAGAACCAACCTTCGGCCCCGACTCGAGCAGCCAACTCCGAGGCCCCGACTACATGGACATTCTGTGAGACGAACTTCACCTCCTTTACTTAAACGACCTTTGTGACATTGCGCGGTTTTATTAATTTATGACTTTATCATTTGTGTCGTCGTGTGTTTACTCTGTATTGAGGCACCCTTGTATTGTCACCGTTACTTCACTTATGTATCCTGTTTCGCGTGTCGCGAGTATTTGCTGATGTGTCACAATTTCGTGTAACAGAGATGTCGTTCACGAACAGTATGTGTGTACGTCATTTGCACTTGCTATTGAATTAAATGCGTCCATGATTAAGAAAAGATCATGACGTCTCTTACTTCCCGGCCCCAGCACGAATCCCTGTATGCGGAAAGTGATTGAGACACTTAGCCAAGAGGGAACCGGATAAAAAGGGGGTTGAGGGGTCTTCCCTCTCTTTGGCGATCGGTGGCGTAGTGGGGACGTCTCAAGTGGTGGCAGCGGTGGGATTACTGCTGGGCAACGGTGCGAGATTAAACACCCTCGTAGTAGGGAAAGAGAGACGGCACGATGAATGAACAGGCTACGCAGGTGGCTCATGGGAGCGCGCTAGGAACGAGAGCTTTGGTGTTAGGAGACATGGTTCCCTCGTTCACGGGAGACGCTGCAGGTCCGAACATTAGGGACTTCCTGCAAATTTTAGAACAGGTTGGTAGAATGGGGGGATGGCAAGACAGCCAACTCATTGGCATTGCGCGATGTAAGATGCTAGGCACCGCACATGATTTCGCGCGGAGAGACGATAGTGTCACCGCAGCGTCAACCTTCCCTGAGTTCAGAGCTTTGGCCCTCGAGCGGTTCGACACAGAACCCCTTAGCAGCAAGGTGGAGAGGTTTAGGAACGCGAGACAGAACGTCGGAGAGGAAGCGCGCTCGTTCGCAAATCGCGTAGGATTGCTCGGGACTGCCACCCAGGCTAACTCCAGCGGCGAATAGGTGGCGAAAACTCAGATGCGCCGCGAAATTCTGGCCTAGGAAACGCTGTCGCAGTTTTTAACTGGCCTAAGGGATCCGGATACGGTCCGCAGATTTGTTTTGTCTCGCGACCCCAAATCGTTCGACGAGGCCATCGACGTAGCAGCTAAGGAAGAACGTAGTTCTGTAGTTATAGATGACAGCCAATCCTCCATACTAGCCAGAACGTCAGGTGTACCTCAGGGCAGCATATTAGGGCCCCTACTGTTTAATATTTATATAAACGACATAACAAGTGTCAGCAAATATGTGGACTTCATAATTTATGCAGATGACACTAGTATATTTTTTCATGGTAATGATTTAGGTAAGCTTGCAGACTCAGCCAACAACATTCTTAACGACATCTTCATATGAAGTACTGCAAATTATTTATTGATCAACACAAAAAAATCCAAAGCTGTGGTATTCGCACCGGTTCAGAAGGCTGTCTAACGTGGTTGGGATATATATCTCGGGCCCTAAAAAATTGAGGTTGTCAAAGAAGTTTCATCACTAGGAGTAATTTTAATGAAAATCTTAATTGGGACGAACACGTTAATAAAGTAACTAGAACTATAGCTAGGACGTGTGGTGCTCTCTCTAAATTTCGACAGATACTTCCAGCAAACATTAAACTTTTACTTTATAATACGTTGTTTTCATCTCACGTAAACTATTGTAGTCTAGTGTGGGCAGATACATCTAAAGCAAATTGGAACAAAATATTTTTACTGCAGAAAAAAGCGATTCGTCATATTGAAAACGTACCATACGACGCACGTACAAGTCATTTATTCAGAGGATATAAGATTTTACCCATCGATGACATACACAGCTTCAACCTTATCATGAAATACAAAGCTTGCTATCAAACAACACTTGTTTTCTTAAACTGTGTAACCTCAGAAAAAATACACAATCCTATTATGACATTCGGAAAAGGCCTTCCTGGTTCGTTCCTTATTCGCGAACTAATCACGGTTTGAGAAGACTTGAACACTGTATTCCAGCTTGTTTTAACGTGTTTGAAAATAAAAACATCGACATCTTTAATATACATAAAAAACAACTTAAGAACCTTCTCATCCAAAATGGCGGCGTGTAGTTTAGCTTCTTCTAGTTGTCCGGCTACAATACTATATGTAAAAGAAACACCCTATAATAATGCTCGTGTGTAACATGGCATCCTATGATGTTTGCTTTCTTTGACATTTTTTTTCGTTGCTTTTTTTACGAGTAAAACATGCAACATTTCACTCGTCAGTGTTTCCCTTGTGCATTAAAACTTGTGCTTTTCGCATACCCAGTGTTGTGAACGTTGTATAATCATTTTGTAATACTTTGGTAGCCGTTTATCAACGTGTGCATTGTTTCATGATTGACCGCACGCTGTTTTCTTTTGTTTTTTGTTGTTTTTCTCTCGTTGTGGTTTGCTTATTTATGTAAACCTGAAACTGAAGTAATCTTGATGCACTTCCTTTTTATTTCCTAATTTCTTGAAGTTTTGAAAATCGACGTCAAATTGTTTTTTCATGTTTTGTGCTCTGCGGATTTTTGTAATGCCAAGTGAAAAAGGGAAGCAGCCTCGTCAAGCTGCTAACATAGCAGCTTTTTGCTCTTATCCTTGCCTTTTTTTAGCAACTCTGTGAAGAAAATTCTCAATAAAACTGAAACTGAAACGGAACGAAAAAACTTTCAAAGAGCTCCTCGGTACCCGTTCGGCATGTCGACGAAAACGCGAATGCGCACGAAATGCGCAGCCGCCTCGACCGCCTGGAAAATCTCCTAGAGGGGACTTTGAGGTCACGCGACTCCGTCGGAGAGGATGGGCAAAGAAACACAAGGCGGCCCCCTTTTTCCGGTCAATGTTTTAACTGCGATGGCTTTGGCTATTTCTGGCGAGAATGCGACCGGTACCGACGACGCCGACCGTGGAACACGCGTGGTGATCGCCGTACGCCGGAAAGTTAACCGTGGCAGCGAGGAGACGACGCCGAAGTCGACAGCTCAGGAAAACTAGGCGCGGCCTCTTCTGGTAACCACGACAGGTGGAGGTCAATAGCAGTGGTAAACTTTTGTGGGGAGACGAATCCGGTCGTTGAGTGTGCCGTGGGGAAGGGTACGCTGAGGCTGCTGGTAGATACGGGATCAAAGGTGAGTCTTGTGAGGAGCTGCGCACTGGGAGGAATGAGAGGTGGCAGAAGACATTGCAGAAAGAGGATAGTGAAATTTTCCTCGTTGGCATAACTGGTGACCCTATACACACCTTCGGCCGTTTTAGAGTACCCGTAAAAATGTAAGAAACCACGTTTGAGGCAAAACTTTTCATTTGTGGAGACGGACTGTCATTACGGGCAGATGGTGTAATTGGCCAAGACATTCTAGTAGAACAAGATGCCGACCTCCTGTTGAGTGAGGGGTGCCTGAGAATAGGCAACGAACGTGTCCCATTTACCAATTGGGTTGGAAAGCCCAGGCCAGCCGAAAAAGGCTTGTTCCGGCGAAATGAACCACAGTCCACTGAGGCCGCAGAATGTTAATGTTGTCTCCCTGTACGAAGAGGCTACTCTACCACCGCTATGCGAGTGCGTGCTGGCAGGCCGGGCTCGCACGCCGGTGCCCCCAGGCGAAACCAAGGTTGTCGAGGTTAGTGGCCTAAAAACAAACGGATTAACTGCAGTACCTACCTTGACCACCACACGGGAAGACGGCGTATATCCAGTAAGGGTGGCAAACCTAACATTGAAGGAGATCCACCTTCCTAAGAATAAAGTGGTCGGCTCCTTCGTTGACATGGAAGCCTACCATGCGGTCGCGATGGTTGAGGGAGCAGGAGGAGGCCCCGTTGATGAAAGAGATCTGTTGAAGATGTTCAATCTGTCGCACGTCGACGGAAAGGAGAGACAAATGATGGAGAGCATGACATTGCAGACTCAGTCAATATTCTCAACAGGAACAACATACTTGGGGCGATGTTATCAAGCATAGGATATCAAGCAGCCGAAGCTATCAAGCATAGGATTCACACCGTAGGGGCGGCACCTGTATATCGCCGGGCATACAGGATCCCTTTCGCGCGCAGGGAAGAAATGGAAAAACAGGTAGACTCCTTACTGGGAGCCGGAATAATTCAGCACTCTACCTCCCCCTGGGGAGCACCCACACTGCTGGTCGAGAAGCCAGACGGGTCATGATTACAGGGACCTGAACAAAGTTACCCGCATTGACCCATATCCGCGTCCCAATGTTCACGAAACACTCGCCCAACTGGGGAAGGCGAAATATTTCACGGTCGTGGATATGGCCAGCGGGTAGTGGCAAATTGAGATGGAGCCGGGTGATAGAAAAAAAACAGCCTTCAACACCCCCTCCGGTCATTACGAGTGGAACCGAATGCCCATGGGGCTTGTAAACAGTGTAGCCATCTGGCAGAGAACCGCAGATGTGATCCTCGAAGGCCTACTCGGCAAACTTTGCCACGTGTACGACATCATAGTGTACAGTGAGACGTTCGAGGACCATCTGCGGGACCTCGGTGAGGTGTTTTCGAGAGTGCGAGCGGCTGGCTTCAAATTGAAACCCGCTAAGTGCCAGTTTCTAAAGCCCGAGGTTAAATGCTTGGGACACATCGTGTCCGCGGAGGGCGTTCATCCGGACCTGTTGAAGGTACAGTGCGTAAGAGATTTCCCACCACCTAAAAACAAAACCGAGGTGAGACAGTTCTTGGGACTCTTGTTTTATTACAGGAGGCATGTTCCTTCATTTGCTGAAGTAGCGAAACCACTTATCCGCCTCACCAGCAAGAGCCCATTCGAATGGAATGCAGGCACCCAGGCGGCATTCGAGCAACTGAAAACGCTGCTTGTAATGACACCTATCCTGCGGTTTCCAGACTTCTCAAAACTGTTTATTTTCACGACGGACGCGTCAAAATACGCAGTCAGAGCGGTGCTATCTCAAGTCCATGACGGACTTGAACACCCAGTGACCTACGCAAGCCGCCAGCTTAATTCGGCAGTGCAGAAGTATGGCGCGACTGAACAAGAGTGTTTGGCCGCCGTTTGGGCAGTGCGTCACTTTAGGTGCTACTTGTACGGTAGGAGATTCCGAATGGTTACCGACTGTCAACCTCTCAGGTGGCTCATGAACGTGAGGGACCCTAGCTCGAGACTGTCGCACTGGAACTTACTCCTTCAGGAGTACAGTTTCGACATCTTACATCGCCCAGGAAAGCGGAACCAAAACGCCGATGCGCTAAGCCGTGTGGGTGTGGCGGGTGTGGTCGATTTCACGCCCTCGTCTGATGAGGCTCATTTCCGTGAGGAACAGGGTAGGGATCAGGCACTTCAACAGGTGATCCAGCAATGCAAAAACTCCACAGACAACACCTGCGGGAGGTATCGGCTAGACAGCGCCGGACTATTAAGACTAAAGGAGGGAAGACGTCGGGAAAATCGTCGTACCGAGATCGATGGTCGGCGAACTGATGAGAGTATACCATGATTCACCTTGTGCCGGACACCTGTGAATAAGGAAAACCCTGTCGCGATTGAAGAAGGTATTTTTTTGGTTAGGGATGAAAGCAGACGTGGTCAAATACTGTAGCAGATGCGAGTCGTGTATTCTCCGGAAGGTACCTAATGGTCGAAAACAGGCTCCACTTCAAATATTCTCTGATGTACACGAGCCGTTTCAGAGAACTGCGATGGATATTGTGAGACCACTGCCGTGTACGACGTCCGGAAATAGGTACATCTTGGTCTATGTTGATCACCTGACTCGATTCGCGGAAACATTCACGCTGCCAGACCAGAAGGCAGACACGATCGCTAAGGTATTCGTCGAGGGCGTAGTGTTGCGTTATGGCGCTCCGTTGCAACTCCTCACAGACCAGGGCACCAAATTCACTAGTAAACTCATGAGTAAGGTGTGCGACGTGCTTGGTGTGAAGAGGTTACGAACGACCGCCTACCACCCGCAGTGTAACGAAGCTGTCAAACGCCTAAACCAAACACTCGTTAGGATCATGTTCCACTACGTGAGCGAGGACCAGCAGGATTGGGGTAAGTGATTCCCGTTCCCGACTTTCGCTTATAATACCACCGTCCACGAATGCACAAAAGACAGCCCTTACTACTTCCTGTTTGGCAGGGACCCCGTCGTGCCCGGGGTGGCTTTCTGTGAACCAAAAGGGCACTACGGCACACTCGATGACTACCGCGCGGAGCTAACACAGAGGCTTCAGCGAGCTCACAACATGGCTTCGTCCACGCTCCGTTCTGCGGCAGAGTTGCGTAAAAAGAGGCTTGGACCTTCCCGCAGAGACCCGAAATTTAAAGTTGGAGAGATAGTTTATATCAAGGGTCGGCGTGGTCGTGCGAGTACTGGCCAGGAAATCAGCCGCCAAATGGGTTAGACCGTATCGCATGATTGAGCGTCTTTAGTCCGTCACCATGCGCGTGCGTAACACCAAAATGCGTGAAAGCAAAGTCATCCACGTAAACAGGCTGAGACGAGCGGATCCCTCGGGACGCGCCAAACTTGAGCAAAGTAGCCGACCAGAGTCCTCGACACGGTCATCCGGCAGTCCAGCCGTCGGAGCAGGTAACGTGTACTTGCCTAACATACCCCCGGAACTGCTGCTGGAGTTAATACTACAAGAGCAGCCGCAGCAACCCGTATGTCCAGCAGGGGCCACGAGTCCTATAGATACGCCCTTAGAAGCCATGGTCCTGTCCCCGATGCGCCTTAGGTTAAGAGACAACGGTATGGCCCACCCATACAGCGGACGAACAGGTAGGCAAGAGGTGAGCCGGGATCTTGGGCTACCTGCTATGTCGGGGTCATAAATGTCCATGGTGCTTGTTATTTTGATCCCTATGTTTTCACCCATATCCTACTTTCATTACTTTTGCGTGAGCCCTGTGCCAAAGTTTTTCGCCCCTCGTGGATTTGTTTTGCTTATAGACTTGTTTCGTTTCAAAGATTAGATTTTGAAGAGGGCATACAGTTCACTTAATTATTGTGGCTTTGTGTTGCTCGCAATATCTGATGTTGGCCTCTGAGCGGATGATGTGCCTGGAATCGATTTCACCTATGGCATAGGGGAGGAACATAGAGTTAGTGAATGGGAGGTTACCTAGACCTCGCCGCGTGTTGGAGGGAGGGTGCGAGGGGGACTGGTCTGGTAAACGGTGAGTTTTAGATAGACAAGATATGTCACTGGCATCTGTGGCCCAAGCTAGGCAGATTATGCGAGGTGGTTGGTCGAGATACCTGAATAGACGCTGCACAACAGGTGATGAGGTGAGACAAGTAAAGATAACAGACAAGCTACGGCGTTTTCCCTACACAATAGTGTCATGCCTCGATAGGAGGCGGGGAGGGCTGGCTTGTGGGAAGAGATGAAGCAGCCCCGGTATCGACGAGGCGAGGTGAAAATTCAAATTGAAAAGGTTTCACGGCGTCTCCTCGCAAGGCAGTGTCACGCCTCGTTAGGAGGCAGGGGGCGTCGTGATCGGTATTGTTGTACAACGCCCAATGTCAAAGTTGCATAAGACAACATATACTCTACGTTCTCAGCCAATCCGACACGCAATTCGCGTTGAAGGTCCCTTTCCCTCACCGACAGGTGCAGCAGAGGCCGGGCAGGAGATGGTACGCGAAGGTAATTCAGTGTTGCTGCCTGTAGGACCTATGTTCTCCCGCCATCCCGCTTTTCGTTTGGTTTGAGATGTTCGATAAAATCTTAAAATTTTGTGCATGTGTGGAATGAAAACGTATTGAAATGTGTGTTCTCTCTGTTCACTTGTGCCGAGAATGGACAGTGCAGGCAAAGTGTGGGATGTGCTCGCATGGTAGTGAACCTTCCGCACACTTGACTGAACGTTGCGTGCCAAACCATCCGACGAGCAGCTGTGACCAGTGTGCGTTTTGTCCACGCGTCATCTACGAGTTTCTGCGGTGATACTCAAGGTTTCAAGTGTGTTGTGCGCGGTAGAAACACGGAATCAAAGTGCTTCGTGGTGGGTGATGATTCAGCGACAATCACAGATTGGTTCCTCTCAGCGACGCGCTGCCGCCAGGGCTGAATCACAAGTGTGCTGTGTTCGCATACCGTATTCCTAAGAGTGCCGCAATGCCCCAATTTCACTGCGCAATCCGAAGGTGCTATGCGCCCGCATTTCTCGTGCTTGAATTTCCCCGCTGGCAAAATTATACCGAAAGATGAAGGGATTGTGACGTCCCCGCAAACACGGACTGAACCCCGGTCCTTTCAAGCTGTTTACGCTCGTTTCTTAAACCCACGCATAAAAAAAGGAAAAGAAAACATTCGGTGTAACGAATGGGCATTCCGGGGTGGAGTACCTGGAAGGATTATTTCTACTGTTCTCACGCCCCCCCCCCCCCCCGCGCGAACACGAGGACCGGGTGGTGCCTTGTTGTCTACAGACAGTGTGACAGTGTACGGTGACAATAATCCGTGCGCACAATTCAGATTTGTGGCAGGGGGGAGCAGCAGAACACCTTTTGTTGGTTCGGGGAATGCGACCCTGCCGCAGCGCCTGTGCCGGGTCCGGCCTGACTTTCCGTCGGCCTCTGTGGCTCCAGGGCTCATTACTGTGTTCTGCGCGGATGGCCACCCGCGGCGTTGAGTGACGGAAGAAGCGGCGGCTACGGAGAATTTCGCGGGAGACACAGAGCTGCATGGACACGTTGAAACTTGGTCTAGACATCGGCTCATCAAGTACCAGAAACCGGGGCAATTAGTTCGGCCGAAAACATTTCGGCACAACACTACAAACTCCGGACGTTGGCCATTACAGACGACGCACTTTGTCGGAAGCATCGGGACCATTGTTCGCCCGTAATTAAAGTGCCTTGGAACAGCTCGCCCATCTCTCTCTCTCTGAGGCTTGAGTTTGTGCATTGTTACTTGCTCGGCTTTGTTTGGGAGAGGGTTTTCTACTGGTGTTGGCCGCGGGGGTGGCCGTCGAAGATGATACACTCCGACTGACTAGAAAATATGCCACGTAGATAGTGGCGATTGGTTTGGTGCCCCGGTAGGACGGAGTCGAAACCCGAGAAAAGCGGCCGCGGGTCAAGGAAGGGGAGAGGCGAGGAGAGTCATTCCCTGGGGAGAAAAAGAAGTACACGGCGATGGAAGGGGACATATCAGACGTCGATGCCAAGTACCAACCTTCTGCCCCGGCTTGAGCAGCCAACTCCAAGGCCCCGACTACATAGACATTCTGTGAGACGAACTTTACCTTCTTTACTTAAACGAGCTTTGCGGGAAGGGATGCGGCATATTGAGACTTTGCGCGGTTTTATTATTTTAAGACTTTATCATTTGTGTCGTCGTGTGTTTACTCTGTATTGAGGCACCCTTGTATTGTCACCGTTACTTCGCTTATGTATTCTGTTTCGCGTGTCGCAAGTATTTGCTGATGTGTTACAATTTCGTGTAACAGAGAACTGCGATGGTCCTGTTTCGCGTGTCGCGAGTATTCGCTGATGTGTTACAATTTCGTTTAACAGAGAACTGCGATGGTCCTGCTTCGCGTGTCGCGAGTATTCGCTGATCTGTTACAATTTCGTGTAACAGAGATGTCGTTCACGAACAGTATGTGTGTATGCCATTTGCACTTGCTCTTGAATTAAATGCGTCCATGATTAAGAAAAGATCGTGACGTCTCTTACTTCCCGGCCCCTGCACGAATCCCTGTATGTGGAAAGTGATTGAGACACGTAGCCAAGAAGGAAACAGATAAAAAGGGGGTTGAGGGGTCTTCCCTCTCTTTGGCGATCAGTGGCGTAGTGGGGACGTCTCGCTATAATAGGCGATAGCTTACGTGCCCCGTCTGAATGCACTGTCGGCAGGCGGCTTCGATATCCTTTTAAGATATATTCTTGGAAGCTCTAGTTCATCACTCAAATGATTCAGTTTTTCTATGACTTACTCGTTAGTTTGTTCGACTAGCCGATGAATTTCTAGGTTCTAGGATCCACCTGTCTAACTGGTAGCAGTAGCATGTTCTCATCTGAGATGTTCGAACTCGACTTGGTGGCCTCGGACTCTCCGCAGCGGGTCATTTCTCGCGCATAGCGATGTACCACTTGGTTCGAATTAGGTGGGGTCCTAGTCGGTGGAGGTGTTGACTTACGTTGGGAACCATAAGATCGCGATACCATTGAACTGCTGTCGACCAGCCTCCCTCGGGATATAGAGAGCTTCGCTGGGAAAGGCGCCCCCAGGCGTAGCTACGAACTGCGCATTGTGAGTCACAAAAAGCTGCCTTGCAGAGGGGATCTGCGCAAGAGCAATCTCTTCCATTGTGTCTAGGTATTTTGGGCTGCGCTTCGCCGATGACATTGCATTGCTGAGTAATTCAGGGGACGAATTGCAACTCATGATTACGGAGTTGAACAGGGAGAGCAGAAAGGTGGGTCTTAAAATTAATCTGCAGAAAACGAAAGTAATGTACAACAACTTCGGCAAGGAGCAGCGCTTCGAGATAGGTAATAGTGCACTTGAAGTTGTAAAAGACTATGTCTACTTAGGGCAGGTAATAACCGCAGAGCCGAACCACGAGATTGAAGTAACTAGAAGAATAAGAATGGGGTGGAGCACATTCGGCAAGCACTCTCAAAAATGACAGGTAGATTGCCACTGTCCCTCAAGAGAAAGGTATATAACAGCTGTATCTTGCCAGTACTTAGCTACGGAGCAGAAACCTGGAGACTTACAAAGAGGGTTCAGCTTAAATTGAGGACGACGCAGCGAGCAATGGAAAGAAAAATGGTAGGTGTAACCTTAAGAGACAAGAAGAGAGCAGAGTGGATTAGGGAACAAACGGGGGTTAAGGATATCATAGCTGAAATCAAGAAGAAGAAATGGACATGGGCAGGGCATGTAGCGCGTAGACAGGATAACCGCTGGTCATTAAGGGTAACTAACTGGATTCCCAGAGAAGGGAAGCGGGTTAGGGGGAAACAGAAGTTTAGGTGGGCAGATGAGATTAAGAAGTTTGCGGGTATAAATTAGCAGCAGCAAGCACAGGACCGGGTTAACTGGCGGAACATGGGAGAGGCCTTTGTCCTGCACTGGACGTAGTCAGCCTGATGATGATGATGATGATGATGGTGGTGGTGGTGGTGGTGATGATGATGATGATGATGATCATGATGATGATGATTTTGGGCTGACGCTGCACGCATCCGCCGTGTACCGATGGTGGTGTGTGTATTCCGCCGCGTCCGCGTAACGCGCAGTCCTCTCCCTACCGAAGGAGCGCTGCAATGTCTTAGCAAGAGCCTGGCGCCAGCCCCCCGTTATGCGCAGGGCACATATTTTGAGGAATAGGGCAACTTTGAGCGTGAAACCCTTCCCCGTCACCTTTCATGCTGTACTGCAGATGGTAAGGTGCGCACGGCTTTCGCTGCGGTTGTAACGAAAGCACGGCACGCATACCGATCTTTGTGGACATGCCATATCTCTGGTGGCTAATCCAGTGAAACAAAGTAGTAAGTTCGAGCTAACAGAGCAAACATGGGGGTGCTGGGTTTCCAACAAGTAGCCACTATCTTTTTTTCATTTGTCGAATCCCTCAAATATGACGTAATTCTGTTGTATCACTGCACCAAAATAATATTGCTTTTGTTCGTGACGTCTTTTAAACACTCTAAATTGCGTTATATGGATCTGGGGGGCAAATCGCTCTTAAATTAATACAAAACTTAGCAACCGCAAAAGTGAGAACATGGACCTTCGTTACGTCCATTATTAAATTCACTTCAATTCAATTGAATCTTTATTTTCATGTATGAGGCTACATGAAGGATAGCGGGAGCAAAAGCTGTATTTAAACAGCTTGACTAGCTTCCGCTACCTAAAATGAATGGGTCGGAAGCATTGGCATACAAATACAAAACACTCTACAAAAATATGGTAATGTCAATCAATATAATTGCACAATCTGAACGAAAACAGAAAAAGCAGTTCCCATGAAAAGCCTATGTATACATATGCTATAGAATGCATAAGAGATCAAACTGGTATGAAAGGGTAAACGACATCATGAATATTTATAAGAACAATGATGCAACATTTTTTGTTCAGCTTCAGATCGTGGTTCTTCGTACTTATGGCCACTATTACATATACAAAATCCGAAGATTTTGTTCTGAGATGACCCCGACTTTAAGGGCAACACGCCTGAGGAGAGACAGCAGCACATCTCAATGCTGCCGTCTATTCCAGCAAAAAAGAACCGATGTCCCTGAGCCACGCACCATTCCTTGTTCTCCTTTCTGGCGGCCGCCGTGGTTCCTCTTGCTAACAGCATACGCGAGTGCAGAACTCTTATCCGCATTTTTCAAGCGTTTAGTTTCTTTTTGATATTAAATATGATAGCCTTTTTTGGGATACTCCAACGTAAATATTTTCGTTTGTCGGTCGGGCTGCTCATGTCTTTCAGACAATTCAGCCACCCTGTGAAAGCCTACGCCCGTGCTCAAAGCCCACACATCTCGATCTGGCGGCTGCGTTTATGTTTGTGAACATTGTCAATCGAAAATCAAATATTACGCATATTTGAGGCGCGACATCCATACGTAAGTGTTAGGCAGCGTGTTTTTTAATTTATAAAATGCTCAAATAGGTAATTCTAAAGTCCGAAGTTTTTATTACACTGTGCCGGCCATTCGATCCTAGAAACGAAAAAAATGGGTGTTTCTTACGCTTCACTAAAAATCAGGGGCTTTAGTGACCCAGCTCATCTGTGTTCTAAAGAAAAAACTTTCGTTTCTTTATATTACTGCCAGATGGCATCATATATCACGCAGTGCCTCCACACATAAGACATTGTCTCTAGACAGCCTTTGCAGCGAAGCACAAATATACGCGGCCAATTGGAAATAAAAACCTATTAGCATGGACGTACTGAAGTCCGTGAAAGTGAAGTGTCCTCAAAAATCATTAATTTCGGCAATTCGCAGTCGCCTTTCTTGCTCTTCTTGTCGTTTTTTGTTATTTCATACCTACCATTTACATTCGTTAAGTCAAGTTGACTGACACAATTTCTCTCCTCCGAAATTCAGACGAAGACGCTTCATTCTGTGAGGACAGTCCAGAGGGCGAGTGTTCAGAATCACAGTACTCTTATAAGACGCAGTACTTCTATAACATAACAAGCCAAACTTGCGAAACATACAATATCTGCTCAGGCGTCGGAGTATTTCTGACAGCCAACTCATTCAACTCGAAGACGCTCTGTGTACTCCAATGCGGGTGAGTATGTACCGGCTTACTAAATAAATTGTTTTTTTTTTCAATGAATTGAAGCGTTCGATATGCATAGCGCAATATTATATTGTACATTTGAAAGCGATTCACTCTTGAGGGCTTGCAGATCACTATGTATAAAAGAAGTAAGTACCTTAGGGTTGATACGCGTGACTTGCGCAGTATACAAAAAAAAAATACGTTTGAGAGAAGCGGCCGCACTAATGAGTTTATACTCTGCAGCGAAACTTCCACCCATCTTGCCCAACACGTGCACCTGGAATGTCGCAAATGCTGTTGAAAATGAACCGTTAAATTACACTGCAGGTATAGAGAATTACGAGTACTATCTGTAGTAAAACACTTTGCGAGGCACTTTAGACCATGTTATAAGCAACAGCAATGTGGCAGAGTAGCTGAATTTGTTAACGTATTCTTTTTGATGTGTCAGCAATCGTGCTGGAACAGCTTAAACTATGGGGCACGTGTCGATTTTCGAGGCATTACATATAACAGCGTAATAAATATTGCATGCAATTTTGTAATAAATGATCAAGTGCAACCCTGCTGTCAGAAAGGACAAAGGTCAACGGAGTTGGCGAAGGGGCTTTGGCTTCATCAAACTTCTTGCTATGCTTCCCTTAGCTAAACTGGTTCTTGACCGTTGCGATAGAAGAGCTAAGCTCAATTAATATATTCGCTGGGAAAAAATCACTAAGGGAGCACCATGCCACCACATTTATTCCCCTGCGAACGAAAAGAACCACTGAAGCGAGTGAGTGGGGACTGCAAGTACGAAAACAGTTCTGAACAGGGCAGCCGTTCTCGCGGTGTCCAATGCTTGTGGATGTTCGATTCACCTGAGGGCTTTCGGATACGAAAACAAAAGTTATTTGTGACGTCATGGCGTGCTTGACCACATCGGCACGCCGAACTTTCCTGCACATTTCCAGCGTAAAAGGAAAATAAGTAGATGAAAAGTCGAGTAACATGATTCGTAAACAAACTTGACAAGTCTGAACGTGCTCGTACGAATGTGTTGAGACGTTTGAAGACCGCTGCAAAGAACGCGTACAGACCTTTCAGGGGCGTCAGGTAGGCGGCCACGTCAAACTTAATTCAAGGGCTAACGTGATAAGAATCTACGCACGGCTTCCGAGATGTGCATCCAAACGCAAATCTTTGGGGGCACCATTGGTTGTGGCGAAACCCATTTCGCCATTCTAATTTGTGTCCAGCGTTCTGAAAGCTACGTTGCGTACAAAATGACGTTGCGGAAAAAGACCGGAAACAGGCGGCGTGCTCCAGCCAATCAGGGAAGGCCGAATCGGAGATGTCCAAAGATAGGACAACGTGAGAATATGGATTTTTAGAATATCGCACCGCAAGCCGCCCTTGAGGTGCGGTCACTGCCACTGCACATGCGTCGTAACGCAAGCCACCGTTCGCGTTCGCGGCCCGCCAGCTGATATATATATTGTTGATGTTCACACCTACAGCATGGTGTTCATCGAAAATTGCAATGCTAGAGTATAGCTGGAGAAGAGTCGCACAAGCGAAGGGATATTGATACATCAATGATCACGATAATAATAACAATATTGAATACAATAATGAAAATAATTGATATCGTGGCCCAAACAGCAATGACATCACAAGACATACTATGAGAAGCTTTATCCGGATTAATTTCGACAGCCTCACATTCATTAAGATGCACTGAAAGCTGACTGTACTTGTGTTTCTACAGGGCACCAACAGCGGCCCTGTGAGAAGGCATTGCCAGTTTCAAACCTGCGTTCAGAAATTTGACATCCCAGCACCGTTGCTGCTGATTCCAAGCAGTTGATAATTATTTCATGAAATATTCCATGTCAGAATATACACAGTATCAGCAGCGCGATTTAAGTAAAGAAGAATGACGTTACGTGATGGGTACTAAGTGTATACTGTCCACATTGTACAGTATGCATTAGCTGCTACTGAACTTGTCATTAATAAAGCTTCGTTAATTAACCCCAATTATGTATTAAACACAGCAAGTACCCGCCTAATTATTAAACTGCGAATGATTGAAATATAGGCATGCTCAAATGACATCTAACTGCGCTATTTGCGACAACGTACTAATTGCGTACTCATTTTTTCCGGCTGAAATAGAACGCGAAATATGAAAGAATAACAGAGGACTACGCTCACACTTGCAAATGTGGGAAAGACATAACAGAAAGACATAACCAGAAAGACATCCGGTTGGCTACCCTACACTGGGGGATTAGAATTATAAACTAAATATCTGAAAAGGTTAGGGTTCACTAGCACGGAAATCTTTTAGTTTCATTGATGTAGTCAAACACAGTGGAGCATATATTTCTGGAGCAATAATCAAATGAAGTGCCCCCAAGTGATAAAATTACTGGCACATTTACTTGTATTCCTAACTTCTGTAATTTGGCTACTCGGTTAGTCACGTGTCTTTTTTTTCAGATTTCGTCAGCTTTTTAATTTAGCCAGAAAAAGAGAGGACGCAATTACTACGCTGTGGAAAATAGCGCTGTCAGGTGTGATTTCAACGTGCGTGCGGATCCCTATTTGATATTTTAATGATTATGCGAGTATTTGTAGAGTTAGAAACATGTAGTTAACTGGATAACTAAGCTTAGTTAGTAGTGGGTACCAGAGTATAATGAGAACAATATGCACTAGGTGTATGCGCGTGATGACATTCCTCTTTTTATTTCTGCTGTTTTATATTTGGGACACCTTGTACACTCACTGTGCTTCCGACTGCGGTGTAAGAGTAAAACTAGAACGCCATACCTATATGCGTTTTCTTTTCTTTGCAGCGGCTTTACTCTAAACCAGACCAAGAGCGGACGTAAGTTTTGATTTTACTGCTCCAGTGTTTCACTTAATGCTATGATCCAACGTCGCACCAAAACAAGCTAACTAGTAGGCTTGGTTTACAGCAACAACTCTGGTATAGGGCTACTCACTAGTTCCTTGGCATTAAATTGATCGCCACAATGCATGGTAGCGGCCGGATTCTTATTGAAAGACGGGGCTTTTCCCGTAATAAAATTGCCTATTTATATGTGCCTGCTTTTTCGCCTTAGATGTGAAGCTTTTTCACGTTATAAAATAAGATTCTCATTAATAGCTTTTGCTGCCTTTCAATGCCTTTCAAAAATATTTGTGATTTAAATAATACTCTTACTTAATTTCACCATCTTGCTTTTGCCATTTCAGGAAGTGACGGGCGCCAACTTCTCGCTGTAAGTAATTGTGTTTCTGTGTACATAACCGTATATCAAGGTGGCAAAGACAATATATATATATATATATATATATATATATATATATATATATATATATATATAAGGGAAAGAAGTGTATACCTAAGGGCTCGTTTTTCTGTGTTTTAACACAATATTAATGAGATCAAATAGACAGTAATGCCAAGGAATGTACAGGGGAAGTTATTAGAAATAATGGAATGTGAATAAGAAGAAAGAAAAGTGGATGAAAAAATAACCAGGTTATTTTTTCATCCACTTTTCTTTCTTCTTATTTACATTCCATTATTTACGTCTGTTTGATCTCACACACACACGCACACACACACATATATATAATATATATAAATATATATATATATATATATTATTACGACGTGTATGTGCCGGATTGATAAGAGGGAATAGAAGTGTGGACTTGGGAAGAAGAAGATCTCTCGGCAGTTTTATCCGGTGCGGCCTCGCCATCCCAGCTTCCGTTCAATAAACCCCCGTACCAATAAACCCCCTGTAACAGAGTGGTGGAAGGTGCTGGGTACAGTATACGTCGACGAACCACGGAGCCACAGCTGTTCGAACTTCGCCGGAGCCGTCGTATTGCCGGTCTGCCACCGACACCAACTGCCATGGCCGAGAGCGAAGGTCACGCCTTCTCAACCACACAAAGGTCAGTGCCAGCTGCACCTCGATATCACTATATGGAACCCCGCCCGTTCGCGGGAAGAGCAGGAGAAGATGTGGATGCGTGGCTGACACAGTACAAAAGGGTGAGCCGGTACAACTGCTGGGATGCCACCGACCAACTGGGAAATGTCGCGCTGTTTCTCACGGAAACAGCTCTGATGTGGTACGAAAACCACGAAGATTCCTTAACAACGTGGGATCGTTTCACTGAAGAGCTCAAGAAATGCTTCGGCGACTCTGATTCAAAAAAGAAGAGCGCGGAGCGCACGTTGGCTCAAAGAGCTCAGACTCCTGGAGAAACGTGTACCACCTACATAGAGGAGGTCCTGATGCTCTGCAAGATCATAGACCCGTACATGACTGAAGAGGACATGGTCGGCCACCTTCTGAAGGGTATAGCAGAGGACGTCTACAACTTTTTGATAGGCAGGGAAGACCTCACTTCCGTCTCCGCCGTCCAACGCCACTGCCGTACTTTTGAGAAGCTAAAGACCCGTCGTATTGCCCCGAAATTTGGTAGGCTGGCAAATGTAACAACGGTCGCCAGCGTCGACGTGAGCCCGCCCGCCGACCTTGCCGCTACTATCCGGACAATAGTGCGGGAAGAACTACAGCGACAAGACACACTGTTCCACGACACCATCCGTCATACGCCTACCTGTTCATCCTACTACCCGGCCCCGTTCGCTCCTCTGCCACCATCAGTATGTGTGACAGACGTTCGCGAGGCTAGGGCTTCGTGGCCACGCCGAGACTCATTCGCGTCTGACCAGCGGTATGACCAACGTCTTCGTCCCGGCCCCGCCCCACAGAGGCGCGCAGCTCCCGTTCAGCAATCTGCTCCACCCCGTTCGGTTAGGCGACCCTACACAGCCCAGCGCTCTCAGCAGTGGTTCGGCGAGCGACCCCTACCCATCTGCTACAACTGTGGCGTCGAAGGCCACATTGCCAGGTACTGTAACTACCGGCAGCCGCCGAGGTACGACTGCCCACCGAGATCCCACCTGTCCGACTTTGCACAAGCACCAACGTTCCCTGGAAGCGCATCTTACGAGACACCAAGGCCGCTGCGAAACCGTTCTCCAGCCTCTGACCGCAGTCTGACACCCCCGCCAGCCCCTCGCTCCAATCGGTCGCCGTCTCCTAGGCGCCGCTACCCTTCGCCGCCTCCGGAAAACTAGGCAGAGCGGCCGCTGGGGGTGAGGTCGCTGGTGATTCGCTGCAAGAAGAGATACCTCCACCGGTGCTTATGTTTAAAAACAAAGTGCAAGTTTTTGTTGATGGTGTACATACGATGGCTTTGGTGGACACTGGAGCCACCGTGTCGATCATGAGTGCTGCGTTCAAAGCTCGTTTGGGAAGAAAGGTGACCTTTTTGTTGGAGAAAGCGATAACGTTCTGTGGCGTGGGCGGCAACTCGTTGTGTCCGATTGGTGTTTGTACCGCGGCAGTGTTACTGAGTGATCAAGTGTTTGTGACAGAATTCACGGTTCTTCCGCGGAGCACTCATGACATCATTCTAGGCATAGATTTCTTGCGAATGTGCGGAGCCACTGTAGACTGTCGAAATGGCGAAGTTATCATAAGTGACGCTGTTCCTCATGGACTTATCGAGAATTCGGGTACGGAAAGCGGTGCGCTCCGAGTCTATGAAGATACCGTTATCCCGGCCTTCTGTGCTGTGCGCGTTCCAGTAGCTTCTTCGCATATTAACGACAATAAGACCAGTTTCGACGCGCTAGTGGAGCCTTTCCATCTAAGTTGTATAAAGAAGAACACGTTGGTACCCCACAGCATAGTTTCAGTGAGTGAAGGTCGTTCAGACCTTTGGACAACGAATTATTCAAACGAACCGGTGCTGCTACCAGGAGGACTTAAACTAGCGTCGTTTAAAGAATACTCGCCAACAACAGTAGCTGTCCTCAGTGACGTTCGACGGGATGAACAAGTGACCGCCTGCTCAGACAGTTCGAAAGTTTTACCTATGGTTGATAAGGCGCTGACTGCCGACAAGCGCAGAATGCTTGTGGACGTTTTGTTAAAGTACTTGCAAGTTTTTGATTTCTCCCAGAGTGACCATACGCCTTCCATTCCTCCATTTCGTATACGCCATAGGATAAATACAGAAACAGCACAGCCAATCCGACAAAAACCGTACCGAGTATCGCCGTCCGAGCGCAAGATAATAGACAATCAAGTGCGTGAAATGCTCCAGAAGGGCATCATTCAAGAATCATCGAGCCCTTGGGCAGCTCCTGTGATCCTTGTGAAAAAGAAAGACGGTACCTGGAGATTTTGTGTCGACTATCGCCGTTTGAACTCCATCACGAAGAAAGATGTTTATCCTCTTCCACGAATTGATGACGCCTTGGACTGTCTCCATTCGGCGTCATACTTCTCGTCTATCGATTTACGTTCAGGCTACTGGCAGATTCCCATGCATCCAGCGGACAAGGAAAAGACTGCTTTCATAACTCCAGACGGACTTTATGAATTTAACGTGATGCCGTTTGGATTATGTAATGCTCCTGCCACATTCGAAAGGTTCATGGATACCATTCTGCGTGGCCTAAAATGGAACGTCTGTATGTGCTACTTAGATGACATCGTGATCTTTGGGCGCACATTTCGTGAGCACAACGAACGCGTGGACATTGTTCTGGAATGCATTAGAAACGCTGGCCTTGTTCTTAATTCGAAGAAGTGTCATTTCGGCGAGCGACAAACCTTAGTACTTGGGCACCTTGTGAACAAAGATGGGATCAGGCCTGACCCGAGCAAGACAGCAGCTGTGAAAGCGTGCAAACCACCTCGCTCAACGAAAGAGCTTCGCAGCTTCCTAGGCCTGTGCTCGTACTTTCGCCGATTTATTCCCGCATTCGCCGACGTTGCCTTCCCCTTGACCAGTCTGCTACGTCAAGGTACTAGCTTTGAATGGACACATGACTGTGAGACGTCTTTCAACCAACTCAAGTTCTTACTCACATCGCAGCCCATTCTCCGGCACTTCGACCCTTCGGCGCCGACCGAAGTTCATACTGACGCCAGTGGCATTGGCATAGGTGCAGTTCTAGTACAACGACACAGTGGAAAGGAACATGTCATTGCGTATGCCAGCAGAACTTTAAGTAAACCAGAACGGAATTACACAGTGACTGAGCAAGAATGTTTGGCACTCGTCTTCGCTGTACAGCGATTCCGTTCATACCTGTACGGTCGTCCCTTCCAAGTGGTCACAGACCATCATTCCTTGTGCTGGCTTGTAAGCCTCCGAGACCCATCTGGCCGCCTGGCACGCTGGGCCCTCCGCTTGCAAGAGTATGACTTCACGGTGTCATACAAGAGTGGCAGGAAGCACGCTGACGCTGACTGCCTTTCGCGGATGCCGCTTACTACAACACTTTGCGATGCCGACAATTTCGATCACCTAATTGCGTCAGTGACTCCAGTATTCCCGGACAAGACCACCTTTGAAAATGAACAGCGGAAGGATGTCAGCTTGGAGCCATTATTTGCTGAAGCACGAGCGTCCACTTTGGCCGGACGCTTTTGCGTTCGTGAAGGATTACTTTACAAGAGGACCTTCTCGGCCACGGGTTCCCGCTTCTTGCTGGTGGTGCCGCACACACTCCGTTCCTCCATTCTGCGCGCCATGCACGACGACGCAACTTCGGGTCACCTGGGAATGACGCGAACACTCCTTCGTACACAGGAGCGATTTTACTGGCCACGCATGCGCCAGTCAGTTGAGCAGTACGTGGCCAGTTGCACTCAATGCCAGACGCACAAATCAATCACGACTGCTCCGGCTGGACTTCTACAGCCTGTGACGCCTCCCAGCACTCCCTTTGAGCAAGTTGGCATTGACCTCGTGGGCCCTTTTCCACGCTCGGCAAAAGGCAACCGTTGGATTGTAGTGTGCGCCGATTACCTGACCCGCTACTGCGAGACGGCCGCCCTGCCATCTGCGACTGCTGGCGAAGTATCCTCCTTTCTCCTGCACTCTATCATACTGCGCCACGGACCTCCTCGCGTCATAATAAGCGACCGCGGCCGTCAGTTTACGGCAGACGTTGTTGAGGAACTGCTCCGTATGTGTGGCTCGGAACTTCGTCATTCGACACCTTACCATCCACAGACGAATGGCCTTACTGAACGAACGAACCGGACACTGGTGAATATGCTTTCAATGTACGTGGCGTCCAATCACAAGAACTGGGACGACGTCTTACCGTTCATCACGTATGCCTTCAACACTGCCCAACACGAAACCACCGGCCACAGCCCTTTCTTCCTTCTTTACGTTCGACCCCCTCGTTATACCCTGGACACTATCTTTTCGTTTTATGACAATGACGATCCTTCATTAGCTGAAACACTATGCCTTGCAGAAGAAACTCGGCGTCTTGCCCGTCTGCGTACTATAGCATCGCAAGACCGCTCAAAGCTCCGCTACGACAGCAAGCACCGCCACGTCACATATGAACCGGGAGACCTTGTAATGGTGTGGAAGCCTATCCGCAAGCGTGGCTTGTCCACAAAACTTCTCGCCCACTACACTGGCCCATTCGTTGTCCTTGAGCGCCTCAGTGCAGTAGATTATAAAATAGCACGACTGACAGCTAGTGGGAGACGATCAACCAAGACCGAGGTTACCCATGTGGCTCGCCTCAAAGCTTTTAGACTGCGGGACGATGCATGAAACGCGCGGTGCGCTTCGTCTGCGAAGGGGGAAATATTACGACGTGTATGTGCCGGATTGATAAGAGGGAATAGAAGTGTGGACTTGGGAAGAAGAAGATCTCTCGGCAGTTTTATCCGGTGCGGCCTCGCCATCCCAGCTTCCGTTCAATAAACCCCCGTACCAATAAACCCCCTGTAACAATATATATATATATATATATATATATATATATATATATATATATATATATATATATATATATATATATGTGTGTGTGTGTGTGTGTGTGTGGTGTGTGTGTGTGTGTGTGTGTGTGTGTGTGTGTGTGTGTGTGTGTCATTATATATAACATATCAAGTGGCTACGCTATATTACAACAGCTGTGCAGCCAGCATTCGTAGTGGTTATGGCATGAAGCTGCGTGCAAAAGTTTGCGTAAATAATGTGGCACAAAACTTCGTGATACCAGCACACCGAACACAACCCTTTGAGTATTGCAGTAAAGGCATGACGTAGTTTAAACTCGGCGAGTAAATCTTAAGAGACTGCGAAGTGGTTTAACCTGGCCTTCGTGGTGAAGCTAGGTAATCCCTTCGTGTAGAGAGAGCACAGTCAAACACCACTGGTCACAGACCTTGCAATAATGTTGAAACCCTAGCGCCAGAAACTAACGTGCAAACCTGGCTGTCTCGCCCTCGCCAAAAGCCGGGACCTCGTCCTGAAGACGGGACCTCGTCGTTCGTATTAGGCTCACGCCACACCGGCCAAACTCGGCGCGTCAGCTGCGCGCGCTGCCTCAGGCGGTGGGCGTGGCTTGACCATGGCTGCACCTCAGTGCACGTGCGGCTAGATGAGATGCTCGGAGGGTTTCTGCCAATGTCGGATGTTTTAAAACGAGCTTTGAGAGCTTCGCTCTTAGGAACGTACATCAGCGAATACACACATAGACACTGAAAGGAAGAACCACCATACACCAGTCCCTTCCCGTCCTTCATAGAACAACAATGGAAGTTTCTAGAATTGAAGCTTTCTAATTGCTCCACAACTCATTTTACGCCTAAAGGTTGGGGTTAAGACCCCCGAGATTTCAGAGCTAAGAACAATGGCTACTTACAGTGAAATTTATACAGCATAAAAGTCGATAGAAACCATCGTGAGTTGCGCAACTATACAGGACACATGATGACGAGAACAGACGCACACTACCAACTGAGTTTGTGGAAGACCCAACGGCCAACTTTTGTAAAAGGGCATGTTTCTGGTACTCGAAATGCGCGTATGCCCCACATTCTGTCGTGTTGGAGTTGAAATGGCGGTTACGTATCTATTCAGATATATATATTGAAGACACTATTTTTTTCTTCTCTATGTCTGAAGAAAGCAAAATACCTTGCAAGAGCTATATGATAATGCTAGGGTGGGGGGATATTCCTGTAATGTGTGGCGTGTACGTGTTCACGAAGTTCACAGGCGTACTTCCAAATTGTTGCAGCGAAACAAGATTTACATAGGTTTACATACTGCCTTCAGGACTGAAAAAAATAGAAAGTGGCGCCATCTGCAACGTGTCCTCTTTAACAGATGCAATGCTTTGCACAGTGCGATATAAAAACCTCTTCTCTTTATTAGCGCTGGTATATGTTTCTGCAGTTGGTTGCTCGGCTATTCAAGATATACTAAAAATTGCTGATCAGTTTTTTTTGTTGGTCATATGCATCGCACAAACTCAGTTATAAGTTATAAACAAAATGACGAAGCAAATCTTAAGACATAATAAAGTTTAGTTACATTGCAGATGCACAGTGGGGACTCGTTATACCAAACACTTACATAGAAAATTGCCAGTTGTAGTGAGGTAAATACCAATGACACTTCCTTTCAACGGCATTTCTTACTTAGGGAAACTAAAAACGTGAGTGGCATGGCTATGTATATATATATAAGGAAAAGAAGTATATACTTAAGGGCTCGTTTTTCCGTGTTTTGACAAAATGATAATGAAATCCAACAGACAATGATGCCAATGAAAGTATAGGGGAATTTATTAGACTGAATTATAGGGTGAATGTGAAGAAAGAAATGTGGGTGAAAAGATAACTTGCCGTTGTTCCTGCCCACGGCAAGATATATATATACACGAGGCTTCAAATATATAATTCATAAATTTACTTTATAGTTGCTGTCACACGTTCCAACATTTAAAATACATTTAAATTCTGGTTACATCCCGATTCAAATAGAGGTGAACGCAGGCCTGTTTTCTTTCGCCTGAAAAGTTGGAAGTCAGTGCTCGTGTCGTCTGTTTTTTAGCCAATCGTGTGTGCCGTGCTCGTGCTGCCCATTTAGCCGAACATGTTAACTTACCAGCTCGCCCAGCTGTCGTGTTAACTTATTCTGAAATTTTACATGACAGGTCAAGGTTTTCTTGCTTATGATGTTTTTCTATCCAAGAATGATTCGTTGTAGTGTGCAGAAATTTCGTGCAAACGAAACTTTATAATGATTTGAAAGTCGGAATTGCTGCATAGGCTGCTCCCGCATTTTAGGATATAACCAAATGACTTACTGTTCCCATGTTACATCGTTGTACCTAGGCTCCAGTGCATATCGCCGGACAGAAGGCTGTTGTTGCGCAGCAAGTACAGTATATTAGCTAGTTACAAACGCGGAGAACAGTACATTTGCTTCATTTTCAGATGCTAGATACCGATCAAAACATCTGGATCACGAGGATAAGTTATAACGACAGTTCTTTTGTTCTACGCGAAATATGCATTAAGTATCAAAAACATACGTTGGAGAAATCACAAGTCGTGGGCCCCTACCCTTATGATTACGACTACGGCTTCTTTTACGAATGGGTCACCGACCAAAGAACGTAAGTGTATACGCTCTTTATTCTGCACGCGAAAATTAATAAACATTCAGACAAGCTTGTCTACACCTAATGGCCCTACCCTAGCGTCGATAAACCTAATCGGTAACATTGGCCTGAGACAATATCGGCACGGAAGCGATGCGCTTTCCCAGCCTAGGGAACGCAACTTCCTCGTTGATTAGCTTCCTTCACGATGCACTGAAATTCTGGGTGAGGACTCTCAGCTGTCACTCAAGGTAAGTGGATCTACGTACGAGTTATTATTCGTAATAAATTGCTCTCTCTCTCTCATCAGTTTTTCACCTTCCTCGTGCTTTAAACAATAGTCGGAACGCAAATGTACCATATCTCAATTTTTCAGCTCCCTAATCAATGTGACGTCAGTCCCACTTCAGATAGTGGTTTAGACATATAGTCCTAAAATTTGTCAGATGGAGCAGCTTTCTTTCCCGAAAGAGGCTAGCCCTATTGTATGGTAGCGGCAACAATATCGTTGGTCACGTCACCTACTGAACTCATTACGAGAAGACAAGCACCTCATTCAAGGTCAACAAGTTGCACCATCATGCCTTTTCAAATACGATGCTACATAGCTCAACGTGAGGGTCACGTTCGATTGTCGTCTACGGCGTGTGTATTTCTCTAGGGCCGAAATGCGAAAGTTTTACCTTCGATCTATTGCAAGATGCAAGTTAAAGAACCCTAAAAGATGAAGATTATTTTTCAGTCGCCCTTAGAGTGTGCCTCCCATTCATGTCGTGGTTTTGGTGTGTGTGTTATGAGCTTCCGATTTCTCAATGTGTGCCAAAATTTCGAGGGTTAATTGGCACTGACGTACCTCTAGAAGTCGGAAAGAAACTCCTGATTACTAGTAAAATCAATCATTGCTACACCAATGATTATAAACTTACAGTAAGCAGTGATAAAATCATGCCCAAGACGAGAAAACGTTTTATTTTCGTGCGTGTGCATAATTGAAAACGAAAGTTTAGTAGAAAGAACAAGAAACCCTGCCTCCCAAGAGATCTCAGTTGTACAAAAGATGTTATTGATCTTATACTCGCAAACACGCAAATCTGTAGGGATTTCATTGCTGAACATATTGTCAACGAGTATAGGTAAAGAAGCGCGAAACATGGTTGCGAAATGAAGACAGCTTCTTTATATGCGGCTAAGCTAGCTGGAAGATCTCTGCTTTAAAGAAAAAAGAAGGCTAAATGTTGCTTATCGTGGACAACCAACAGAATTCGGCCAGTTGCTCCTTCATAATAAAATTTGTTACAGGTACTGCCAGTGCCAAATAAAGCGCAAACATTGGTGCACCCAGACAGTTTGCACACTCGTGCTTGATACACCCATGTTGTTTTCCGATCGTGTGCCCCATTCTTGCTTTCAATCACGTGATGTGCGCTCCTAGCAATAGTGATGAGTGAATGGCGCACACTATATCATTGCTATAGCTAAGGCCACTCATTCCACTGTTCCCGTTTCATTTACCACCAATAATACAGAACACAAAAAAGTAGCGAAGATTGGCGATTGGAGCCAAACAAGGAAGAAATAACACTCCTTCACACGTTCCGTTTCACCGATTAAGCCGTTCATTCCTATGAGCATCGCTCTGTAACAAGAATGCATTGACACACCCGCTTCTTGCTTTTATTTTTATATATTTTGGTTCTACTAACGAAAAGCTGTGAGCCAACACCATGATGTTCGTGAAGCTTTACGATACACTAGGATCACGCTGTTAAGATTGCGCTCAAGATGTGAATAGTCAAGTTGGTCAATCAACCGCGCTAACACCTGAACCTTCGATGACACATGTGCCAATAACGACGCACCTCACCATAGATGACTTGATCAACTGCCGATTCCCCGTTTGCCGCTATCAGTAACAACGTGTATTGTTGCAGTTTGACATTCTGTTTCTCGGCCACAAGTTTCGTTTAACGAAGAATTCCATCTTGGACACTCCAACTGCAGCCTTCGGCGACGGCATGACCCCATGACAATGTTATTTTGAACAGTAATATCACAACGCTGTGTGTGTATAGATGTGCACCACCATCGATGCTGAAGGCACGTGACTTCCCGCTTATGTTATGCAGTGCTTTTGAGCGCCATGTTGGCGCAAGTTAGGATTATTAGCAAACACATAGATTACATGGCGAAAGAACTATTGCAAGTGTTCCCCATTATGTGGTGTCACGGACGGCCATTTTTGGCGGCCCCGCGTCACGGCAATTAACGGGCACCGTACTCTCCCACTGACCGTGGGAACGGCGGGCACATGAAAGGGAGCCGGAAAGTGCAGAATGGGGTGCTCTTCTTAGAACGTCGCCGCCGACGTTTGATCCTTTTGTAACTGCGGCGGCGTCTGCAAGGTCTTGGAAGGCCGCGATGTACCCCGAACAAGGATTAGACTACGGGACGCACCGGCTGAGAGCCAAACAGTCTGACCGTTCCCACGGGGAAAAGCGTGGGAAAACCTCTGGTGGCCAAGCCATATGACAACACCCCAACAGGTTATCACTCTCGCTAGTTGAGGGCCCTCTCCTAATTAAAAAGGGGTGGGGTCAATATATTTTTGGGGCGGAGTTTCCATCAATGAAACACGCATGATTGGACCCATGTAGGAGTCTCTTGTCCCCAAGGAAGAGAGCGAGGACACACGAGGGGGATTTAAGCGCAGGATTTTGCCCTGCTAGGCAGACTAGTTGCTGACCAATATGGTGTAGAAACAGATCAACAAGCATCTCTTCTAGAAGTTTTTAGTGTGGCTCTGTATCGGCTGGCCACCTAAACTTAGCCGTTAATCTAGTTGTGACACGATATTAACGTCTGCAACGTAGACATCGGGACTTCGCCTCGAGTTAGCTCAACCTGCTCGAAGTCACCTGCAAGCACTAGCCTCCCGGAGCCACCAGCGTTGCAACACCACCAACATCGCAGTCGTGCCAGAACTCTCTTAGACTTCTCGCATTCGGTCGTCGGGGACGCAACGCTGCCGGTCATCACACGTATGCCTTCACCTGTTTATATCTTCGAACTTTCTCCTCCGTAGTTCTATTGTTGTTAGTTTGTGTAGTTTGTAATAGTTCTCTCGCGTTATATGTTTTTTTGTTGTATCAAGTTTTGATGTATTTTGTTAGTTGTAGTGAAGTGTTGTACCAGATCCCGTGTGCTGCAATATCACTAGAGTAAAGTTTGTTTTGTTTTCTCACGTCTCTGATCTCTTCACTGTCTCTGCTTGCGTACGGAACGAACCAACCTGCTGTCATTCCCGTCGCCGACTTCGCGCTGGCGACGCTAGAGTGGCAGCTTGTAACAAAACTGGCGTCCGCAACGGGGACGTTCCGTACAAGAGTAAGACAGTGAGGGGTGAACGAGAACCGTGCGGACAGCGTGGTGATAGAGCCGCATAGTTGAAGCGGTTGCATCCTGCATATGATTGCACTGTTTTTATAGTGGCATTATAGTGACAGTTGCAGTATGGAGTGTATCGATTTTGATAAGTGGATCGCGCACGGTAAACAGTTAGGCCTCGAGGGCGCCGAACTGTGACAATGGGTTAAGGAGCAGCAGGAACAGGCGCAGGCGTTAGCCAGAGAAGAGCGGGCACTGACCCGGGAAGAAAAGGAGAGAGAGCGCAAAGAAAAGGAGAGAGAACGCGAAGAAAGGCAGAAAGAACGAGAAGCGGCAAGGGAAGCGACAAGGGAAGCCGGGGAACGGGAAGTGCAGTTACTGCAAATAAAGATTCGCCTCAGTGAGATTAGCAGGGTGAGCCGATCCAGCAGTGAGCACGGCGATGCCGGGGAGGAGCCGAGTTTGAGAATACACACAGGTAGATTGCTCGTCACCTTTGACGAAGGAAGGGACGACTTAGATGCGTTTACACGCTGGTTTGAGAGCATCGCCAGAGGGCAAAAATGGCCTGAAAGCCAATGGGCGACGGCGCTTTCGACATGTCTTACAGGAGAGGCGCTAAGTGTTTATGACAGGCTACCACCTACAGATGCAGCGGACTACACCAAGGTTAAAACCGCCCTCCTGAAGCGCTTTCGCTTCACGGCGGATGGGTTCCGAGACAAGTTTAATAAGGAGAGGCCAGTAGGAGGTGAAACAGCAACACAGTACGCGGCTCGCTTAAGACATTACTTCGATAGATGGGTTGAGCTGTCCAAAACTGAGACATAATTTGAGTCCCTCCACGCATTGTTGATTAGAGAGACGTTTTAGCATGGATGTGGTTCGAACCTGGCATTATATTTGAAAGAAAGGAGGGCGTAATCCCTGGAAGACATGCTTGAGATGGCAGACCAGTTTTTGGAAGCTCAGGGTGGAGCAAGCCTAGCGAAAACAAAGAAAGATGGTCCCATAACAGACGAAAAGGGGAAATACGAAAAAGGAGGCAACAGCCACTCACCACTACCACGGTGCTATATTTGCAATCGTGGGAATCACCCACCGCACTTGTGTCGCAACAGACCTGCCGCTAATGTAGCCATCGTCTGCTTCAAGTGTGGGAAAAAAGGACATAGGGCAAATGACTGCCGGTCAGGAGCAAATAACTCACACCAGGCGTCCTGCCTCTACGCACCAAGAGAAACGCGTGAGGATCTCATATGCGACGAGTATATCGAGCTTAGTAATGGCGAAAAAGTCCCCGTCGTCAACGCCGTAAGGGGGACACCGCTGAAAAATCTGGCCGAGAACCTACCAGTGGCCACAGGGACCCTCCGAGGCACACCCATATCAGTGTTGCGGGATACGGGGTGCAACACAGTAATCGTGCGGAGGAAGTTGGTGAAGGAATACGAGCTGAAAGGCACAAGCAGACTCGTCTACTTGGTTGACGAAACAGCGAGGATGCTGCCCGAAGCACGGATAGAGGTTGACAGCCCCTACTTTACTGGCAATCTGACAGCACTATGCCTGCGAGATCCACTGTATGACCTCATTCTGGGCAATATCGATGGCGTAAGACCTCCTAACGATCCCAGAAAGGAGACTGAAAAACCTTTCTCGACAAAGGAAATAAGGAAAGAGCCTGTAGCAGCAGCTATCACCCGTTCCCAAGCACATGCACAGCCGGAAAAATTTTCCAAGCTTCGTACGCCTGGGACCACGGAGATATTGCCGGGAGATAACTATGGCTGCGAGCAGAGGGGAGATGCGACACTCAAACAGTGTTTTGAGAAGTCTGGCAGGAAAAAACATGCCGAAATGAAAAGGGAAGCGTCGAGTATAAACAGGAACAAGGACTGCTGTACCGACAGTACACATAGGCCAACGGACGGCTTGTACGCCAATTAGTCGTTTCGCACTGCCACCGAGAAGCTGTGCTTAAAACAGCACACGATGGTATCATGGCAGGACACTTGGGCACGCAGAAAACTCAGGACCGGATTTCGGAGGAGTTCTTTTGGCCAGGCATCACAGCTGACGTAAAAAGGTTCGTCGCCTCATGTGACATTTGTCAGCGCACCGTACTAAAGGGCCGTGTACCACATGTTCCACTGTGGAGGGCACCCATAATCGATACCCCGTTCAAGCAAGTGGCGATCGATATAGTGGGACCGATTCACCCACCCTCAAAGCATGGAAACCGATACATTTTCACTTTAATGGATCATGCCACCCGGTATCCAGACGCAGTGGCACACCCGAGTATCGAAACTGAGCGAGTGGCCGAAGCCCTGGTCGAGATGTTCTCCCGATTTGGTGTCCCCCACGAGGTACTGAACGACCAGGGCACGAACTTCACATCGGACCTGATGAAGGAAGTAGCGCGGCTCCTTTCCGTGTGCCAGATCCACACCATGAACCCCATATCACACCATGGCGAATGGCTTGGTGGAAAATTCAACGGCACCTTAAAATTAATGTTGAAGCGCATGTGCGCCGAAAAACCGAGAGATTGGGACCGCTACATGGCAACTCTCCTCTTTGCCTATAGGGAGGTTCCGCAGGCCAGTATGGGGTTTTCACCTTTCGAGCTTCTCTACGGCCGCCATGTGAGGGGACCCTTGGCGATACTGAAGGAGCTGTCGACGAACGCCGACTTGACTGAATAAGCTAAGACGACGTACCAGCATGTCTTCGACCTTCGGAACCGTTTGGAGGAAACGTGCCGCCTGCCACACAAGGAGTTGGAAAAAGCCTGAGCACGGTACACGAAGCTGTAGAATCGAAAGGCCAAGGAGCGGAGTTTCAACCCCGGAGACAAGGTACTGATTTTACTTCCAACCGACACGGACAAGCTGCTGCTGCAATGGAAGGGCCCTTTTGAAGTCCGGGAAAAGAAAGGTGAAGCTGACTACGTCGTAGACACGGCTGGCGGCAGGCCCCGCCGCCGTGGTCTAGTGGCTAAGGTACTCGGCTGCGGACCCGCAGGGCGCGGGTTCGAATCCCTGCTGCGGCGGCTGCATTTCCGATGGAGGCGGAAATGTTGTAGGCCCGTGTGCTCAGATTTGGGTGCACTTTAAAGAACCCCAGGTGGTCTAAATTTCCGGAGCCCTCCACTACGGCGTCTCTCATAATCATATAGTGGTTTTGGGACGTTAAACCCCACATATCAAATCAAATCAAAATCAACGGCTGGCGGCAGAACAATCTTCCACGCCAACTTACTGAAAAGGTACGAGGAGAGGGACAGCAGCCCACGAGGAGGCTTTTCGAAGTCTCAAGCAACATGTCTCTACGGAGCCGATACTACGGCTACCAAATTTGCACCAACCATTCGTACTTCGAACGGACGCATCGGACACAAGTCTCGGAGCCATGCTCATGCAGGCCCACGAAGGCAAGCTCCACCCCACAGCTTATGCCAGCCGAAAGCTGCTTCCACGGGAGGCTTCCTATAGTACCATCGAACGCGAATGTCTCGCGTTGGTATGGGGTATTCAGAAATTCTCCATGTACTTATATGGAGTACATTTTTGTGTCCAGACAGACCACCAGCCTCTGAGTTATATCTAACAGGCAAAACAGCTGAACGCTCGAGTACTTCGATGGAGTTTATTACTCCAAGAGTACCAGTTCACCATTACGCATATTAAGGGTAGCGAAAACGTGGGAGCCGATTACTTGAGCCAGATATAGTTCTTGAGGTCTATGAGCATGTTATTTTTTTCCTTTCGTCGTTTGTTTTCTGTTTGTATGGGCATATTTCATTGTACAAGAAGTGTATTTTGAGTTATTTTCTTTTTGCTTGGTGCATTGATTGTTTTTACATGTTGTAACACACATATAAGGATTTCACTACAGTAGAGGAGCGCACCTGTTCCGTTTTGTCCGTAGTATACCTTCGTGCAGTGTATTCTGTATTGATGGCTGCCGTACACGGCTATTTCTTTTTCTTGTTTGCGTGTCGCATTGATATTGTTGCGTGTAACTGAAGCTGGTACGCTAACAATTGTTTTTTCTCTTTTGTTCTTACTTTGATGCACTCTGCCTATTTATGTTGTGTATGAGAGGGACAGAGCTCATGTCTCCCTTGTTGGTGGTGTTTTGTTCCTTGTTGTCGAAAAATTCCCCTCTGTGTGAAGCAAATGTTGTGAATAACATTCTGAAAGTGGGGGCAATGTCACAGACGGCCATTTTTGGCGGCCCCGCGTCACGGCAATCAACGGGCGCCGTACTCTCCCACTGACCGTGGGAACGGCAGGCACATGAAAGGGAGCCGGAAAGTGCAGAATGGGGTGCTCTTCTTAAAACGTCGCCGCCGACGTTTGATCCTTTTGTAACTGCGGCGGCGTCTGCAAGGTCATGGAAGGCCGCAATGTACCCCGAACAAGGATTAGACTACGGGACGCACCGGCTGAGAGCCAAACAGTCTGACCGTCCCCACGGGGAAAAGCGTGGGAAAACCTCTGGTGGCCAAGCCATATGACAACACCCCAACAGGTTGTCACTCTCGCTAGTTGAGGGCCCTCTCCTTATTAAAAAGGGGTGGGGTCAATATAATTTTGGGGCGGAAATTCCATCAATGAAACGCACATGATTGGACCCATGTAGAGGTCTCTTGTCCCCAAGGTAGAAAGCGAGGAGACACGAGGAGAACTTAAGCGCAGGATTTTGCCCTGCTAGGCAGACTAGACGCTGACCAACATGGTGTAGAAACAGATCAACGAGCATCTTTTCTAGAAGTTTTTAGTGTGGCTCTGTATCGGCTGGCCACCTAAACTTAGCCATTCGTCTAGTTGTGACGCGATATTAACGTCTGCAACGTAGACATCGGGACTTCGCCTCGAGTTAGCTCAACCTGCTCGAAGTCACCTGCAAGCACTAGCCTCTCGGAGCCACCAGCGTTGCAACACCGCCGACATCTCAGTCGTGCCAGAACTCTCTTCGACTTCTCGCATCCGATCGTCGGGGATGCAACTCTGCTGGTCATCACACGTATGCCTTCACCTGTTTATATCTTCGAATTTTCTCCTCCGTAGTTCTATTGTTGTTAGTTCGTTTAGTTTGTAATAGTTCTCTCGCGTTATGTGTTTTTTTGTTGTATCAAGTTTTGATGTATTTTGTTAGTTGTAGTGAAGTGTCGTACTAGATCCAGTGTGCTGCAATATCGCTAGAGTGAAGTTTGTTTTGTTTTCTCACGTCCCTGATATCTTCACTGTCTCTGCTTGCGTACGGAACGAACCAACTTGCTGTCATTCTCGTCGCTGACGTCGCGCTGGCGACGCTAGAATGGCAGCTTGTAACAAGTGGAAAGGAGAGGCATTCCCTTTGCTGTGTTAGTGACACATCGATTGTGCCATACAGATATCAGTAGTTCATTTTTATTAGACAGCTGAAGGGATGACATGTTCAAAATCTCTCTCTGAAGTATCTTTGCATGCTCTGAAATCTTCCTAAAATACTGCCTTTGCCATCAATCACCAGTTGGTCGTTTGGCGCAGCTCTGTCTCTTATCCTTGCTCTGTCAGGATGTTTCATGCAATGCGCTGAAGAAAACGTGTTCAGCCAACTGGACCAACAACTGGGCATGTGAATTTAGTCTTGCAAATGTCTTGGCTGGCTTTGACTGGTGTCTTTATTCTTCAGTCTCATTAGCGTCGTTGTGCGTTCAAGGAAACGTGACTAAGGTAAGGGAGCGTTATGCAATGACCGAAAGTTGCAAACGATAGTCGCACCCTGAAGGAAAGCAAGTTACGAGATTTGATTTGACTGTGAATTTCGCATTTCAGGCTACTCTTTTGTGTCAGCAGTTGTTTTGGTTGAGTAATGTGCTGAATCGAGAGGCTATGCTCTCTAAGAAGCACGTACGCAGTGACAACAGTGACACGGTGCTAATGTTGTGTTTTATGTACTCTTTTGTTTCCTGTGTTACTGAGCTGGTGAATTTCTTCGTACATCTTAGTCTGACTAATATTTCTGCTATTATCAGTGGTAATAGACTTGCGCATAACAAGGAGCAAGTTGTGTTCACCTGGATTTATGCTGTACACAATTATTTACTTGCTTGGCAATTGCTGAACTAGTGATTGGAATCTCTATCATCTAGAATATATATGAGATACAATGTACAGAAAGAAATATTCAACAGATAAGATTTAGAGTTGAGGAAATCGGGGATAACTTCATTCTTTATCTTCTTCACAAACAGGTACCAAACTCGCTATTATGGGCACATTGCCAAATATAGTAAATATTATCCTGAATACATGGACTATGTCACGGGTAAGAAATATATTAAATAATCAAAAACGCGTGTGTCACTCAACATGTCTTCGTGTCCTAATGCACACGTAACATAAAAATATTCGACCATAGCCCTTATGCTTGTTTAGGTGTCTAAGGACTGTACATTGTGACTTTTGTACTTTTAAGGCACGTTTTCAGCTTTTTTAAACCTATTTATGTTGTTATTGTGTGGCGAAGGAATGGATCAGTGCTGTCACATCTGCTCCTGCGACTAGACCCATCGTGCTCGAACACCTGCAAGAACCTGGCCCGTTTAGCGGTTTCGGTGACGAGAGGACGAACGTGTGAGTACTCAACACCATTGGTGCCCGACTCTTATGCTGACCAACCTGTTGTTCTACCTCAGAGTAACCACGAACATGCGATATGAAAACCATGAAGCATAACTTGGAGTGGATCAACGTCGGAATTGTACGGGAAGCACGTCTGAAGACATATAAACGCAAACAAAATGCTCGCTTCTTGGGCGCAAACATCCACAGAATCGTACGTGTCGTACATAGAAGATGCGCAAACATTGTGTCGCAAAGCCAATGCCAAGATGCCTGAGGCCGACAAAGTTGGGCATATATTTAACGGGATTGTCGACGACGCCTTCAATCGCCTAATATCTCAGGATTACTCGACCGTGGAGCCGTTATAAAGGAGGGCAGGCGCGTTGACCAAGCGAAGAGCCGCGCATCGGCGGAGCGTTTGCCCGGCTTCCCAATATGGCTGCAACGTTAACGTACGAAGATCGTGCGAGAACGCAATCCCCGGCTCCCACTTTGCCAGACCTGGTGACACGAATCATGCGCCGTGTACTTGAAGCTATGGCTCCTGCTGAAGGTTACACCGGTGCAGCTGATACGGCACTGGTTACTGTTCCCATAGTTCAGGTCATCATCTGTAAGGAACTCGCCAGTATAGGCATCCAATATGTGTGCGCTGTGACCAGTCCACAGCCAACCTCATGGCTTCTACCCTCGTCCTATTCCGAGCAGCGCTTTCCTCCCCGCTCTCGCCACCCTGCAGCTTGGAGGACTGCTGACAACAGACCAATCTGTTTCCGCTGCCATCGTATCAGCAATGTAGCCCGTTACTGCGACGTCCGCTGGTCCTCGCCACCTCGGACGTCGTCTGCCCCACACCACCAACACGGTAACACCCGCTTCGCGCCGCCGACCTTGTTCCTTCCCCCAACGTCTACACAAAGTTCAGCAGCCCTCCCTGTCGCCCCGGGGTAACCAACCCCGTTCTCTTCAAGGCCGTTGTCAGTCATCGCGCTCGCCGCAGACTCATCGGCCGTCCTCCCCATTCAACCCTGCCCTTGCGCCCCGCCGCGGTGGTCTAGTGGCTAAGGTACTCGGCTGCTGACCCGCAGGTCGCGGGTCCAAATCCCGGCTGCGGCGGCTGCATTTCCGATGGAGGCGGAAATGTCGAGGCCCGTGTGCTCAGATTTGGGTGCACGTTAAAGAACCCCAGGTGGTCCAAATTTCTGGAGCTCTCCACTACGGCGTCTCTCATAATCATATGGTGGTTTTGGGACGTTAAACCCCACAAATCAATCAATCAACCCTGCCCTTGCCTATCCGGAAAACTAAACAGTGCAGCGCCTGAAGGTGACGCTGCATTGTCGACTTCCTCCACAAATCCTCTCATGATGCTTTTGACGAGACGAAGTTTGCTACACGTTGATGTTGATGGTACCCCAATTTAGGCGCTTATTGACGCAGGAGCGCAGATTTTTAGTAATGAGCGCTAACCTTCGCTGTCGCCTGCATAAAGTTCTCATGCCTGCCGCCTCTCGCACACTCCATGTCGCCGATAGAAGAACTGCTGTCGTACACGGAATGTGCACCACCCGTAGTTATATAGCCGATCATCCTACCTCACTTCGATTTGCCGTCATTTACCAGCGTACTCGCGACCTTGGCTTGGATTTTCTATACAGTCATTTCGTGCTGATTGCTTCAGTGACAGGTGCTCTTCAGCTTGAGTTTCCGCAGCATGCCGATTTTCCGGGCTGACCTGCCTCTACGCTTGCACTCTAACCATCACGCACGCTTTCCACCGCAAACTGCTACCTACGTCGTTTTGTATCGTCCACGTGATATGCCCGATGATGACTATCTCGTGTCCTCTGTTATTGACGTACTGACGACGCGAGTCGTCATCCTTGCTCACACAATTGTTCCTGTGGTCAATAATACAGTGGTCATTCCACTTCTCAACTCCACTGTGTGTCACTCAAGTGAATCCTTAAGACGTGTCTGTGGCCACCATCTCAACACTAGGCAATCGCATGATTGCCGCTTTGGACGCCAATGTTTCATCACCGTGTCATGATACTTGTCCTACTCTACCTTTTGGTGACATCGGGGTTAGATCATGAGCGATGATTATCTCGATATAATATTCGCTCCTGATCTAACCACGACGCAGTCTACAGATCTCCATCATCTACTTGCGTATTATCGCGATATTTTTTTACTTCTACGACCGCCCTCTAGGCTGGACATCTAGACGTTACTCACAACATCAGCACTGGTGACGCCACTTCTGTACGACGGCGTCCATATCACGTATATCACCAGGAACGTCAAGTGATTTAGTGCGAAGTTGACAAATGATCACTAAGGACGTTATAGGGCCGTCGTCCAGCCCGTAAGCCTCTTTCGTCGTGTTCGTGAAAAAGAATTGAAGCTGGCGCTTTTCTGTCAATTATCGCCACTTAAAATAACTCATAAAGACGTCTACCCTTTGTCTCGTATCAATGACACCCTCGACTGCCTTCATGGTGTACAATAATTTTTATCCATTGACATTCGGTAAATTTCAATCGACACCATAGAGGGCAAAAAAGCTGCCTTTCTGACGCCCCATGATCTCTACAATTATTAGCCTGGTTAACCTCCCTGCCTTTCCTCTCTATTTATCTCTCTCTCTTTAGTCATGCCATTTGGACTTGGCAATGCTCCGGCAACTTTCGAACGCATGATGACTTTCTGCTCCGCGGATATATGTGGCCCATCAGTTTCTGTTACCTAGACGATGGATGTCATCGTCTATTCCCCTACGTTCGACAGCCATCTCGCACGCCTGTCTACCATTCTGGCTGATTTTGTCAAAGCCTCTCTTCAACTGAATTCGGCATAGTGCCGTTTTAGACGGCGCAAAATCACTATACTCAGCCACCTTGTAAGTGTTGCTGGTGTTCAACCGGACTCCGACAAGGTGAGGGCAGTGCAGGAATTACCTCTATACCATGCTCAACCAATGATGTCCACAGTTATGTAAGATCATGATCCTATTATAGTTGTTTCGTCCACAACTTCACTTACATCACCCGACCTTTTACTGATCTCTTAAGAACGACGCTCCTTTCACGTGGGGCGCCGAGCAAGCAGACTCTCTTTCTGTCCTTATCCATCTGCTGACTACGCCGCAATACGGGCCCATTTGGACCCTGCTTCTCATACAGAGCTTCGGACCGATGCCAGTGGCCACGAAATCAGGGTTGTTATCGGTCAAAGACAGCATGGCAAGAGTCGAGTAATTGCTTATGCCAGTCATCTCCTTTCGCCACAGGGCAGAAATCCTCCATCACTGAACGTGAATGCTTAGCGCTAGTGCGAGTCATGACCAAAGTCAAGCCCTACCTGTATGGCCGAACGTTTTCTGTGGTCACGGAACATCATGCTCTCTACTGGCTCTCATCAATAAAAACCCATCGGGACGTCTTGTCCTCTTGGCGCTACGTCTCCAGGAGTACTCGTTTGAGGTACAATTCAAGTCGGGGTGACTTGACACACACCACACCATTTGTCACGTCATCCAGTTGAGTTGCCCAATTCATATGACCTTGACTCGGACCGTTGCGCGCTGTCTATCTGCACTTTTGGTTGACATCGCCAATGAACAGCGGCCGGACCCATCGTCAGTGGCTATCATCGACCGTCTAACGTCCCCATCGCCAGACACGTATGTTCGTCAGTTCGAACTGCACGACAACATTCGTTACTATCACATCTTCAACGCTGATGTCCCGGAACTACTTCTTGTCCTACCTGGCCATCTACGCAACAGTGTCCTGGAACAACACCGACTGGTGTACCGACTGCCAGTCACGTCACTCGACGCGGATATTGTACACGTTTCTAGAGTGAAACCGTTTTGCCCTGCTAGCTCTTCATTACCTTAGCAAGCGCCGAGAAGGCACTACCACAGCGTTAGGGTGATGTTATGGTGCGGCAAGGATATGAACCAGTGCGGTGGTCATCGAAGGTGAAGACAACGAGTAAACGTGCAGCGCTTGCGCGTGGTACTCCTCGTCTAGCTGAAGGTCCACTGTGTGAATAAACCTACATCTCGCCTTCGTCACATTATGTTGAACAAACACTAATTTCTTGGCGTATGCCTTAGGAAGCACACTTCAAACAAACACTTCAAGTGTGTTAAAAAACAAAAATATAAACTAAATACAGTCTGAGTACGAGGATACTGCTGGACTTTAAATTAAGTTTACTCGTTGATTCATTCATGTATTACCAGGAAAGGCCATTCATGCCAGCAGCAACGACAGATAATTATACCGCATGAAAAGACTGGCTTGTCTGCCACATAGCGGTGTATGTACAGGTTGTGTGACAAATTAATGTCCCAGCGTCATCATCAATATAGCGTACCCTGTATTATAGTCAGACATATTGTAGCCAGGAAACAAAACCCAGTATTATTTCAAAATTATGCAGTTAAATTAAATACTAATAATATATTAACATATTCTTCTTTATCAATTACCTTACTTCATTGCATAACCTACTGTGTAAGTAGCGAATGGAAAAGTCCAATATACATTACTTATTTATTCGAAATTTCCGAGCTTTCGCCTAACAATAACCTAAAGAATCAGCTTTCAAGAAGAACAAGAATTAAGCTTTTTTTAAGTACTACTTTTTGTTTGAGGGCAGTCACAATAAACATCGTCCATATTTAAAATAAATCCACATAGACACGTAAATTTTTCTGCACCATATATCTGATCATCTGGAATTTTTAGAATATCAAATATAAGAGAAACGTACGTCATTTTAAAGGGTGGCGATATAAATAAAGAGACGGTGATCATTTTAATGGGATATATGACTCATTTTTCAAAGACGGGACGTGCAAACAAGAACACTAAAAAAGAAGTCACGACACATCAGACGCCGAGTATCAACTGAAAAGACGCACAACGGTGGAAAAGAAAGAAGGAACGAAAACTTTTCCCCGCACGCCTATGCAATAGGTGAACATGTCAATCAAGCAAGCGTGGTTGTCTATGTGAAAATTAACTTTTAATACATCTGATTTCGTCTTTATGCAAATTAATCAACAGTTGGCAAACGCATTCGCTACGACTATTACCTGTATGTGAAGCCTCATTCATCACACGAATTTATTCAGTCTCACACTGATGCTGATACTGTTGATGCCGCCATTACGGTGGATACTGTTTATTAAATTGAGCAGCCACCAAGTAACAGCTGCCCTTAGCAATTTAGTACTCGCTGCTGCCTATGGAAAGCCGAATGCAGCCAGCAGTGGTACTCACTCGTCGGAAAAAAATATTGCGCAACATGGACAAGAAGGTACGAGCATGTCAAAGTCTTAAATATCAAATAGGGGCTCTGTCAGAGCATTTGTATCACAGTATATTGCTTTTACTAGGCACCGTTAAAAGGCACTTCTTGGCGATCACAAACACAATAAAATTAGTTCCAGCAATGAATATTTGACCAAGTTATTTTCTCGTGAAATAGGGGCACGTACATTTAAACAATGCCTGAAAAAATGCACAAAATAAGCCTCGTGTTTTAAGACATATAAAATACTAAAACCAACATAAAGAACACACTAAGGCCAATATCAACGAAAGAGAAAAAATTCACAAGAGAGCTGTTTGATTTAATTAAAACAGTTACGGCCATACTTCAATAACATGCCTATCAGCAAAAACCAACCTCTGAACTCCAACACAGAGAAACACTATATTGAGATAGAACGTTTTGTTTCAGGTAATTAAAGGTTACTTTAAGGTTGAATTATCACACACATTTTATTTTTAGACTGGATATGCAACAAGGCAGAGGCACGCATTCACATTCATCCCATTCACCACCCGTAATAACACATACGAATATTTATTTTTTCCTGGACAATTACGAATGGAATAACCATAATAACGATGTTGTTCCGCAGTTGTCTTTAAATTGTTTTACTACGCAGCTCCAGTAGTAACTGTGTGTATTGTATGTAGTATTGCTGTTTATTGTAGTGTAGTAGTGCTGTATGTAGTAGTGTGTTTATCATACGCTAGTGGTCATCTCGAATACAATGCTCATTTAATTTTATTGGATGCCCTTGTCCTTGTTTTTTGCAAGTTGTCGTTTTTTTTCTTTCTTGTTTCATCTTCTGAAAGCCTGTACATACTTCCCGTTTTTATTTTAATGTGTTTGCTTATTTGTAAGCTTGACGAATATATAGCCACTCTGCTAAAACCCTCTTTGAAGGTGGCAGTATTCATGATAAATAAACAAATATAATAAATAGGTATTTAAAAATAGTGTAGCGTTCAGTAACTCCTTAGGTTAATGAGTACTGTCTCACGTGTGGGCTACAATGAAGAAATAATCACTCAACGACCACAATGGTTCCGACAGCTGGAAGGCGAGCAAGCTCCTCGACCGGCCTTTTCTTTGATCGCATCTTCAAAGATCGACATTTTGCAATATTGGAACACCACAAGCGATCGCATCTTGGTTCTAACGAGCTGTAGTTAATATCAGCGTATGAACAACGCTGGGAACCTATTGCTGAGACAAAGGTTTTTTATATTTGTATATATATATCATGAAACTTTCTTTTAATGACTTACTGTAGGCTTACTAGGTCTTACTTAACGGGAGAGTATAATTTTGTATTCAGTACACGTGCACAGACAATGAACACGAGATAGCCAGTAGTTTATTTATTTATTTATTTGCCTAATTATTTATTTATTTATTTAGTTAGTTATTTTTCGCTTCGTGCTCGTGCATTTCATCTCCCGCTAGCTGACCTTGGAAGCTCAAAAAAAAACTGGCCTAATGGTGTGAGCTTTATTCTTTTTTTTTCTGTAAATAGAGCAGCGTTGTAATACACATACAGGGGCGGGGGTCGAAAGTTCCTAGGAAACTATCTCATGTATCTCTACGAAAGCGTGGCCTGAGAACATTTGACCAGGCCTGTACTTTAATATACCTGGTTAGTTAGTGTCTTTCCATCGCATATATTCAGCCTACATCTCAAAAAAATTTTTTTACCTTCTAGATGAGGGGAGGGTCACGAAAAAGCTTCTATATTGGAGTCTAAAACATAAGTGTGGAATTATGAGGGCTAGTCGAAACGGTAAGTGAGAGATTATTTGGTATAAATTATAAGTTATAGAAATTTTTCGTTTGTTGTTGTATTCCTAAAGCTGATGCGCTGGTTTATTGCCAGCCATTGTATATTTCTGAGACATACAGGTATTAACTCCGTTCCCTTTCTCGCTTACATTATGGACACATAAAGCGTCTACACTATGCTAAAAGGAATCATCCTAACTCAAGCAAGCCCCCGTATACCAACTAATATTTGCGATTTGTTATGTATTACCGACTTGCATGAAATGCTGGGGATCGTATTGATTATTTTCGCTCCTTCCAGATTTTCTCTAGGTTGCGTGCATCTCGGTGATGAACCCGCCACGGTGATCTATTGGTTACGGTGCCCGATTGCTGCGCCTCAGGTCGCAGGAATGAATCCCCGCTGTGGTGGTCATATTTTCGAAGGACGAGAAAGTGCTTTGGGTCCGTGCAAGTAAACTAAGGTGCACGTTGAAACACCCCAGGTGGTCGAAACTGCGTCACACAACTTTCTGAGCAGCACAATACTTTGTTTTTACATGAGAGCCATTATGATTGAGGTTTACTATACGTCATGGAAAAAAATTATAATCGTCACGCACCGGCATGCGCTCATTTATTTTTCAAACACTCGGAACAAGCACCCGGCGGTTAACAACGGCAACTGAAAAGTGTGCCCCCTTGTCGATATTCTCCGCCCGCATTTTCCCCTGTTAACCTTTGTGAACCAGTGGTGTGAGTTGCGGGAATCGCCAAATTTCTGTGGCACATGTGTGCTGTGCGAGTTTTATAGCAGAGCTGTTAGTGTCCGGGTTCGCTTACACGCATAGGGTATTTACAACAGTACTGTGCTTGTGTACAACGTTTTTGTGCATTAGAACTCATCCTCTGGTACTGCGGTTTACATGTGGAGTAGTATTCCGTGGGACCGCTTCGAGAAGCTTATCAAATCACCGACTTACGACAACCAAATGCTGGCTCTTCATTACGCCCGCGATAGGGTCAGAAGCTTCGACCTCCCTGTTCCGTCACCGTAATAGCTAGCTTGGCGCATTCGTGTCGGGTGCGGGCTATACAATAAACTTTTGAAGAGGATGCATAGAGACAGATAGACAGATAGACTAAGTAATAAAAAAAACTTGAGCAAGCGTAGCCATTCATATAGTTTAACAAGGCGTGGAAAAGGGTCAGGTGAGAGGGTAAAAGTCTAAGCAAGTTATCACAAGCTTCTTGCCAACCAGCTCTTCTGTGAACCATCATGTACAAGCTGTGCTTACTATCTAGATGTGAAGCTCTTCGACTAGCCTGTGTAACGCTGTCTCTCCGTACAACGCGCCGCGGGTGTTGGCGCGGTGCCAAGTGAGTCGCACCGCTGCCGCGTGTTGACGTCACTCTCTCCCTCTGTTGCCGCGCACTCGCTGTGGCCCCTGCAGCTGTCGCATTGTCCGTTCGCCCGTAGCCTGCAGCGACAGCCGCTCGCTACACCACCTGCTCGTCGGTTCACGCGCAATAAACCTTACGAGCACCTAACATACGAGTTGAGACATCGTTGTACGTGTCACATAGAATAGCTACGCCAGCCATCGCTTGAAACTAGTCTTCTTGCGCCCACAACAGCCTCCCCGTTACCGCCGTTCAAACCATGACGCCACTCGTGCGCAACGCTGCTGCTTCGCATCCCATCAGGATTCCCTTGGGGGAAATGGTCTGATTTTTTTTGTTTATCTTGCAGTAATTGTGAAAGAGAACTCGCTTCAAGGGCGCCAAAATACAGGCAGATTGGTGCATCTTTCGAAATCTTTTTCAAGTGTCAGCAATGCGTCGGTTTCGCTCCTGAAGTTCCATCAATCATTAGTGCTAAGGCGATAGCAAAGCTCCTCGTCATGCAGTGATTTTGAAAATGTGGTGTGGGGCATATGCACTCACGTTACTCTAGTGAGTTTCATAAAAATGAAAGACCGAGCGGGACTCAAACCCAGAGATCCTTTATAGAAGCCAAGTGTGGTTCTACACAGTGGCAGCGGTGTGAGAAAGCGCGTTCGAAAAGGAGCCTGAATGGTCGTCATGACCGGAAATGAGTCATTTTAAAATATGCACAATTGCGCGACAGAATCATTGAACGGAACCATTCGTTACACCACGTGATTTGCGAAATGTGTCAGGTAACAGCATTCGACCCAATACAGCTGCATTTCCGATGGAGGCGGAAATGTTGTAGGCCCGTGTACTCAGATTTGGGTGCACGTTAAACAACCCCCGCTGGTCGAAATTTCCGGAGCCCTCCACTACGGCGTCTCTCATAATCATATGGTGGTTTTGGGACGTTAAACCCCACAAATATAATCGACCCAATACAAATGCCTGAGCTGCGTGTAACATTATCATTACAAGCCCCATTACGACTCTAAGGTTCACGGGACATCGGAGAAATGGGCGCCCTCTGAGGGCACTCGTCATTCCTTTATCAGTTGACGAATTTCCCCGCAGCGCCCAACTTTCTCACCTTCAACGAATTCCTCATGGAAGAAGCTTTCCATTGTGTGGATAAGTAAAACGGAAAAAATTACGCGCTTCTCGCTATGGCCTATACGTACCACTTTCATTCCCGGCTTTCCGGTAATGCAAGTGGTACGTAAACGCATGCTCGCACGCGATATCAGGGGCCTTCAGCCGCCCTTATACTAGAAAAAACATGCGTAGTCACAGCCCTCCACATTAATAAAAATGGCGGCTGTGCTCCTCCTGTAAAAATACATAATTTGGGTTCCATGTGGAGATCGAAAGGGTGGCCGTCCACTCTGCTTCTCTCGAGTGCATGGTTTTGCGGCTCAAGATGGTGCGCAAGTACCAAATTGGATGATTTTCTCTTTCGAGTTCTCTTAGGCAATTGCATAATAGGTCCTGCCAGATTTTTTTTTATTTTAAATGCGAGCCTTTTCTTGGCATAATGCAGATACACTGAGTGTGTGTATATATAAATATATATATATATATATATATATATATATATATATATATATATATATATATATATATATATATATATATATATATATATATATATAGCATACTGTGGTTGCAATCAAGTATTCTACTACACAGCGATTCCACTTCTCGGAACTCTTTTGGAAAAAAGACCCTGCGAAGGAACGATGTTGACAAGTGGTTGCAGCGCTGCTTATATTACTCCATAAAAATACGCATTAGGGAGGGTAAAGGCATTCAACCTCATATAAAGCCCTGCGCCTCGTGCAACATCATCATCACTAGCATCAGTAGCAACAGCTTTGAACAGCATGAACTTGCTACAATCCACCACCGTTAAGGTTCCCGCTGGCTAGACTTGGAGTAAGGGACCTTGGGAAAGAGCCTGAGAACTGAGCTGCAATAATTTGTACAATGCGCGGCTCCTGTGCAGTGCTCTTTTCATTGCGTTGTCCCTCTCAGAGACACTGGGCGCGTCTCTCAGAGATGCCGGAGGCCTCTGAGGGCCGCGTCCATGAAATTCTGGTTATTCGTCCGTCAACGCACCACGATGAATTCTAAACTGACGACTGGCTTGCACCCTCGCTGTAAAAGCCAAACATTTGGAGGTCGCTTTACCGTGAATAAATCTATGTCCATCAGTAACAAAAGCGCAAAAACTACATGAAAAAGTAACGAATTTGATATCTACAAGCTTGCTAAGTATGTCTGTGGGCCGTATCACTTCTTGCACTAAAATTTCTTGATGGTATAATATATAGTCAGATAGCCGCTAGTTCAATTTTCGTGTACGTAAGAGTGTTTGCGATCCTATCGTGTAATAAATGTGCTTCAGTTGCCCAAGTTTGTCACCATTGTACATGATGTCACCCCGCGCCTCTACGAAATGTCAAGAGAAGCCCCACGTGGCACTTAGTGAACGCGCTGGCATAGCTTTCCTTCTAACATCACCCCCATCCAACGTCGCTAAAACTGACACTTGATATAATCCCCAATTGTACATAAAACAGTCTTGTACCTGGTAAGGCACCAACTAGGCACTATAATTTGTGGTCCTTTTTTTTCTCTTTTTTTTTCTCTCTGTATCGTTCTGCCAGATCGAGTCAGTTGGTGCGAGCTACACCTTTGGGAGGAACGTCTTAGAAAGTCATACCAGGAGAAAAGAAATTACACCGACTGTCGGGAGGAGCTGTCGAAATACTGTCCGAACAATACTGAACAGGAAGTCCTTCGAGCTGATTGCCCCAACGTATTCTTTCCGGGATTTCGAAGAGTGTACTTGTAAAAAGAAAATAACTTTAATGCTTATACTAATAAATAGTTTTTTTTTTTCAACAGCACAGCTTCATAAGCTTTTCCTACCGCGGATTCAGTGACCAGTCACAGTAAGCAGGTATGTGTTAAGCAGCTCGTCGCGCAGAATAGGCATGCATATTATTGCGAAGTTTGAGATTGTGCTGGTTGATAATTCATCTTCAACATACAGCGCATAAAGGGCAAATGACAATAAATGAAACAGGGACAAGCGTACACTTCAAGCAGGAGGTTTATTCGGCATAAATATTGTTGAGCCCTCCTTCAAAGGAGTCGGTGCAACATGACAGTAAAGCGTGTATTTACAGAAGTAGTCCAATGCTCACTGAAGTACACTCTCGTTCTTTATGACAGGGAAACACGCGAACACGTGGCCAGTGCTCTGCGGCGGCTGCCTACAGCACCATTAACCGACAAGTGAAGAAAGCACGTTCGCTTTTTGCGTCATCTATGGCCAAGCAAGATAACGAGTTATTGCCGGTAGACAAGCGCTGCTGGATTCCATTCCCTGATGGCTCGCGCGGCGAGCGATTTCGGGTGATTACTGCAGCTTGCGCCATGGTCGCGAACAACGTTTGATATGTTGGCAGTGGACTACGTACTTCAGGCGTGAGCAGAAAGAGAGAGTGCAATATATCAGCTCTTGTCTACCGGCCATAACTCGTTATTATTGTTCTCGGCAACAGATGTCGCTGAAAACAAACGTGTTTCTTTTTGCTGTCGGTTGATGGCGCTGTATGCAGCCGCCGCAGAGCGCAGGACACTCGTTCGCATGTTCCCTTTCATAAAGGACGACAGTGCACATTGATGTAAGGGAGCTTGCATAATAACTATTTGGGTTCGGCTGCCATAGCACCATTTCACGTGGATGCACCAACGGTGACGCTTCGGGGTGCATCTATAAAGCGACAACCCACGCTCATGACCAATGATTTAACAAACCTTTGCTGTAGGTGTTGTTGCGACGTGCGCCTCCGACGACGTTACGAAGGGCGCCTCGAAATCTCACCGCTGCAACCACTGTTGCGAAGCCACCTCCGAAATCCCACCGCTGACCTCCACTGTTACGAAAGACGGCGACGCCAATACGGTCCCGAAGGCGCCACTGCTTTCAACTCCGCCGGGAAGGTCACCAGCCGTTTGGTAGCGTATGTTTCTCAGCTCGCGACTGCTTCTGCGCAGAGCTGATAAGACGAGCGGACGAGACGACGGTGAGTTAAACAAGGTTTATGTACAGCATATATGCAGAGGCGTTACAATTTCGGCACTGGGGCCGACAGAGACTCGAAGAGCCGAGCTCTCCTCTCTAACACATAGGTCAGCTTTTCGCCTAAGACCGCCGACTCACACACATGTCGGCTCTCCGACACGGGGACTCCTCTCCATAGGACCGCCGCTCGCGACGCGCCGCAGGGCTTCTTTGATTTGCACCGGGTCCAACCAAAATGTCCAATCAGAAGCGCCGCTGGTCGTCAGGGCAGATTCCTCCAATGGGGACGCCGCTGGGCCACGTCAGACCCCCAGACACGAAGACGCCGGCTCGCTGTCACGTGCGCTGCTGACTCACTGCACGTGGGCCAGAAAGGCTCCGCGCGTGTTTACGCCGTTGAGTTGTTCGCGTCAAGCGGACTGCGGGCTGGCCTTGACCCAGATTGCCTTTTTGAGAGGCACGGACGTTTGACGAGGACTCGCTGGCATAACAGCACCCCCGCCGCCAGACAATGCACCGGAAAGACGAGCTGCTTCCACGGGGCTCGGATGTCAGGTGCGCTCATTCGCCAGGTCCCTCCAGGTTCGCCTCCAGGGCCATGGTGAGAATACAGCTCCAGACTGTTCCGGAAACACATCTCATTTTTGACGACGGATCCCAGCTCCACTGGCTTGTCGCCACAACTTGCTGGCCAACTTCGCTCGTCTCTTCTGACCATCCTCGGTTTCAGCACTTGACGATGGTTCTGCAACTTGCTAAGAACGGTTCGACAACAAACAACACACGACACAAGCAAGTGCCCTCGGTCACCCGACAGAACACCAGACAAAGTATAGTACAACATATACCTATCTACGTGTCTATCGGAATTTTGTTCCCTCTACATCAAGAGGCACATGTGGGACAAAAGACCCCTAAAATGACAACTCAAATTTTTTTCCAACGTACAACAACGTAACGAATTAGAATACCACAAAGTTGGCCCCTTGAGATCACATTGAACGAGAGCGCTCAGCCCAGGTCGTGATGAGGTCAAAATTTTGCCCCGAATCGCCAGCCAGAAACCGAAAGGTTGAGAAGGTACTAGCTAGAACGCACTGCTCAATGCACCTGCATTAGCGTTTAGCTTTCCCTTTTTTTTAGCAAACGTCAAAGTTGCGCTGTGGAGCAACGTGCTCCACCTCAGTAACCGGCCACTTTTAGGCGACGATACCTATGCGGCACCAAGAGCGGCTCACACTTTAGACGTTGCACAGGGGAACAACGATACGGCTTGCTACGGATTGACTCCTCACCGCTTAGCTCGATATCGTGTTCGATCACCTTCGTGTTTCCGGGACGGTCCGAAAACACATCTTCAAACACCAAAACAATCTTTCTCAGGTCCTCCTTCCGGACTTCACTTAACCTAGGCTCTAGGTTTATCTGCTCCCGGATTACTTTCGATCCCCCTTCAATTACCTCACTAGAACTCAAAAATCCTGCTTCCTCTTCCTCTGAAGCATTCAACAACAGATTTACGACCGCTTGATGTTGAACGTATGGTTTCATCAAGTTGTAAATTTTGTCCGGCCGCCTTCCTAATTTCACTTCATAATTTGTATCGCAAGGCTTCGATAATACTTTGGCGGACCCTTCCCAATCAACCTCAAGCTTGTTCCTTTTGGACGGCTGCAGCAGCATTACCTGATTATCAACTTCAAAAGCGCGCTTCTTCACAGATTTCTCGTAGTGCTCCTTCGACAGCACTTGTGCCGCGTTTTTGTGGCTTTCCACTAGCGCTTCAATTTGGCTTTCCACTAGCGCTTCAATCGAGAGATCCTCACGCTGCTCTCGAATGAGCGTCTCTCGATCAACTCTCGGCAGCTCGCTCCAACTTTCCGCTACAGGCGAGAGCGTTGCAACCCTCTCGCTCTGACTCAATGGCGCCATGTCGTCTCCCCTTTCTACGGAAACCGCGCCGGTCGGTTCGGCGACGGGCCGCTCGCGTGACTGCTCACATGACTCATGCGGAAACTTTCCTTTCTGGGGTTCCGTCGACCCGCCGACAAGGTCACTTGAGAGTTCACCGCATTGAACCAGATCAAGCTGCCGCGATAGCTTCCGCGCTTGCGATCGCGTGAGAGCCATGCACGCTAAGTTGGGGAAGAATGATTTGCCCTGCTCTTTGAGAAGCTGCTCTGAGTTGTTGGAGAAAAGATAAGGAAAACGATCATTTAGCGCGGCAGACACAGCCGCTTCGGTGCGAAGCTCACTGAACGGGCCTTTAATGACAACCGTGGCGATTGGTAAGCGAACACTCTGCTCCTCGGCGACTTGCCTGATCCACGCGCATTCTCCTGTGAAGTCATCCGGAGACACCAATGAAGGATGGACAACGTCCATGGTTGCCGCTGAGTCTCTAAGTGCTCGGCACGTTTTCTCATTCACCCTAATTTCTTGGAGATACGGCTCCAACAACCGAATGTTTTTTTCTGATTCTCGGATCGTTGCGAGGGCAAACTTTCCTGACAGTTTCTCGCGATGTGTCCTTCCTTTTTGCAGTTGTAGCAGATTAGCGGCTTTCGTTTGTTTTCCGATTCAAATGCCTGTGTGGTAGAAACCTCACTCGATTTCTCCGCTTCCTTTTTCCCTTCCCCTACAGTGTCATTCGTAAGAGACGGGTCCTTTTTGAAATTACGGTGCGGAACGGGTTTCCGTTGATCAGGTTTCTTTGAAAAGCCCTCTTTTCTCTCATCCTTTTCAACGCGCACTGCCCTGCTGTGCAACTTTCGGCGAGTATAATACTCCTCAGCTAACTCAGCTGCCTTGTTTAGCTGTACTTCACCAAGTTTGTCCTGCAGCCAAAGTTTGACATCCTCCTCGATGCAGCGGTAGAATTGCTCCAATGCAACGCATTCCACCACTTTATCGCGGTCGTCATAAACACCTTCGCCCTTGAGCCATTCAATCAAATCGGCTTTAAGACGAAACGCGAAGTCAACGTGTGACTCATTCCCCTTTTTAGCATACCGGAACCTTTGCCTGAAAGCCTCGGGTGACAACTTATAACTTCTCAAGAGCACTTCCTTAACCTCGTCATAGCTCTCAAACGCTTCCCTCGACAAGCAAGTTATCGCGTCGGACACTTCGCCGGGAAGAAGAGCTAGCAGGTTCCGCGCCCAAAGAGGCCGCTCCAAAGCGTTTCGCTCACAGACGTGTTCAAACTTGACGAGATACTTCGCCATGTCCTCGCCTACTACGAACGGTGGCAGTTGGTCCCGAATTCTAAAATCGCTGACCTGAATCGTCGGAGAAGCTACGCTAGGCGCCTGCGAACACTGTAGGATTGCCAATTGTAGTCGTTTCATCTCAAGGCGCTCCTGTCTCTTGGCCTCCTCGCGCTCGCGACGTTCTACTTCTCGCCTTTCAGCCTCCTCACGGCGTGCTTTAATATCCACCCAGGCCTCATGGACTTCCTCAGCCGACACTCCCTCATCCTTCATGATCTCAAGGATCGCTTGCTTTCGTTTCGCACGGCCCAAAGTAATGCCGAGTTCCTCACAAATTTCGATGAGTTCCTTCACTTTAGGTTCTCCATCGTTCACACTAGCCTCTTGCTGTTTGCCCCTGTTAACAATTTACTTGCCGTACCCACTATAAGTCAACTAGCAAGACGCGCAAAGCAATTTTTCACTCTCTCCGTGTTTACCCCCTCCGCATTAACTTTGGTTTCAAAGCACTTCGACTTTGCTTGAAACGATCAAAGCTCACTCTAATGCTTCACACAGCCCTTCTCTAAACTACTACACCTGAGCTAGAGTAGTCTGGTGAACTGAGGGGAAAACATCAGGCACTCACCGCATCGATGTCGCTGACGCCGGCCGATCCCGCAGCTGCCAACCACTGTTGCGACGTGCGCCTCCGACGACGTTACGAAGGGCGCCTCGAAATCTCACCGCTGCAACCACTGTTGCGAAAGCCACCCTCCGAAATCCCACCGCTGACCTCCACTGTTACGAAAGACGGCGACGCCAATACGGTCCCGAAGGCGCCACTGCTTTCAACTCCCGCCGGGAAGGTCACCAGCCGTTTGGTAGCGTATGTTTCTCAGGCTCGCGACTGCTTCTGCGCAGAGCTGATAAGACGAGCGGACGAGACGACGGGTGAGTTAAACAAGGTTTATGTACAGCATATATACAGAGGCGTTACAATTTCGGCACTGGGGGCCGACAAGAGACTCGAAGAGCCGAGCTCTTCCTCTCTAACACATAGGTCAGCTTTTCGCCTAAGACCGCCGACTCACACACATGTCGGCTCTCCGACACGGGGACGCCTCTCCATAGGACCGCCGCTCGCGACGCGCCGCAGGCTTCTTTGATTTGCACCGGGTCCAACCAAAATGTCCAATCAGAAGCGCCGCTGGTCGTCAGGGCAGATTCCTCCAATGGGGACGCCGCTGGGCCACGTCAGACCCCCAGACACGAAGACGCCGGCTCGCTGTCACGTTGCGCTGCTGACTCACTGCACGTGGGCCCAGAAAGGCTCCGCGCTTGTTTACGCGCCGTTGAGTTGTTCGCGTCAAGCGGACTGCGGGCTGGCCTTGACCCAGATTGGCCTGTTTGAGAGGCACGGAGCGTTTGACGAGGACTCGCTGGAATAACAGCACCCCCGCCGCCAGACAATGCACCGGAAAGACGAGCTGCTTCCACGGGGCTCGGATGTCAGGTGCGCTCATTCGCCAGGTCCCTCCAGGTTCGCCTCCAGGGCCATGGTGAGAATACAGCTTCCAGACTGTTCCGGAAACACATCCTCATTTTTGACGACGGATCCCAGCTCCACTGGCTTGTCGCCACAACTTGCTGGCCAACTTCGCTCGTCTCTTCTGACCATCCTCGGTTTCAGCAACTTGACGATGGTTCTGCAACTTGCTAAGAACGGTTCGACAACAACAACACACGACACAAGCAAGTGCCCTCGGTCACCCGACAGAACACCAGACAAGTATAGTAACAACATATACCTATCTACGTGTCTATCGGAATTTTGTTCCCTCTACATCAAGAGGCACATGTGGGACAAAAGACCCCTAAAATGACAACTCAAATTTTTTTCCAACGTACAAACAACGTAACGAATTAGAATACCACAAAGTTGGCCCCTTGAGATCACATTGAACGAGCGCTCAGCCCAGGTCGTGATGAGGTCAAAATTTTGCCCCGAATCGCCAGCCAGAAACCGAAAGGTTGAGAAGGTACTAGCTAGAACGCACTGCTCAATGCACCTGCATTAGCGTTTAGCTTTCCCTTTTTGTTAGCAAACGTCAAAGTTGCGCTGTGGAGCAACGTGCTCCACCTCAGAACCGGCCACTTTTAGGCGACGATACCTAGGCGGCACCAAGAGCGGCTCACACTTTAGACGTTGCACAGGGGAACAACGATACGGCTTGCTACGGATTGACTCATCAACCGCTTAGCTCGATATCGTGTTCGATCACCTTCGTGTTTCCGGGACGGTCCGAAAACACATCTTCAAACACCAAAACAATCTTTCTCAGGTCATCCTTCCGGACTTCACTTAACCTAGGCTCTAGGTTTATCTGCTCCCGGATTACTTTCGATCCCCCTTCAATTACCTCACTAGAACTCAAAAATCCTGCTTCCTCTTCCTCTGAAGCATTCAACAACAGATTTACGACCGCTTGATGTTGAACGTATGGTTTCATCAAGTTGTAAATTTTGTCCGGCCGCCTTCCTAATTGCACTTCATAATTTGTATCGCAAGGCTTCGATAATACTTTGGCGGACCCTTCCCAATCACCTCAAGCTTGTTCCTTTTGGACGGCTGCAGCAGCATATACCTATTATCAACTTCAAAAGCGCGCTTCTTCACAGATTTCTCGTAGTGCTCCTTCGACACACTTGTGCCGCGTTTTGTGGCTTTCCACTAGCGCTTCAATTTGGCTTTCCACTAGCGCTTCAATCGAGAGATCCTCACGCTGCTCTCGAATGAAGCGTCTCTCGATCAACTCTCGGCAGCTCGCTCCAACTTTCCGCTACAGGCGAGAGCGTTGCAACCCTCTCGCTCTGACCAATGGCGCCATGTCGTCTCCCCTTTCATACGGAAACCGCGCCGGTCGGTTCGGCGACGGGCCGCTCGCGTGACTGCTCACATGACTCATGCGAAACTTCCTTTCTGGGGTTCCGTCGACCCGCCGACAAGGTCACTTGAGAGTTCACCGCATTCAAACCAGATCAAGCTGCCGCGATAGCTTCCGCGCTTGCGATCGCGTGAGAGCCATGCACGCTAAGTTGGGGGAGAATGATTTGCCCTGCTCTTTGAGAAGCTGCTCTGAGTTTGTTGGAGAAAAGATAAGGAAACGATCATTTAGCGCGGCAGACACAGCCGCTTCGGTGCGAAGCTCACTGAACGGGCCTTAATGACAACCGGGGCGATTGGTAAGCGAACCACTCGGCTCCTCGGCGACTTGCCTGATCCACGCGCATTCTCCTTGTGAAGTCATCCGGGAACACCAATGAAGGATGGACAACGTCCATGGTTTGCCGCTGAGTCTCTAAGTGCTCGCCGTTTCTCATTCACCCTAATTTCTGGGAGTACGGCTCCAACAACCGAATGTTTTTTTCTGATTCTCGGATCGTTGCGAGGGCAAAACTTTTCCTGACGTTTCTCGCGATGTGTCCTTCCTTTTTGCAGTTGTAGCAGATTAGCGGCTTTCGTTTGTTTTCCGATTCAAATGCCTGTGTGGTAGAAACCTCACTCGATTTCTCCGCTTCCTTTTTCCCTTCCCCTACAGTGTCATTCGTAGAGACGGGTCCTTTTGAAATTACGGTTGCGGAACGGGTTTCCGTTGTGATCAGGTTCTTTGAAAAGCCCGTCTTTTCTCTCATCCTTTTCAACGCGCACTGCCCTGCTGTGCAACTTTCGGCGAGTATAATACGCCTCAGCTAACTCAGCTGCCTTGTTTTAGCTGTACTTCACACAGTTTGGTCCTGCACCAAAGTTTGACATCCTCCTCGATGCAGCGGTAGAATTGCTCCAATGCAACGCATTCCATCCACTTTATCGCGGTCGTCATAACAACCTTCGCCCTTGAGCCATTCAATCAAATCGTCTTTAGACGAAACGCGGAAGTCAACGTGTGACTCATTCCCCTTTTTAGCATACCGGACCTTTGCCTGAAAGCCTCGGGTGACAACTTATAACGTCTCAAGAGCACTTCCTTACCTCGTCATAGCTCTCAAACGCTTCCCTCGACAAGCAAGTTATCGCGTCGGACACTTCGCCGGAAGAGAGCTAGCAGGTTCCGCGCCCAAAGAGGCCGCTCCCAAAGCGTTTCGTCACAGACGTGTTTCAAAACTTGACGAGATACTTCGCCATGTCCTCGCCTACTACGAACGGTGGCAGTTGGTCCCGAATTCTAAACCGCTGACCCCTGAATCGTCGGAGAAGCTACGCTAGGCGCCTGCGAACACTGTAGGATTGCCAATTCTAGTCGTTTCATCTCAAGGCGCTCCTGTCTCTTGGCCTCCTCGCGCTCGCGACGTTCTACTTCTCGCCTTTCAGCCTCCTCAGGCCTGCTGCTTTAATATCCACCCAGGCCTCATCGACTTCCTCAGCCGACACTCCCTCATCTTCATGATCTCAAGGATCGCTTGCTTTCGTTTCGCACGGCCCAAAGTAATGCCGAGTTCCTCACAAATTTCGATGAGTTCCTTCACTTTAAGGTTCCCATCGTTCACACTAGCCTCTTGCTGTTTGCCCCTGTTAACAATTTACTGCCGTACCCACTATAAGTCAACTAGCAAGACGCGCAAGCAATTTTTCACTCTCCCGTGTTTACCCCCTCCGCATTAACTTGGTTTCAAAGCACTTCGACTTTGCTTGAAACGATCAAAGCTCACTCTATGCTTCACACAGCCCTTCTCTAAACTACTACAACCTGAGCTAGAGTAGTCTGGTGAAACTGAGGGGAAAACATCAGGCACTCACCGCATCGATGTCGCTGACGCCGGCCGATCCGCAGCTGCCAACCACTGTTGCGACGTGCGCCTCCGACGACGTTACGAAGGGCGCCTCGAAATCTCACCGCTGCAAACCACTGTTGCGAAGCCACCTCCGAATCCCACCGCTGACCTCCACTGTTACGAAAGACGCGACGCCAATACGGTCCCGAAGGCGCCACTGCTTTCAACTCCGCCGGGAAGGTCACCAGCCGGTTGGTAGCGTATGTTTCTCAGCTCGCGACTGCTTCTTCGCAGAGCTGATAAGACGAGCGGACGAGACGACGGTGAGTTAAACAAGGTTTATGTACAGCATATATACAGAGGCGTTACAATTTCGGCACTGGGGCCGACAGAGACTCGAAGAGCCGAGCTCTCCTCTCTACACATAGGTCAGCTTTCGCCTAAGACCGCGACTCACACACAGGTCGGCTCTCCGACACGGGGACTCCTCTCCATAGGACCGCCGCTCGCGACGCGCCGCAGGG